>OY728165.1:1892220374-1892820374 GCA_963277665.1 Viscum album
TGATGGGAATGGGAGTTTTCTTCATGTTTGGAGAGAAAGTTCATTTGGATTATGATTTTAAGGGTAAAACTACCAATGTACTATTCTTTAAATATAAATAGATGAGGAACCATTCAAATGATTTTCCAAAGCCTCAAGAGAATTTTCCTCTTAGAAATCAAATAGAGAATAGACAATATTATGTGATCATTATATCCATGTATAAGGTTCCTAAAGACATAGTGGTGGGTACATTAATCATAGCCTTGAATTTAGCTAATAATATATTTAATTCTAGATCTTATAACTCTTTTATATATTCTATTTTTTCAAAGAAAATTAGATATTTACATAACACCTTATGATATGATTTTTCAATCAAGAATCCATCTGGAAATATTACTACAACAAGGATATAACAGTCTATTCCCATTATGACACATAGACATAACCGATTTTAAAAAATTATTATTATACCTATGTTTGACTTTGATATAATTATTATTATGGATTGGATTTCAAATTATAATGAAAAAATATGTTGTTGAGATAAGAAAATTCTGATTTATGATGGAGATAAGAAATCCCTTGTCTTCTGAGAAGAGACTACATGATTTGAATCATGTTTGGATCACCCACTTGTAGTTCTCCATAATGAAGTTCATAGAGAAGAAGAGCAGATAAAACCTATAAATCGTAAATTTATCCTTATAATCGAGGATGTACTTATTGTGTATTATTACATAGGTGTTATTCTTAAAGAACTACCTAGACACCCACCTGAGCCTGAAATTAAGATATTTATTGATCTCATCCATGATGTAAAACCTATATCTTAGACTCATTATTGGATGGATACATTACAATTGATTGTACTCAAGAAACAACTATAGTATTTTTTTAGTAAGGTATTTTTATGGCCTATTGTATCACCATGGGGAGCCCCTATCCTTTTTATTAAGAAGAAATATGGGTCTATAAGTTTATGTATCAATTAAAAGAAAATAAATTCCATTACTATAAATAAAATGTATTCTCTATCCCATATTGAATAATTGTTTGATCAACTTATAGTAGCTCGATATTTTAAAATGATTGAACTTTATTAACAGTATCATCAAATAGAAGTAAATAATGAATATATATATACATATAAGTAATATGATCCCATAAGGGGCATAGCAACGCTAAGGTTCCCCCCACGCTGCCTTTCTCTCCACCATCACGGATCAGCTTCAGATCTCTCTTTGGTGCTCATGTTCGGCACATTCGTGTTGTGAATCACCCTCCAGTGGTGGCATCATGTGGGCTCGTCACTCTCAGAAGACCCCAATACTTGTTGAAATTGGGTAGGTTCATGGCGGTGCAGTTTGATATCAAGCTCCAAATGCCGCAGCCTAAGGTTTCTGTCACGTTTCATGTTGATGTGGGTGTGCTTGGAGGATCTTCTCTCTATGCATGGGATTGAAGGCGGCGGTGAGATCTGTTACTCTAGTCTTCTGCGAGGTCTTCTTCCTGTGAGATTTATAAGGTCCTATTTTTTCTTTCTCTTCATCTATGATTGCTTTTGTTTTGGGTCGTATGATGGGTTGATGTCACCGATGATCCTATGATGGTTCTGGTTTCCCTGCTCAAGGGTGATGTGTGTTTTTGTCGATGATATTTTCTGTTGTGATGGGTTGAAAAGGCAGATATACTGAATGGAATTCTTTGGTGGTGGTTTGGTGACGGATCAGTGATGTTAGTCTCTATCTGGGATTTTTTATTTGATTTTTCTTGTTTGTTTTATCGAATTTTGGATGGAAGTTAGACAATGTTGGTCTTATGGAGGTGATGAAGATATGTCTTTGGTGAGGAGTTTGATTGTTACATATGTATTGGTCTCATTCTGGTTGGTACTGTTGATTGGGTGTAGGAAATATTCCTGCCCTCATCCCTTTGCTTTCTTATTGTACTTTTTATTTTTCTTTAATAAATGGTTTCTAGTTTTTACCTCTTACTAAAATTTTATTGTAAATAAGGAATATATTATAAAGACTACATTTCTTATGAGGTATGAATATTATTAATTTAAAATAATTCCCTTTGGATTGACTAATAAACCCACTGTTTTTATGAATTTGATGAAAAAGTATTCAAGTATTATCTAAAAAATTTCATTGTGGAATTTATTTATGATATCTTCATATACAAAAAAATATATGATGAGAATAAGAGTCATTAGAGAATCATTATTAAGATAATTATTGGAAAGGTGTTATATGAAATATTTATCAAATATGAATTATGGATTTAGGAAGTCTCTTTTCATGGCTATATTTTTTATAATGATAGATGATCAGTTGATCCTTTATAAGAAAAAGTGGTGATATAATGTATAACCCTAATGAATACAACTTAGGTATGTAGTTTCCCTGAATTAGTAGGTTACTAACAATGATTTTTCCAAAATAAATATGAATTAGATAACTCATTAAGCAAGTCGATAGGTAAAGGGGTTAAGTTCACATGTTCAGAATAATGTATGGAAAGTTTTGAAGAATTAAAGAAGAAATTTTTCAATTCATCGATATTGAATTTACCATAGTGAAGGGATAGATTTTTTATATTTATGGATGCATCAATGGAAGGAATTTTATGTATCCTTATAGAGAATGATAGATTAGTTTCCTATGAATCAAGGCATTTAATGATTCATCAATAGAATTATCCAACCAATGATCTTGATTTTTAATTTTTAATCTATGAATTGATGATATGGAGGTGTTTCCTTTATGGTTAAATATTTAAAATATATATAGATAATATAAGATTAAAATATGGTTTAGCACATAAATTTCTCATTATAGGGAAACTTTTATGGTTAGAAATACTCAAGGAAAATGATTTCTAAAAGAAATACCACCATAGGAGGGAGAATAGGGAGGATGATGCGTTGAGTGGGAAATATCATGGAGTTTGACTAAAATGAGGATTTCCAAAGATCATATATTCATGGATTTAGTAAATTTGGATATGATAATCATTAATGATGTGGAAAGACCACATACATTACAAATAATTGTCAAACCATGCTTATTAGAGAAAATAAAACGTTCCCAGCTTGATGATAAGAATATTCAAAAGTAAATTGAGGTTGTTAATGATGGGAAGTTGGTAGGATTTATCAATCAAGATGGTATTTTGAAGTTTTCAATCTGTCTATAGGTTTCATAGATACTTGGCCAAAAAACATAATTATAGACAAAGCTCATAGCTGAAATATTTTATACACCCTAGTAGAAAAAAATGTAATGGGATTTGAAGGAAAATTTTTTGTGGGATGATATCAAATAAAAAATTTCATACTACGTATAAAGATGCTTGCTTTTTCAATAAGTTAAGGATGAGAGACAATATCATAAATGAATCATGAAACCTATACATAATCTTATGTAGAAATGGGATGATATTACTATGGACTTTATCACTGGATTTCCAAAGACTTCTAAAAATAATGATTAAATATGAGTTATTTTTTATTAACATACCAAGTTTAAATGTTTCATCACAATAAAGAAATATCTACCTATTGGGTACCTCATGCGGCCCTATATTAATAAAGTTTTTAGAATTTATTGTGTGCTTATTTTGATTTTATATGATCGTGATATGAGGTTTACATCATACTTCTAGAAGAGTCTTTAGAAGGATCATGACATAGAGCAATATTTGAGAACTTCCCATCATCCTCAAACTGATGGATCGTATGAAAGGACTATTCAAACATTAGAATACATATTGAGTTTGTACTTACTTGACTTTCAAGGTATGAAGGATCACTATTTACATTTGTTGTAATTCACTTATAATAATTGCTTTAATTAAGGAATTAGAAAAGAAAATATATGAGGTATTGTATAGATTGTGTTGTTATACTCAAAATTTTTGGGATTAAATTTATGTAATCTTGTAGGGCCAGATATTATTTTGGTTACAATGGTGAATATTAAGACTATTTAGATTCATTTTTTGAAAGATCAAAGTAGAAAAAAAAATGATTTCGATAACCAAAGTAATGAATTAGAATTTCAAGTTACAGATCAGGTTTTATTTAAGGTATCTTCGTGGAAAGGTGTTATATGGTTTGGAATGAAATGGAAATTAATTCCATAGTACATCATGAATTTAGAAATTATTAAATGAATAAGAGATGTGGATTACCATTTGAAAATGCCACCAAGCCTCTATAAATATTATGATGTCTTATGTATCTCTTAATTGGTAAATTAAATTCTATACCCATGATTATGCTCAAAAATGATGAAATATAATTGAAACCTAATTTTTCTTAATATGAAGATCCTATCCAAATTATTGACACTTGATAACAAGTGTTGAGGAATTAGATGACTAGGTTCGTAATGGTACTTTGGTGAAATCATAAGATAAAAGAGTCAGTGTGGAAAAATGAGGATTTTATGATGAAGTAATACCCATATATTTTCATGAGGTGACATTATAGAAATTTTTAGGATGAAATTTTTTAAGTGGTGAATAATGTAACACCCAAGCTTCAATTATAGTAAGTAAACTTCTCTTTTTAAAGGAACTATAACATAATTCATATATATTTATTCAAAAATGAGATAAAACCCAAAATTATAAAATCTTATAAATTTAATTTTATGAAATGAGTTTAATTTTTAATTATATAATTTCAAAATTATTTATTTTTTAATATTTTTTAAAAATAGTTAAATTTGGGTGAGTAGTGAAAAAAATAATGATTTTACAGAAAAATGTCACTTTTATGAATTTATAATGATATAAGAATAAATTAAAAGTTTATGAAACCATTTTTATAGAACTAATATTTAAATAAGAAGTCATGTAATACATATTAAAATATAATTTTGAAGTTATAAATATATAATAAACATTTTGCAAACTTAAGTAATGTTTTTTTTTTTCAAATAAAAACTATTTTAGTTCTTCTCTATTATTCAAGAATGACCAATGTTTGTTTAGGTTTTGGTTTGGTTTTAAGTAAAACTTATTATCCTTATATTTTACATAATATAATTACTTTTTTGGAAACAAAATTATACTTTATTTTTTTAAATCATTTTTATTCTTAAAACAAACATTTTTCTAAAAACTATCCTCATTTTATTTTGAACACTAATATTAAAATTAATTTCTTCAAATTAAAAAAAAATAAATAGATTAAAATGGATTAAATATTTTTAATAATTTTAATTAAATATTATATAATATCTTAAACTAAATTTTTTGTCATAATGAATAGTAAAAATATTAAATATTTTTTTCCAAAGTTAGGGTTAAGGTGAATTTACTAGGGGTTTAACTATGAGTTAATAGGAAAATGATTCTTATACATGTCTAAATATTGTTGTTAAATAAATTTATACCTTATCATATCTTAATGTATAATTATATTCCATTTGGTTATACGTACATACGAAAATGACTTTATATTATTTAAATTATCTAAGTAATTCCATGTGTGACCCTCCCCTCGCCTATAAAAAATAACCTCTTATCCTCCCTTATTTATAAACATTGATCACTCTATATTGAAAAATAACTTCCAAAAAACAATCCTATATTCCTTTAATTTTATATTTATCTTTCAATATTACCCTAAGACCATCCTAAAAAGTCTTAATGTATAATCCAAAGGAGGTCTCTTAAATAAGTAGAAATATTCTTACCGAACAGTTTAAAAGTTTATTTATAATTATACTTCATCAAAATATATTTTATACACCGTAACATATTTGATCCAGTGTAAAAAATATACTGAAATTTTATTTTGGTTATTCTATAATCATTTTCCACCTCTTTTCCAACAAGTGAGAAATAAAAATATCGCTTGTGCGTACGTGTGGACTATCACCTCCATATAGCGATATGATTAATTTTCCATAACTATCTCAAATTTATAGATATAATGACAGATTTAATAAATATATTTTATATTTACGATATAATTATAATTATTTAAT
This sequence comes from Viscum album, assembly GCA_963277665.1. Classification (NCBI taxonomy): domain Eukaryota; kingdom Viridiplantae; phylum Streptophyta; class Magnoliopsida; order Santalales; family Viscaceae; genus Viscum; species Viscum album. The sequence continues at coordinate 1,892,226,365 of OY728165.1, forward strand.
TATAAAATATTATTTATCATTATTTCCTTCTTTTCATTAGAAAATGAAAATATTGTTCATATGTACGTATGGAATATTGTCTCTATAAATGGTACAATTCATTTTTTTCATCTATTACATTTTTGTATGGATATAAATATGTATATATTTGATATATATGATATATGTATATATATCATAATAATAATAATATATTATGGAACCATGATCAACATGTAAGGACCATAACTATCGAATCAAAAAATACATGAGACATGAAGCAGTTAACACCCAAAACGATGATTATAATGAAATATTATTAATGAATAGATGATAATATGTTATAATTAATATTTATATGGTATTATAAGTATTAATATGATTATGTTATAGAAGTATAATAAAATCAAATTTATTATATATGTGGTTAGAATCACTTACGTAGCATGTTGGACTAGGGTTTTGTGTTACAATCTCACTTTTTACCAAGATTTCTTATACTAAAATTTCCAATGATAAAATTATATGATTTATCACTAAAAATATTATATATTATATTCTCATATTTTTATTTCTATAAACTATAATTTTTCCTTTCATTTTCCTCTATATTATTACACTACAGTCTTAAATGGTTGTTTTTTAGGAAAAGAGACTTTGTTTTTTTATTCGGTCCAAAATATTTTTATTCTATGTACATGTTTTCATTAAAATGATTTCGATAATGTTTTAAATATTATTTAATGATTTATTAAAGTCACTCTCATACAGTCTTACCTTTATGTATTATTTTTTAAAATGAATCTTCTAATCATTTTTCAGACAAAGTACTTTTTACTAAAGGTGTGAACAAAATCTATGTTTTAAAGTTTACCACATGAAAGTTTTTTCTTATCATCATGACTATAACAAAACTAAATTTTATAAATGGAATTTCCCTTATGATTAAATAATTTATTCATATTTAGTAATGTATTGTTATATAAATCACACACCTCACATTATAAAACTAATAAAATTTAATTATATTAATTTGAATATTTAATTTTGAGAATAAATATGGTCTTAAGAATTGAAATTATTACAATATAAAAAATAGATAATAAGATAATTACAATATAATAATTTGGATCTACTAGATCCCCCATAATGATCACACTTGCAAAAAACATTATATAAATGAAATGGAATATTATTAATGAAATTTTTATCTTGAAAATAAAAATATATATATAACCTTGAGATAAAATAGAATTGAATAAATAATGAATTAAATAAAAGGTATTTAATAATATAGGGAACCCATATTTTTGTTATAAATATGACTATCATAATAGTAATCAAGCTATTAGAATAATAATCTCGCCATTAGGAATTGTAATATAACTATTATAATAGTATTCACTCCTATGGAAGTGTAAAGTAATTTTTAGGTATCTTATAAAATTAAAATATAACATATTTATATCATGATATAAGTAAATAGATGTTATAGAAATGATAAACTAATTATTTTATTTTTATAAAACATATATGTTTTATTTGTATTTTTATAACAAATAAAAAAATTTGAAATAAAATTTATGTTTATAAAAAAAATTTAAATTAACATTATGTTTAATTGGGATGATAATATTATTTTATGAGAACATAATTAATTTTGAAAGGTTCAGAAATTGATAATAGTATTAAAAAAAAAAATTTCAATAAATTAAGTTTTATTTAAAAATTATTTATCTCTTTTTTAGAAAATTATTTTCCTAAAACTGTTTTCATTTATAGAAAATACATATTGAAAAGTAATTTGGGTCAGTTTTGGGTATTTTTCCAAAAATTTCACATTTTTATTGAATAGTGAAATATGAAAAAATATATATATATATGATATTTAACATTATAAGCTTAATACATGAATTTATTAGTCATGGATGATATAAGAGGCCATTATTTCAAACTCACATGATCCATTTACTATATATAGTCATAATAATTAGAATTATTGTTGTTACAACCCAAACATTTATAAATGAAATTCCCTTGTAAATCAATAAATTCCTCATTAATTAATATAGTTATTGAAAAAACATACACTATATTTTATTTGTTATTTTCGACTATTATAAAATATTTTAATAATTTTCATATAATAATTAAAATAATTTTAATAATCATAACCATTGAAAGTATAAGTATTCTATAGTGACCATTAAAATTAGTATATATTAAGGGTTATGATAATGCCTTATTGACATAGAAGGAAGAAGTGATGGCCCTAACCTACAGGATCATATCTTATAAAGCCCATTAATCAAAGATAATAAGGGATATGGAGTCAAAGTGATTTTACTTTGACCATTCCCAAGCTAAAATTCAATAATTGAAACATGAGAAAAACATTTTATGGATGAAGTTCAAGTTCATATATATCACAACAAAAACCTTTTTATTAATCCACCCCAAGAAATTACTAAAATTATACGCCTTACACTTAGGGAGAACGCTGGTGTAATAATGTGTTACGTATTTATACCCTATTAGTATGAATTTTTATATTTGTTTTTAAATAAAATAAGGACTATATTTATTTTTTTCTTTATTATTTTATCCACTTGATTCTATAGTGTGTTTAATAATAACTAAATTTTCATAAATCAGAAAAAAATGTCTTCTTTAAAAATATATAGTTTCAATTAAAATATGTTTTTAATAATTTAATGAATCTTTAAATAAAGGATACTTTCATCAAATAAAATTATTATACAATATATTAATATAAATGATCATATAATTTAAGGAATTTTATTCTAATTTTTTATAAGGGTCAAAAAGTGGCCAATATCATTTAAGATAGTATTTTATAGTAAATATTGATTTTTTATTTAAAATTTTAAACTTTAATATTTCGAAACTTATTTTGGTAAAATTAATTTTTTTTTTCTGAAATAATAATTTCTAAATTATTTAATAGTTACTTTTTCATAATTTTCTAAGACAACCGATTTCTTTGGTAAAAATTAAATATAGTGTAAATATACAGTATGTATTATGCCATCATAATATAACAAAAGTGATATAAAAAATACTATAAATGGAAACCATTTACTAAAATATTTTTCCTCCTTAAAATAATTTATTTTTTAATATATTTTATTAATTTTACAAACCTATAATGAATCCTCCAAAACATATCTTATATTTTATGGTTGTAAAAATAATTAATTATGAACACGACTCACAAATCATAAATATAATTATTTTAATGTTTTTAGTTATTATATTAACAAAATATTTAAAATCACTCCTCTTTGGTATAAACCATGGAAAAAACTCTAGTAAGGTTTGTTTTTTTGTTTTTGATTATTTTATCACTTAGAGTCTAAAATCTATGTTTAGAAATCAATAATGAATTTCCATCCCTTTTTATATAAATACCCACCCTACCTATCACTCATATTCACTCAAAACCCATTGATCATGAATTTTATATCTCTTTCAATATATTTATATTTCTCTCTCTAAATACCTCTCATGGTGTTACCAAGCTCTTAAAAAGATCCTCACATGCTTTTAAAATCACCTCTCAAGGTAAGGGCTTATCTAGTCTTTATTTTTATTTTAGTACTTTCTTTGTAATAAGCCTTTTTATTTCCAATTTTTATTATTGTAATGTGTTTTTACACACCACTTTACTATCCTTTGGATTCCCAATTAATTAGAGACTACCTTTCACCCTCATTAAACCCTTACGTGAACCTTTATGTTTACCCATCATGCTGCTAAAATTATTCTATGATTTTCAATAATAATTTTTTGTGAATACATGTCTCTGTTTCTACTCAAAGTTATTATTAATTGGGTACCTATATATATTTAACCCACACTCCTTAATAATGGGATTAAATATTGTGAAATCAATTTTTTTGTATCTATATAGAACACAAATTTATATACATAATATGAATGTAACAGGTGGGATAATAATTATATATATCTCTAATGCATTGGGTAATGTTTTTATCTCATGAGATACCATGTATGGTTCATGGGAAATTATCATAATTACACTATGTTATGATGTCTGAGTGGTTATCCCTAGATTATGCTCATGATTTCATGTTTTATGTTATTTCTAAATTAATATAATGAATTGATTTTATCATCTTATACCATGATTCAATGTTCTTGAGTATGATCCTAACCTTTTTATGTCATTATGTTATTCCTATTTCCTCAAATGTACTTATTTTATCTATACTATTCTTTTTATTATTCTTTTATAGGTTTTATAGCTCAAATATTTCTTATATATGTCCCTAGGTTATATCATGCAGTATTAGAAGATTAATGGAATTTAAGGGAATGTTATAGAGTTTTAAATAATGTTATTTATCCCTATTTATAGTTATTATGATATGTATCTAAATACCCAAATATATAAGTAATCACAATATTTTGGTATTGTATTATATGTTTCTTTATGTAATAAATCAAGAAATAAATTGTATAAAAAATATAGGTTTTCAGAGTTTGTATCAGAGAAAAGTCTAGTTATTTTTAGGGATTAGGACTAGAAAACCATAGTGGAAACCCTATGGATAAAACTAAACATATAAAAACAACCCTAAATTTTTGAAATGTATAGAGTAAGTGGTTTCAAAGAAATGAAATCATTGTCTATATACTATAAGTGGATGTGTCTCTAGAAGAGTTTTACTTATGGGTAATAAACTTGAAAATGTAAAATTGGGTATTAACCTGATCGAAACCTAGTGCATGATAAAGAGGAATTTGTAAGCACTTATTTTATACTACCATGGTATATTATTAGGTAAATTGACAATCTATTTATGAACCACTATGAAGGGAACCAAAATTCCAGTGAAATTTATTGTTTGGAAATAGCTCATGGATAACAGTGATAGAAACCAATAAATTAATAAGTTAAGGAATATATGAATTTTATTAGTTATAAATTTAATTTACACGGTTTACCTTTTACGTGATTAATAGTTAAAAAATAATCCTTAATGTTTACTTTATTTTATCCAATGGATGGAAATAAGAGGAACTAAGTCAACAACCAATGTGATGGGCAATGTGATTAATTCCCAAATGAGATTCCCAACATAATGCGATTGGGAGTTGAGAAATATATGATAATAATTACATAATTAACACGTGTTTTGAATAGATATAATAATCATGGGAAATCCCACACCCCCCTATGAAATTTCAAGTCTAAATTGAGTCCTTAATGCAATAAAGGCCTCTATATTTTTGTTGATCTAGTGATCCCTTAATCAGGGAATAATGGATCAACTCCATTGAAAAAAGATTATCTATCATTAAATAATATGAGAAAGAGAATTTTGTTTTGGTTGATTCTCACATGGAGATATAATATGATAAATACTAAATGTTGATCAAGCATATGAATCCTGAGGAAAAAAATCTAAATCATGGAGTGAAAAGAATTCAAGAAAATGTTTTCCAAAAAATATTTTCTTGGGTCTCTATAATTTAAAATGTATGGAGGGTTCCTTGGACTCAATAAAAATGAGGATAAACCCATCAAGGTATATAAGTAAAACTTCAAAGGACTTACCCAATATGCCATAATCTTTTTCATTCAACCTGAAAGTAAGGTTGACTACTCATTCAGTGGGATAAAGTTGAACTTATGTAAATATTTTGTGATATGAGGTGTTGATAGTTATGAGGAAAAATTTTGATGTGCCCACAAAGTTGAAATAGGTAGTAGAGAATCTCAAGGGTCTCCTGGGTCTAGAGATATTAATAAAATAAAGAATTTTAATTCTAGTCAGTTTATGGGGAAATATCATTCTGGTAAGAATGTATAACATCCCAATTTTCAAAAGTACAGAATGAATGATCATGAAAATTTACAAAGGGGGATAAAGAAATGTTTTAGTTTGGGGGATGAAGGAAACCTAGCTGTTGAATTCTAATATGAGAAACCTATTAATGTGGCAGAATAAATAAATGTTTCATTAAAACTTCATACTATTGTCCAATTTTTCAAAAATAATGAACAATGACACTATAAAAACCAATTCACTACACCAAGGGTTTTTTATGTTTATAGACAATAATAACCTGTAAGGCCTAGAGATAAAATTTGACAATATTACATCAAAACTATTGAGTTGTATCTTGAAAATGAAGTAGGGATAGGTGCACAAGTTATTCATTAATGGATATTGAATATACTATTTTATTCTATCTCCATGAATTCATTCACATCATGTATGTTTAGTAGAACTATTCAAATGCAACTTAAAATAATGGAAGTTTAGTTATCAATAAAAATAATAAATGGGTAAATTATTACATACCAAGCATATAAATTCTCCCCTATCAATATTTTGGGATTTAATTTCATATTAGACCTTGTGATGCCCCCTTTATAATAATTCAACTCTATTTGTGGTATGGATTGGATTTCATTATATAGAGGAAACATAAATTTTCAAGAGAAGGAAACCATCCTCTATATCATGAATCATCCTCTGATTCTATAAAATTTTAAGGAGTATTATGAATATCCATTGTAACCATCATATAAAACATAGATATTATTACCATGTGATAAATCATATCTAGCATAAATAATTGATACATAGAAAAGATCATCTTTGATGACATGCCCATTGTGAGAGAATATGATAATGTGTTCCCAAAATAATTTTGTTTTTTTCCTACTAACCTGGAGGTTGATTTATCAATAAAACATATACATATATCTTTTACAATATCCAAGAATCTATATAGAATGGCCACTATTGATCTTAAAGAGCTGAAAATGAAACTAAGTGATAATCTTGATAAAGTGTTTATATAAACATGTGATTTACCATAGGGTATGAACGTCCTTTAAATCAAGAAGGATGGGTCTATGAACCTCTCCATTTATTATCATCATCTCAAAAAAATTATGATTTAAAACAAGTATCATTTACCATGGATTGATGACTTATCTGATCAGCTATATGGATCCTCATTCTTCTCTAAGGGGGATCTTCAGTCATGATATAATCATGTAAAGGTGAAAAGGGGGGATATCTCATGAACTTCTCTTTATAAAAGGTATGATCACTATGAGTTTATAGTGATTCCATTTTGACTCAATAATACTCTCTCTATCCTAATGTAATTAATTAATAAAACCTTTAGGGGTTACCTCCACAAATTTTTAGTATAATTTCTATAACATATTTTTATCTAATTCAAAATTAAAAAGGAATATGATGAGTATTTGAATGTTCTATTGAATAACTTGGGAAAATAAACTTTAAATGTTAAGTATAGTAAATGTGAGTTTTCAAATTAGAAAGTAATGTGCATGGGGAATTTTATCACAAATAAAGGGATATTTGTGGATCCTTCTAAGATAGAGGGAATTAAATGATGGCCTAGAAAAAAATATATGATGGAGATCCATAGTTTCCATAGATTATCTAGGTACTATTATGTATTTTTGATAAACATCTCAAGATTTTTAAACCCACTAACCAAGATAACATGGAAGGGAGTGATGGTTTTTTATATTGATGAATACGAGGATGGATTTAAAGAGTTAAATAAGATTCTAATCACTATACATTTTCTCACATTAATATCCAGTTGGAAAGGATTTGTGATCTCTAGTAACGCATCCAAAAAAATTATTGAGTTGTGTGCTCATGAAAAATGAAAAATTTATAGCCTATGCCTTCCACTAATTAAATATTCATGAGTATTCATACGCATATCATGATTTTGAATTAGATATTGTGATATTCATATTGAATATTTGGTGACATTTTCGCTATGGTGAGAAGTGTGACATATGTAAGGATTATAAAAGAATCAATTATATATTCCCATAGAATTATCTCAATATATCCTAATGAATGTATTTAGATCTATTCAAGGATTATTACTATTCAATACATTATCATCTTAGAAAGAAGAATAAAATAGAAGATAATCTGAGTAGAAAGGATCCTACAACCCAATCCATAATGATGATTAAAAGGTATATATTTTTTTGGAATATAAAGGAAGAGAATGTGAATCATAAAAGAAATATCATCCTACCTTTCGCAAAAACCTTCTCAACCATCCATTCTTGAGAGGATCAAGGAGGACCAAAAAGACAATAAAGAGCTACAGAAAATGGTAGAGAATATTCTAGAGTTCATATTTGTTAAAGATTGAGTTTTAAGGCTTGGAACTTTGATATTTATCCCATGAAAAAGACTAAAGAGGGAATTTTTTGATGTTATTCATAGCTCATACATATCTATTAAACTAGTAATAACTAAAATTTATTGAAATATGAAGTAAAACTTTTGGTTAGATAACATGAATAGAGATATTGAAGAATTTATATCTTTATTCATGGAATGCAAATAATTTAAGGATGAATAATATAATTATAATGGTATGATGTAACCATTACCCATGCCAGTATGAAAATATGAAATAATAACCATAGGATTCATCGCTGGAATCCAATATATCTAAAGGGAATAATGTCATTTGGGTAGTAGTTGGTCACCTTATAAAGTCAACACATTTGATTACTATCAAGGAATATTTATCTCTTAACCAACTCAGTAATATATATATATAAGATGATCTAAGACCTTATGTGGTACTAATATCCATTGTTTTTTATTGAGATATTAGGTTTACCTTGAGGTTTTGGATTAACCATTAGTAAGAGTTAGACATGGAGTTGAGTTTCAATAATTCTTATCACTCTCTGATGGATGGACAGCCTGAGAGAACCATTAAAACACTATAGGGTATTATGATATCGTATTCAATGAATTTACAGTGATTTTGGAATGGTCACCTTTCTCTAGGGGAGTTATCATATACTAATAGTTTCCATTGTATAATTCAAATGGCACCTTATGAATCTATGTATGGGAAGAGGTTTTAAACTCCAACATGTTGGGATGAATATGGAGAGAGAAGATGAAGGGGCCTAATCTTATCTAAGATATGACAAAGATGGTTCAAACTATTTATCTTCACATGAAATTTGTGAAAAGTTAATAAAAAATCTATGAATACAATCATCAAAATGACCTAGAGTTTTATTTTAGAGATAAGGCATTAATTTTTATATCATCGTGGAAGAGATTCATGAGGTTTGGGAATAAGGTAAATATTAGTCATAGATATATTGGACCCTTTTATAACCTTGATCACATCGAAGTTATGGTATATTGACAATCACTCTCACCTAACCTATCTTAAGTACATGATCTGTTCCATACATCCCTCTTAAGGAAGTAGAAACTGGACATCTGATGTGTACTAAATCTAGAGTTGTTGCCTTTATAAAATGATCTTTTATATGAGGAGTTATAGGTGAATATCTTAGATCATATAGAAAGTTTTAAGAAACAATAAAAGTCACCTAGTAAACGTACTAGGGTGGAACCATAATTTTGAGGAGGAAACATGGGAACCAAATGATGTGACAAAACAAAGGTTACCTTATCTATTTTAGTGTACAAAATGAAATTTTACGGAAATAATTTCTAAAGGGGGGAGAATGTAATGACCCAAACTTTTGTAAATTAAATTCCCTTCTAAATGAATAAATTCATTATTATGTAATGTATTAATAGGAAACACATGAATAATATTTTAATTTTTATTTTGGACTGTTAAAAAATATTTCCATAATTTTCTAGAAATATTTAAAATACTATTATGAATCATAAAAGTTGATAATATAGTTATTCTATATTGACTGTTAATATCTTTATATAATAATTTTTTTATTAAAGTTAAATTGGCGCATAATACAAAAGCGATTTCCTCGACCAATAAGATTGTACCCCATATGAATCCCATTTATTAGAGCTTTCAATGGATATAGAATCATTGGGATTTTCCCATAACCAATACCAATTTTAGATTCGAAAACTAGAATATGAAAAAAAAAACCATTAATGACAGAAGTTTAAGATCATGGAGATCACCACCCAAACCATGTTTTTTGAATCACCCAAATTAATACCATATCACACCATACCCTTTAGGTGTACTTTGGTGTAATAAGGGGAAATTTATCTAAACCCTAGAAGTATAAAATTATATATCTTTTTTATAATAAAAGAATGATTATATTTATCCCGTTTCATTATTAATTTATATAAATGATTATAAAACAAGTTTAAAAAACAATATTCTTTATAAGAATAAATCTAAATTTTATTTTTTGAAAATATATAGTTTCAATTAAATTAATATTCTTGATAAAATCAAGAATTTTGAAATAAATGATATTTTATGAAAATATTATTATTAAATAATAGTTAAATAAAATGAAAATATAATTTAATGAAGTATAATGTAATTTTTAATAAGGATCCAAAAGTGGTTAGTGTCGTAAAAACTAGAATTTTCTAGTAAATAATTATTTTTGTTTTAAAATATTAATTTTAATATTTGAAAAAAAAAATTGGGAAAATAAATATTATTTTTGAATTCATCACATTGAAAGTATCCAATTTTTAATTTTTCATTATTTTATGAGAAGTTGAATTTTTAGGTAAAAAATAAATAAGGTATAAATATATAGTATGTATTACGACATCATAGTAGACCAAAATTGATGTAATAAATACTATTAAAGTCACCCACAATAGAAAATAGATTTCCCCTTTAAAATAATGTATTTTTTAATTTATTAAATTAATTTTACAAACATATAATGAATACTTCAAAACATATATCATGTTTTAAGGTTCTAAAATCAATTTTCATGAACATGACTAACTTTAACATAATCAATGGTGTTATTTTAATTATTTTAGTTCACATACTAATAAAATATTAAAAAAATACACTATGGTAGAAACCATGAGAAAAAACATCGTATGGGTTTTGGTTTTTATTACTTTATGACTTAGAGTCCAAAATCTATATTTAGAAATTAATAAATAATTCTCTTCTATTTTGATATAAATACCACCCCCCCCCCCAAAATCTCACTCATATTCCCTCAAATCCATATGAGAATGAATTGTTTTCCCTCTCCCCCCCCCTCAATCCCTCCTAAGGTGTTCCCAATCTCTTAATAGGTTCCAGCCAATCCTTTAGGTTCACCCCCTCAAAGTAAGGGATTTCGTCCTCTTCCATTTTATTCAAGTACTTTCTTTGTAATAAGACATTTTATTTCTAATTTTTCATATTTAAATGTGTTTTTACACATACCTTTACTTCCCTTATGATTTCAAAGTAATTATAAAGATTGTTTAACTCTCATTAAACCCTTCTATGAAGCTTTATGTTCACCAGTTATGCTGCTGAAATTATTATGTGATTTTCTATGAAATATTTTTTATGAATACCTATCCCCATTTACACTTAAGATTATTTACCTAGTTCTGCCTATACATCATAGATTGGGGAACTCCATGTATCTAACCCACACACCTTAATCCAAGGATTAAATATGATTAAATATATTCTTATTTTGTATGATCTATGTGGAACAAAAATGTATGTCCATAATACGAATGTGACAAGTGGGTAAAAAATTATATATCCCTCTAATGAATTGGGTAATGTTTTTATATCATTAGATATCATGTATAGTACATGGGAGGTCATCATAACCATAATATGTTATGATGTCTTAGTGGTTATACTTTACATATTCTTACGATACCATGTCTTATGTTGTTTCCACATTCCTATGATGATTTGATCTTATTATCTTATATCATGCATTTATTTTCATGATTATTTTAAGCTTATTAAATCACACTCACTACTTTACTTTATGATATGATTTTTATTATTCCATTACTGGGATTTATAGCTCACTCCTTTATTATATATTTCTCTGGGTTATCCCTTGCAGTATTAGAAGATCCATGGAATTTAAGGGAATGTTATTGAGTTTTAAATAATATTGTTGTATCTGTGTTTCAAGTTATTCTAATATGTATCTAATTTCCCAAAGACATTATGCCTCGTGAACTTTTTGGAATTTATTATGTGTATCTTTGTGTAATAAATTAGGAAATAATGTATATAAATAATATAGGTTGTTATAATTGATAGTCTTGAGGAAAAATAAGAAAATGATATTAATATTAAAAACCCACTCTCCACACATTATAAGTACCTTCCTTCACCACCCCTTATAGTCAAGTGTTATAATCCTTGTATCTTAACAAAACTCTACCCAATTATTCTCTCATCTCTCTCCCTATATCCCTATAATATTTTTTCTAAAAAAGAGATTAATCCTAAGGTTCCTTAACTTGAAACCTAAGAAGTAGAATATAAAGGAGAAGGTAACACTCTCAATTAAGGATTATTTATTTTTTTTATTATTTTACATCCTCAATCCCTCATTATCCATTATGGTATGATAACTTATATTGTATCAATAGAAAATAATATTAATATATATTTGGAATATCACTTTATACTCTTTTAATATTTTAAAATTTTAAACATCATCCATATTATATCAGATCACCACCTCAATGGATGATGAGTTTTTGTTTTCCATTACCACCTTCATGGAATGTTTAAACTCCTTTATAATGGTTTAAAATAAACTAAATATGAATATTATATATTTGTTCATATTCTATAATGAATATATATCCATCATATTAAATAAAAAATCTAGTTCATGATGGTAGGTAAAACTAAGTGAACTAACCATATAGTGTTAATATTTTTACTAAATGATTCATCCTTTTATTGAACACATATGTATTTTTGAACATATTTAAATTTTTTATATGGATATGAATATAATTTCATTTAACTTCTGAAGTTTTAGTATCATTTTAAAAGGAATTCAAAAATTATCTACGAGAGGTCCAACATTGGATCCTCGAAATAAACAGCCTTAAAATAGTGGGCTTAAAAATTATATCTCACTAAAATGGTTATAATTTTTTATTTTAAATATGATAAGGGTATATACCCCTTTATTAAATGAAAAACAAGAGAAAAACTTTTTAAAAATTGGAAAATAGGAAACTCGTTACAAATAAGAAAAAATTTCTGAAGAAACTACACTAAAGGGACGGAAAGTGGTCCTCAGATTCTAGTGAGAAAAAAATGTCAAGATTAGAATGGGAATAAGTTTCGTGGCCATAACTAATAGTCAATGAAGAAGTGTGATACGTCTAGGAAAAATAATCAACCCTACCAAAATATTCATTTTTCTTAAAACACAATGAAGAAGAGAACCCCTCCAACGCACTCTGAATATGAAGGAAGAACCAGACAATAGGATACAACACCCCTCTCTCTTTCAATTCACCCACCCATCAATGCTTGCAAGAAAATAATAGAAATATAACCTGATTAAACAGAAATACAAGCCAAAATTATTATGTAAGATCAAGTTAGGGTGCCCATCCATCCAACCAAAAGAATAACAGATTTCTAAATGATGGGTTTCATCACAACCATCCCTCTTTCGAGGCCACCCAGCCAGAAATATCTGCATGAAGCTATACTACCTACCAAATGTGATGAAACAAGATCCAAATCCCAAAGAGACATCTATAATCTCAATAAACAACCAATCCCATAGAGAATTGAAGGGAAGAAAATGTCAAAGAAAGCATAAAAAAAGTCTCATCACCCCCTCTTCCAGACAATGCAACAGGTGAATCAGTGGAAGTAAATGAATCAACCCCCCCCCCCCACACACACACACACATCAAGAAGTTGTTTCATGTAGGTCAAAACAATGGGTCAGATCACCCCTCCATCCCACAATAAAAATTTGGGGAGGGCCTGATGATAGGCATCAGCACACCTAACTATCTTTGGATTCACCCACCCAATAAAGTTACAATAATCCCACCGATCAGTCAACATGATGTAACATAAATCCAAACTAAAAACTCTGTATATAAATTCAATGGAAGAGTGACCATTATTCCAAAAGAGGAAGGATGGATGATGATGGGTGTAGCATACCCATCCATTTATTAAGGTCACCCACCCTATAGCACCTGTAAAATTTTGTGTTACACCAAATGAAAAAAGACAGGAACCAATTCTCACAAATCCATCAGCAAACCAACAACCAAGAATCCCAAGAACCAGTGAAAAACCAAGAGACACAACTGAGATAATCAAACAAATTCGAAGGAAATTCTATCAGATCAGATAAAAATCACTATGGACACTAGAAAACTGATTGACACCAACTTCCACACTATAAACAATATTCCTCTCAGCATCACAGCACACCAGACATTGATGTCACCAGGTTAAGTATGCTCAGGCTAGTAACAAACACAGAGAGGCACCGATGTCTGATGGACACCAAATCAGCATCGCCTTTTATTGTCAAACCTTGAACATATCTTCCCCCAAATGCCTAAATGAAACCCAGTCACCAACCATTATGATCTTATAAATCCACACCATGTCATAGATAACCCCAACCCAAGTGCAAAAATATACTAGAAACAACCCATCAAGGATCCTCTTCATAAAGCTAGCAATGATAGAGAGATATAAAAAGTGCCCAGATCTCGAGAAAGGCTAGATCTATAAAATAGGAACACGTACATACATCACCGACCATTGACAATGTCATCACTATGGCCTCTGTGAGAATAGAGAAAGAATATCGAGAATATTGCGTGATGAGGGTATCAGGATAGATCTAGTGATGAAGAGAAAAATAAGTGATCTAGAATAGGAGACTATTTGGGGAAATAGAAAATAAATGAAGAAAAATCATGCTCTATATGGGAAGTAATATACTATAGTGAATAGAAAAAGAAACCCTAGATGGTTACCACACCAAGGGAGTGTAGAGCCATCAATGATTGCAAATGAATATAACATAATTATAGTAAATTAAAAATAGATAGAATAATTTTATGAATTAAGTAATCAGTAAATATAATTTTTTTATTTAGAAATTAATTATAAGTGAAAAATGATTGTGTACATAATGTACGTGATCACTCCAAACTGCACATGTACCTCAGCCCAGTTGGTGTGGTCCTCTCTAAGTTCATCCATGAGACCCAGGTTTGAAAACCAAGTGGAGGCATAATTCTGGGTACTATACTATAGCAGTATTGTAGCACGTACTATAGTAGGCACTATAGCAGGTACTATAGCAGTATTGTGTGGTATTGTAGCAGGTACTGTAGAAGGTACTATATGGTACTGTAGCAGCTGCAACTATTCACCTTGGGCCATCGGTTTGAGATTGAAGTCCTTAAGGCCTTTGTACCACCCAGTCCTTTGGGTCAGTAAGGCTTTCAGGCCACCTCAAGGCCTCTCGGCCACCTCAAGGCCTTTAGGGCCAACGGATATGTAGATTCCCAGAAAGATTCTATAAGGAACCAGCACCAGAGGAGGATTCAAGAGTAGGTCGCATTCACCAGAGCAAGGATAATAGATTTGGAAGAATGATAGGGGATAGAATTTCCATTGATATTGGGACTATAAATTTCTATACAGGACAGCTAGGAAAACATCCATGTAAAGGTGGAGAGCTGATGAAGATGCAGATGCAAGGGAGGGGCGGTTTCAAGAAGTTATAGTTTGTATGATTTCCTCAAGACCTATGGTTCCAAAAATGTATCCAAGCCTACAGGAAATGTAATCTCTAATATTATGGGCCTTTTAAGGGTTCCCCCACATCCCCTGAAAGGGTGGTTATCAAAAAATCAATAAAAAAAATAAGGCCTTCGGGCCATTCAAGTAGGAAAGCACTCCAAACCACCCTATTTTCCCTTGGTTATGACCTTTATCTCTCTAACTCATTTTATCAATAAATTAAATTTTATTTAATGCTTCTAAATTATGGATGTATATCTCTTATATGTATACCTATATTATTATCTCTTCATTTAATGAGGTTATACATGCCTTAAGTTCATTTCTCAATGCCTTTATTGAAATCAGACCCATTTAAGGGGAAATGTTTATCCCCTAATCATTTTATGTAAAACTTTATTAAAGACTGTATTCCCATTCATGATTTCATTAAATAAAGTAATATTTTAAAGATAACAATTTCTATTTATGTTTTTTCATATAAAATTCCATATTAATTCATTCTTTAAATGTCTTTATCTGATTACTTGCATCATGGTTCTAAAAGTTTATTTATATACCCAATTCTATACCTTTCTTATAACGTTTTTTTATAAATAACACCATGTAACTCCCTAACCCTAGTTATCCAGAGTCAGTGCATTATTATATAACATTTTAATGATCACAAGAGATCAAGTCTTGAAAGACTGATTGGTTTAGTAGCCTTGGAAGTACAAGATACATACATACGTTTAAAATTACATCATGAAATAAAAAAACATTGTGTGACCATTGAACACACTCATATCCTTTAGCCAATCCTTACAGGTCAATCATAATATAATTCTTCACTTCTTAGGAAAAAACATAATAAATGGGTGAGCTCAGATGCTTAGTAAGGACAAAAATATAGCGGAAACAATCATAAACAAGCATAAACATTTAAGGAAATGTATAAGACTAAAACACAAGAATTTTAAACTTAAAATTCAGTATAATATGGCAAAGATAAATCAAATAATTCCATTTATATATTTACATTGATATTCTTCTTGTCGAATAATCACATGTAATATAAATAACTAATTTCATAATGATAGAATGAATAATGTCGGACATCATAACCACAAAGTCATGGCCCTATGCCAATACTACAAATAACATTTTTTCAAGGCCTTATTCCAAGACACTAGTTTTTCTCATGAGACCTACCGATGCATCGAGGAGATATAGCGGGCTCCACCCGTCACTTACTAATTCCAATGCATTCCTCATATGAAAAGGTTGAAAAATAGAAAAAACATTAATATTAAAACTAGCATATGAAATTTTTATACTTTAACAATAAACTATGAAAGGTATAAAAATAACACATATATAGTCAAACATATCACAGAACCTTCAATAAAATATGGAAGATTGTATCATAATAAATCAAATTCAAACAAGCGTAAAATCCAACAAAGGATGTTGACATAGATGAAATCAATCCAAAAACTATTTGAGGGAAATATCTCTTTCTACATTGAAATAATTAAAAAGTAAAGAAAACATTTATTTTGAAAATATTATTATAAGCTTTTAAGGTAAGCTTCAAAGGTTTTATAATGGAAGAGAATAGCCACACCCGCCGTATAAGTTTAAAAAACATTCTTTCCTTAATTTATCGAAAAGGTCATAAAGTACCTTATTTGGAAAGCGGAAAAATTTTTCCTTTCAAACCATTTTATAAAAATTCAAAAAAGGGTATAAATGAATTTAAAACGTATTCTAGTAAAGATTAAAAAAAAATTGAAATACATTTTCAAGAAACACATATGTGGATGATAAAGAGGACCTTGTAGATACTTACATACAAACAACCTCAAATGATAAAGAGATTGTAAAATTAACCCTTACCTTGTATTCATCCTACGTATATGGTAGGTTAACCTCATGTATAATGGTAAAATCATTGCTATTAAATTATACAGTAATAAACATACATAAATATGATATCTTACATGATTCTCTAATATTTCGTTGTTAATAATATTTCAGTGGTACCATTGATTAGGGTGTTAACTAATTCATTTTCCTTTTTATGTTTTCTTATGTACGTCATGTTTATTATGAATTGGATGTATTTGATTAAAATCCATATTGATATTAGGTTCTTAAAAATTATTTTTAATCATAAAATGAAAATTATTCTTGAATGGTAATGATGGGGAATGAATCTCATCGCGTTCATGGAGACGGTAATCCCTACGTACGGACCAACGACAATATCATTCTATTGATAGTGAAATCATATGTAATTGGTGGTATATCATATATAAAGAATCATTAACTTGTTATATTTATTATTTAAATCAATTATACTCATTATTATACCCATCCAAATAATGAAGTGTTAAATAACAAACTACACCATGGTGTGGAGACGGTAAAGTCGTATGTACGCATGTATGGTGACTTTTTCATTCATAGGATGGATAGAATAATTAATATGGTTGTACCATATTTATAATAACATCATATTAAGTATAAGGTACTATATTTATTATTTTATTATGGAAACAATAAATAAAGATTAAGTGGAAGAAGAAAAGAACTTGAAAGAGGTGATTAAATATTTACCTCTTCTTCAGGTTTTTCCTTTTGATTTGAAAAAAATGGATCCTTAGGTTGGATTTCTTATCCAAGTAAGGCCTATAGGTTGAATTTAGGGTATTTGGGTGGGTATTTGAGCAGGTTTTGTCTGATCCAAATGGCCTTGGAGGTGTGAAATTAAGAGAAGGTGAAGTACCCTTTTATAAGAGAGGTGAGGGTCACTTTAGGAAAGGCTTGAAATATTATTTTATTATAAAATAATTTTTGGTTTATAATGGATATAAATGAATTTATTTCGGGGATAATGTGGTTATGGGTCTAATACCTCTCAACCAATAGGTTTTAGACAAGTTTAGGTCACCATATTAACCTTATCATTTAGATTTAACTCTTAGTTAAATAGTGTAACTTTTACCATGTCTTCTTGTATTATTATATTACATGGTTAATAAACTTACTATAAAATTATAATAGATCCTATATTGGTTCATTAATTACATATATATAATTATATAAGTCATTTTTTGGATCCTTATGTTTTTAAAAATATTATATCATTTAATAATATAGTATTTGTTTTAAAAACTAATTTATGTCAATTTTTTAAACTATTTAGTATTTGGTTTTTGTGAAAGTCAAAAAAAACTTGATTAATTAGAAAAAATAAATTAAATCAACCCTAACATGTCATATTAACCTAAAAAATTCTTGGAATGCATCAAAAGTCTCAATTTACATTTATTTTTATATTTATATATCATTTATTTTAATCTTTCATTAATAAGGTAATTACGGCATCATCATTGTGTCATAAATAAATTTACATATTTATTGTCTAAATATTATAAATAAAATTCCATGATTTAGGAAATATTTTTATCATTATAATTAATATTTATAGTCAATTTTATCTCATGTATAACCCTATATTAAAAATGGTTCATTTATTAAACACTGCATTTTATAGTTTTAACTCTTCTTTAAATAAAATAATAATAAATGTCCTAATCTAATATAAGTGGATCATATAGGATCATATTTTATTCCTTATTTTGATTTTGGTCTAAAAACACTTATCCAATAGAATTAGTAGACATATTTGGGTAATTATAATATCATTTTTTCCTTTAATTACCCCAGTAACTTTTAACTATGGTAAATAAAATTCAAAGGTTACTATCCACAAAAAAATTCATCTTATTGAAGCACATTTTACTTTCTGATGTCAACCGTGTCTCTCAGATTTTTGAAATTCAATTCAAAGAAGTGGTAAAATTACGTTTCATGCAAATTTGCAAATGTGTCTAGAAGGTGGGTAAAAGATGTTTAAAAGATCAATAAAATTTTATACATCTAATCTTATTATAAAATGACTCTATTTAATTAAATATGTATTATATATGTATTATGTTTCTATTTTGAGTTAAAATAAAAATAAAATAAATAATTATTTAAAAAAAGTTGGTTTTAAACAATAAGGCAGTGTTTTCACAATTCATCAAAAATTGATAGCTTTTAGATAAATACCAAAAATTCAACCTAAGATAATTTTGATTTTCCAAATTCACAAATGATCCTATTTTACCAAATTCAAAATATAGAGGTTTCATAAATTAATTAAAATTTAATTCTTGTTGTCAAAACCATGAAGCGAGTTTTTTAAAATTATAAACTATCAAAAGACTGATATGTGTTTATATCTAATTTAAATGTAAATTTACTTCCAATGAAAAAAATTGGATTAAATGATAAAAATATACTCTAATTATTCTTCAAAACCATAAAAATGTTTAATTTAACACTGTAAATTATTTTGATTAAAAAAAATATTTTAAATTAATATTTAGTATCGTTCAATATTCATCAAAATATTAAAATTATCATAAAAACACAAAAAAAATATCCAAATTCAATTTTTATGTCCTTCCTCTAAATAAAAGGTTTATTTTGTCAAATTTAATATATAAAAGTTTAAAATATTGTATTTAAAATGGTTTCACCATTAACAAGTGGTAAAAATTCATTTTTTGAAAAATACATCTTTAATCTGAAAAATTGAATTTGTTCTTGTATTATGTATAATAAACACATAATATGGATATTAAAATTATTTGTAGTATTCAAAATGCAGTTAATACTATTCATAGCCTCTTTTTGAATGGTTATTTTGTTAAGTCGTGGTGCGCCCGATCTCAGTATTGTGTGTAGAGCAAGCTATTGAATTGATTTAAAGAGATAACATAATATGAAATCATTGGGTGTTACATTATCCACTCCTTCAATAAATTTCTTCCTCACAATTTGAAATTGTTATTCGACAATAAAAGGTTTGAAATAGAAACTATCTTTGTGGAAAACCTGCATTGGAAAAAAAGGATAATAAAATTTAGTCTTAATAAGAGGGAAATGGAAATGAAGAAGTCACCACCAAATTATGATTTCGAATAGAGGAACATTGGTGGAAATTAGAGACACATAATTGGAGGAAAACATAAATATTTATAGGGAGTGATTGAGGTCATTAATCACAAATAAGTAAACAATAAATGGAAATTTGAGGGCCTCAAATCCATAAATATATTAAGATTTAAAATATCATTGGTTCAATAATACATAAGGTATTATGATAACACGTTTCTGGTTTTGATTACCATTCCCTAATGTATAAGAATTAGTTTATTCATAGAATAAGAATAAAAAAATGGATACTTGACAAGTAGAGTTCCATCCTTTAACTAATTTCTACCATAAAATCATATTTCACTCCAAAAGATAATAGAACTCAAAAATATTCTATTTATCCTAATCTTATAGTTTTTAAAAAATCAATTTATAATTCATCTTTCATATATTTTAAAAAAACTACATTATACAAACTAGTAAATCATGTAGGCCAGTGGTAGGTGATGCACATTTGTCACTGTTTGGTTGCGGGTTCAAGTCTCACAACCTTGTCGGACGTGATGGGTTGTCACCAGACTTCTTGGTTATCCTTTTTATAATAATCCAAAAATAATCTTAAGAAATAATTTAACCTTAAAAAATAGTATCCAATATCCAACATAATCCATTCTAACCTTTAGAATTATCCAAAATACTTCTATCTAAAATCATAGTCCAAAATTTATATGGAAGGTTAACATATTGATGATCTCTTTTTCCACATAATAACATGTGAATACCTTCACCATGTATTCTCTTAAAATATGGTAACACCATTATTTACCATAAAACCTTATTAATTATATTCATGTTCCCTTATTCCTTATAGAATACTGGATATACTTCTTATATAAAAAAATGTTGTAAACTCCAATAATGATGGATTAAAGAAACAATTAATTAGTTTCCAGTTAGTCCAAAATATCCAATATAATTTGTCCAAATCAATAATATCTTATTCCAAAATAATTTTCTCAATTTCAGAAACATATTATTGGTTATATTTCCCCCAACCTTATATTGTCCAAAATGTTTAACTTGAAACTGTGTCACATCACTTGGTACCATAAAATCTAAAATCCTTAAAGAAAACATACTACAGTACAATCCTTGTATACTTTATAATTCTTATCACTTGTACATCATTAATAAAATACACAAATGAAACAATTATTTAAAATTAACTTAAGAAAAATAATCATTCCTCTTCATCTGTGGTAGTATCATAACATGATTATTATTCAATAGCATCATTTGGGGTATACTCGGATGATTGGGACAATAATTCACGGAGTGTCCCAACTCCATGTAGATGAAGAATTGTACATTTGAAAACTTTTTCTTACCCTTATAATCACGAACTTGGTGTTCTTTTTCTCCCCACTTATAAAAAATCCCAATCCATTCAAGCACTTCCCATGGTTATTCTTTCCACATTTATCACATATGAGAAAATATTTCTTTCCCTACTCCCCTTTATCCATATTTCTCTCTACCATCCTCTTATTCTCTGGATTCCCTTCAAATCCATAGGACTCATAGAATTATTTATTTATCATATTAACACATGATATTATTTCCTCGTATGATGATAATACATGGGAGCCTATTCCCTTTCAAAATGTTGGCTTAAGACCATGAAAAATATGATCCTTCTTACTCTTTGGGACATGCGTATTGATGGAGTTTTCATTCCTTATACTAGGTTCCATTTCTAAATGACGAAATACACTAGGTTAGATCATATCATAATGTATAATCCAAAAACTAGAAAAATTCTCAATAGTAATTGAATATTTTCACACATCTAGTCTCATAATCATAAAAATAGTTTATTTAGAGACATATTTAATTATAAATCCTTCATAATTTTTTTAGAAAAAAATTTGAATTATCCTAAGCATATCCATTGTGAGTGTCGTAACCAAGAGTGCAGGAAGGCCAATTTTCGTGCACCAGTTCTCATTCGAGTCTAACTCAAAGTAGTGTTTTCGGGTTTTACCCCTAGATACATATATGCCAGATCCACCTCTACCTACTCGTATCTAGACATGGATGTATTTCTTGTAAAATACACAAAATCACTATATTAAAAAGATTCTAAGAAGTTATTCTATACTAATCCTCAAAGTTTATGTTAGGGTAATGTTATCTATCAGAGTTTTTATAAATCTAGTTTCCAAGGTTTGTACTAAACTTCCTCTGATACCAACTGTAAATCCCCTACCCTAGTTACCCAGAGTTGGTGCATTATTACATAACATTAGCATGACAACAAGAGGTCAAGTCTCGAAATACCGATTAGTTTAGTAGCCTTGGAAGTACTAGATACATACATAAGTTTTATATTACAGAATAAAATAAAAAAATAACATTGTGTGACCTTTGAACACACTCATATCCTTTAGCTTATCCCTTCGGTTCAATCATAATATACTTATTCACTTCCTGGGAAAAAGAAAACATAATAAAGGGGTGAGCGCAGATGTTCAATAAGGATAACAATATAGTGGAAACTATGATAAATAAGCATAAATATTTAAGGCAATGTATAAGACTAAAACACAAGCATTTTATACATACACTTAAGAATAATATAGAAAAGATAAATCAAATAATTCCATATACTTATTCACATGTATATTCTAATAGTCGAATAATCACATGTTATATCAATAGTTAATTTCATAATGATGGAATGCATAATGTAGGACATCTTAACCACATAGTCAAGGCCTCGTGCCAAGATGAAAAATAATATTTTGTCAAGTTCTTGTTCCAAGACACTAGTTTTTCTCATGATACCTACTGATGCATTGAGGAGTTATAGTGGGCTCCAACCATCAGTTAATAAGTCCAATGCATTCCTCATATGAAAAGGTTGAAACATAACATAAACATTCGTATTAAAACTAGAATATGAAATGTTAATTCTTTAACTATAAACCATGAATGGTATAAAAATAACACATCGATATCCAAACATATCACAAAACCATCAATAAAATATAGAAGATTGTATGATAATAAAACTTCAAACAAGCGTAAAATCCAACAAAGGATGTTTCCATAGATGAAATCAATCCAAAAATTATTTGAGTGAAATATCTCTTTCTACATTGAAATAATTTAAAAGTAAAGAAAATATTTATTTTGAATATATTCTTATAATTTTTTAATTGATGCTTCAAATGTGTTATAATGGCATAAAATAGATGCACCCATCATATAAGTTAAAAAAACATTCTTTCCTTAATTTTTCAAAAAATTAATAAAGTACCATCTTTAGAAAGCGACAAAGATATTAATTTCAGACCAATTTATAAAAAGTCAAAAAAGGGTATAAATGAATTTAACCCATAGTCTAGTAAATAGTAAAAATGTTTTGAAATAAATTTTTAAGAAACATGAATGTAGATGATAAATAGGTCCCAATAGATACTTGCGTACAAAAAATCTCGGATAATAAAGTGATTGTGAAATTAACCCTTACCTTGTATGATTCCTTATTCGAGGGTAGGTTAACCTCTTGTATAATGGTGGAATAATTTTTATTATATTATACAAGAATCTACATACCTAAATATGATATCATACATTATCCTCTAATATTTCTTTGTTAATAATATTTCAGTTGTATCATTGTTTAGGGTGTTAACTAATTCATTTTCCTTTATATGTTTTATTATGTAAGTCATGATTTTTATGGATATGATTTATTTGATTAATATCAAGAATTATATTAAGTTATTAAAAATTATTTTTAATCATAAAATGAAAATTATTCTTGAATGGTTATGATGGGGAGTGAATCGCATCATGTTCGTGGAGACGGTAATCCATACATACGTACGAGCGGCAATATAATTCTATTTATGGTAAACTAATATGTAATTATGTGGTATATTATATATAAATAATCCTTAAAATGTTATATTTATTATTTAAATCAATTATACTCATTATTATACTCATCCAAATAATGAAGTGTTGAATAAAAAACTACACTACAACATGGAGACGGTAAGTCGTACGTATGCATGTATAGTGACTTTTTCATTCATAGGACGGATTATATAATGAATATGGTTGTACCATATTTATAATAACATCATAGTATGTATAAGGCACGTGATTTATTATTTTGGTATGGAAAAAACTAATAAAGAGGTAGTTGTAGGATAAAATAACTTGAAAGAGGTGATGAAATATTTTCCACTTATTCGGGTGTTTTCTTTTGATTTGAACAAAAGGTATCCTTAGGTTGGATTTATGATCAATGTAAGGCCTCTAGGTTGAATTGAGAGTAGTTGGGAAGATATTTTAGTATGGTTTGGCTGATCCAAATGGAATTAGAGGTGTAAAATTAAGAAAATGGGAAGTACCCTTTTATAAGAGAGATGAGGGTCACTTTAGGAAAAGCTTGAAATATTACTTTTTTATAAAATCATTTTCGGTTTCTAATGGATTCAAATAGATTTATTTAGATAATAAGGTGGGTATGGGTAAAAAATCACTCAACCAATAGATTTTAGACATGTTAAGGTCACCATATTAACCTTATCTTTTATATTTAACTCTTAGTTAAATAGATTAACTCTTACCATGTCTTCTTGTATTTTTATTTTATATGGTTAATAAACGTACTATAAAATTCCAAGATAACCTCAAGTGGTTCATTAATATCATATCTATCATTATATAATTCCTTTGGTCGATCCTTATATTTTTAGGAATATTATATCATTTAATAATATAGTATTTGTTTTAAAAACTCATTTATGTCAATTTTGACACTATTTAGTATTTGGATTTTTTTAAAAGTCAAGAAAATTTGATTAATTCAAAAACAAATACATTAAATCAACTCTAACATGTCATATTAACCTATAAAATTCTTTTAATTCATAAAAAGTCTCAATTTACATTTATTTTGATATTGATAATATCATTTATTTTAATCTTTCATTAATATGGTAATTACTACATCATCATTATGTCATAAGTAAATTTAATTATTTAATGTCTAAAAATTATAAACAAAATACCATGATTTAGAAAATATTTTATATTTTTAATGAATATTTATAGTCAAATTTATCTTATGTATAGCCCTATATTATAAATGGTTTAGTTATTAAACTTTTCATTTTACAATTTTAACTCTTTTTTAAATAAAATAACAATAAATGACCTAATCTAATCCAATTGGATAAAAAAGAATCATATTTTATTCCTAATGTTTATTTCTGGTGTAAAAACACTTATCCAATATAATAAGGACATGTTTTATGGTAATTATAATATCATTTTTACCTTTACTTACCCTATTTACTTTTAACTGTGGTAAATAAAATTCAAAAGTTACTATTCAACAAAAAGTATTTTCATCCAATTGAAACAAATTTTACTTATTGATGTCAAATTTTTCTATCAGATTTTTTAAATTCAATCCCCAGAAGCAGTAAAATTACTTTTTATGAAAATTTGTAAATATGCCTAGAAGGTGGGTAAAAGACGTTAAAATGTTAAATAAAATATTATATATCTAATCTTATTATAAAATGACTTTATTGAATTAAATTGGTCTTATATAGGTATTATGTATCTATTTTTATTTAAAATAAAAATAAAATAATTAATTATTTAAATAAAAAGTCGGTTTTAAACAATAATGCAGTGTTTTTCAGTATTCATAAAAAATTTAAAGTTTTCATGAAAATACAAAAAATTCAACCTAAAATAATTTTGATATTAAAAATCAAAAAATAATGTCTGTTTTACCAAATTTAAAACATATAAGTTACATTAATTAATTTAAAATTAATTCTCGTGGTCAAAACCACAAAGCAGGTTTTTGAGAAATAAAAACTATCAAAAGATTAATATGTGTTTATGTCCAATTTAAAAGTAAAATTACTTCCAAAGACCAACATTAGATTAAATTATAAAAATATAATCTAATTATACTTCAAACCCATTCAAATGTATAATTTAATACTATAAATTATTTTAATTAAAAAAGTTGTTTTCAATTAAAATTTTGTTTATTTCACTATTCATCAACATATGAAAGTTGTCAGAAAAACACCAAAAAATTATCCAAACTAAATTTTTATGTCCCTATTATATATAAAAAGATTATTTTGTAAATTTTAATATATAATAGTGTAAAATATTGGATTTAAAAAAGGTTCTCCATTAACACGCGGTAAAATTGCATTTTTTGAGAAATACTTCTTTTATATGAAAAATTGAATTTGTTCTTATATTATGTCTAAGAAAAAAATAATATATATATGAACATTATTTAAATTATTAAAAATTAATTTAATAATATTCATAACCAATTTTTTAACAGATTTTTTGGTAATTTGTAGTGCGCTCGAACTCAGTGTTGCGTGTAGCGCAAGCTATTGAATTACATTAAAGAATAACATACTATGAAATCTTGGGGTGTTACACAACATATTTTAGACCTATGATTATTTATTGATATATGAACATCTAAAATTTTTAATTCCTTTTTTTATTTTTAATCTTTATTAAATCTCCTTTGATTATTATATGAGGTAAGATTATGTTACCCATTTCTTTTCATGTGTATTTCTTAGGTACATGCCTTATATTTGATTTCCTTATATAGAAAAAAAACATGTACATGTTATAATGTGTAATCTAAGATAACACTCCAATTCATTGGGTATTGTTTATATATCATGATATGATATATATGAGATTAGAGAGTAAACTTAATCCGTGATTGGACTCTATCTACCATGTGATATTGTATTAGTGGTTAGCCTTGAATTATGATTATGTCATGTCTAATATTGTTGACATATTACTATGTTTACATGATCTTATGATTATATTTTTTTTGTCATGCTCTCATATGATTCTTTCTCATCCCTATCATTTATGATATCATGTTATTCCTTTTGACTAATATGTTATGCTTCTTCATCATTTTTATTCCCTTGCTGGGCTTTATAACTCAACCATTTTCTTTATTTATTCCCTGGGTAATCTTATACAGTTTTTGGATCTTATAGGTATTTAGGAGCTCATTATAGATAATAAAATAAATTTTATTTTAGTTTCATTTATAAGTATTATATACCAAGTCTTACAAATACATTGGGCATCTCAATTATTGGGTTTTTTATTGGATATTTATTCTAAAAATCATATGATAATATGTGTAAAAAACATGGGTCAAAATAGTTAGTATTATAGGGAGGTGTAGTTATTTATGGTGATTATTAATAGAATACATTAGTAAAACCCTATGTATAAGTCTATATATAGTAAAATATCCTAAAATTTTAGTGACGCATAGAGTAAGTGGTTTCCAAGGAATTATATCCCTATCCGGATACTACATGTGGATATGGATCTAGTAGAGATATACCTAGGAATAATAACCATTAAATGTATCATTTAGTATTCAATTTACGGGTATTTGAAATATGATAAATATAACTTATAGAACACCTATTTTGACACATTTAGGGGATATGATTTGGAAAATTCAAAAACTCTTTATGAACAAATATGAAGGACTTGAATCAATTTTTTGATTCGAAAACCTAGTAAAAAATTACTATGGATAAACTTGATTGAAACATAGAGACTCGTAAGTTAGGGTATACATGTAATGTATGAGTTATTACTTATAATATCATAGTTTAATTTTTAACATTCTTATTATTTTATATATTCTTATCCCTATTTATCCCTTTTTTAGTTAATGGTGGGAAATAGGATGAATCATGCTCAAAACCAAAGTGATAGGAAATGTAATGACTATAATAATTAAATCCCTAACTTGATGAGATATGGAGTAAATAACAACATGGAAACATTTTATTAACTAACTCAAGTCAATAATAATAACTTGAATCATGTGGAACACTAACCACCTAAGAAAGATAAAGTTGTGGTCGATTCCTTTATGTGAAAATACACTTCTTGATTTAGTGGATCTCCTAATCCCCTTATAACATAATAATGGGTTAACTTCATTTATAATATATTTTATGTCATCCATTTCTTAGAATAATCAAAATTTGTACAGGCCATTTATTATGTAGAGGGGGAAGCTGATAAATGGTGGAAAATGATCCAGAAAATTAATCTCCAATAAGAAATAAATTTCATAGAATGGGAAAGATTCAACAATTTTTTTTAATAAATATTTTCCCTGTATTCTCTATCGTAAAATGGTGAGGGAGTTTTTTGGACTAAATAAAAAAGTAATATGAGTCTATTAGGTCTTATAAGGAAAACATTACAAGGCTTTCGTATCATTCCTTCATATTTTTTTTGATAGTGAAAGTATGGTGGACCACTTCTTTAGTGGATTAAATATGAGTCTATGAAAATATTTAGTGATTTGAGACTTCGATGGATATGAATAGTGTCTTATGCACCCTTAATATTGATATGGGGAATTGTGAGTATAAGTTTTATTGTGTGGTTTGAGATAAAAAGTGTAAAACAGGGTTTTCTATGGGAGGATAAATGAATAAATACCAGGTAGAAAATTAAATCCAAATTCTATAATTTCAAAAATTTAGGAAGAAAAATCCTAAAAACTGCCTAAAGTGAATGGGGATATACTTCAAGTGTGGAATATAAGGGAACCGGGCTCATCAATGCTGAAGGGAGATAAAGAATTCCACAAATGCGATGGATAAAAATAATTTTTAGATCAATACTCAACCTATGGTCTAGAGTTTAAACTTCTTGGAACATAAACAATATACAATCCAATGACCTAATCCAAGGGTTGTTTGAGATAATGAATAATAATGACCTCCATGGTCTAGATATTAAGGAAAGGAATATGTTATAACTACCGATGAAGTTGATCCTGACAATAATTTGGTGATAGGTATGATGGTTATTAATTTCTCAGAAATGAATGTACTATTTGATTATGGTTATACTCACTATTTCATATCCTTCAAGTTGATTTGAACTATTCAAACACCACCTAAAAACATGAAGGACAAGCAATATATGAGAAAAACATAATGGGAAATTATCTCACCCCAATTATATAAGTTGTCTCTAGCCAATGTATATGGTCTAAACCTCCCATAAATTATTTTTATACTTCCTTTAGTGCAATTTTATGCTATATTGATCATGTATAGGTTGTCCTTATATAAATCTAACACCAATGATTGGGAGAGGGAGATCACTCTTTACACCGTGAGTCATCCATTGATTTTGTACAAGTGTAAGGATGGGGATTAATATATTTTAGAATCTTCTTCTCAAGCATGTATATTATTTCCTTATGAGCAACCATATCTAGAAAAAATTATTGAGTCAAAGGAAAGAATCATGCTTGAATACAATCCCATTGTGAGTTACTATGATGATGTATTCTCTAAAGATTTTTATGGTCTTCCTCTGGACTGATAGGTTGAGTTCTCTATTGAGCTTATACCTGTATCTTTTCCCATATCCAAAACTATATAAAAATGACCACCATTGAGTTTTAAGAATTGGAGAAGCGGTTACAAGAGAATCTAAAAAATATTTTTATACTCCTATGTTCTTCATTGTGGGGTTTGTAGGTCTTATTTGTCAAAAAGATGGATGGGTCAATGCATATATACATTGGTTATCATGAACTTAATAAAATCACGATAAATAAAAAGTATCTATTTTCAAAGATTGATTAATTATTCAATAAACTTCATGCACCAATATTTATCTAAGGTGTACCTTTTGACATAATATCACCAATTAAATTTAAAGAAGGAAGATATACCCAAAATTTCCTTTTGAAAAAGGTATGGACAGTATGAGTTTATAGTGATTCCCTTATAAATCACTAAAAATTTAGAAATATTCAAGAATTTAATGAATAGTGACTTTATATATTACTTCAATAAAAAATGTGGTAGTATTCATAGATGATATTCTGACATACTTCAAAAGTAAGGTGGATAATGAGAACCATTTGAATACTATGTTAAAGACTTTATGAAAGGATTATCTATTTGAAAAGTAAAATAAATTTAAGATTTGTATGGAAGAAGTATCATTCTTGGGGAATGTTATCGCCGCCAAAGGGTTATTTTTTGACCCTTCTAAGATAAAGGAAATTTAGTAGTTTCCCTTAATAACATCTATAATTGATATTCATATTCTCCATGAACTAATTGGGTATTACCAATGATTTATGAAAAATATATTGTTATTGTTAAACCTTCTAACCAAGAATAATTATAAGGTAGTGAGGTTTTTTAGACAAATGAGTATGAAGATATATTCAAGGTATTTAAAATAGGCATATCAATCCACAATTCCTCATGCTACCATCAAGTGGGCCAATGTTCATGGTATATAGAGATTATTCAAAAATGGGGATTGTTATATGTACTAGTGAAAGAGGATAAAGTGATATCCTACACCTCAAGGTAGTTTAAATTTCATGAGAATAACTACCCATCACATGATTTGGAGTTGGGTATAGTGATTATTACATTGAATATTTGGCATCACTATCTTAATGGGTAGAAGTGCTAAATATTTACAAATCATAAGAGTCTCAATTACACATTCACATAGAATGAGCTTAATATGTTCTAGTGTATATGGTAAGAAATGATTAAGGATTGTGACTATTCAATCCAATACCATCAATGGAAGTAAATAATGCGGAAGATTTTCTATTTAAAATGGATCATGTAACCTTATCTATAGTGAGAATTGAGAAGGATCCAATCTCTTTATACTTACAAAGTATGGACATTGAATTCATAAATAAAGCAACAAAACAATTAATTTCTCAAATAATAGATCAATTATCCCTTCTAGATAAGGTAAAGCATGATCAAATAGATTATGTGGAAATATATAAGAAGGTTCAAGATATAAGAAATTTAAATTCCTCAATATTGAAAAATGATGAATAATGAGTTTTATAATTTGGTTCATGACAATGTGTACTATAAAATCCTAAGATAAAAAAGATTTGTTGAATGATGCATATAGCTAGACCTTCTCCTTCCACCAAGGGAACTCAAAGATTTATTTAGATCTCAGAGAGAAAATTTGTGGGACAATATGAAGATTGATATCATGGAATATACATCAAAGTGACTGGCTTGTCTAAAAGTGAAGATAAGAAAGGGAAAATCCAATAGGATAATGTAACTATTTCTTATACCTACATGAAAGTGGGAGAATATCACTATGTCTTTTTTCACAGGTCTTACAAAGACATCCAATGAGAATAATACTATATGGGTTATGGTTTATGATCATACAAAGACTATTTATTTCATTACTACGTTATAGTACTTCTTACTCAAACAACTTTCACATATATAC
The DNA here is from genome assembly GCA_963277665.1 of Viscum album. Taxonomy (NCBI): domain Eukaryota; kingdom Viridiplantae; phylum Streptophyta; class Magnoliopsida; order Santalales; family Viscaceae; genus Viscum; species Viscum album. The sequence goes on from OY728165.1 coordinate 1,892,258,321, forward strand.
ATTATAGAAGTGGTGAGGATACATGGAACACCACTTTCGATTGTATATGGCCAAGATCATCGATTTAACATAAAGTTATGAAAATGTCTCTAACATGATCTAAACTCATATTTAAAAATATGGATATCTTATCTCCCCTAAAATTATGGAAAATATAATAGGGCTATCTATACACTTGAGGATATGTTGAGATCATGCTCAGTGTAATTTAAAGGATTATGGGATCAAAATCATCCATTAGTCAATTTCTCATAAATTAATAACTTCCACGTGAGAATAAATATGGATCTATATGAAGCCCTTTATGGGAACAGATATAGAATATCTATGTGTTGGTATTAATTTGATGAACAAATTTTATTTGGACCTAAAATAGTTGAAGATATGGAAGAAAAGGTCAAGATTATTAATCAGTACATTAAGGCTATAGAAATTAAAAAAAAGATCTATAATTAAAATAATTGATTAGACTTGGATTTTGAGGTTAGAGATAAATTTTTCCAATAAATATCTCCATGGAATAGATTAATCAGATTTGGGAATAAGGTAAAGTTAAGTCCTAGTTATACCGGCCCCTTTGATTTTCTTAATCACATCAGAGTTGTGGCCTATCAACTAGAACTACCACAAACCCTATCTCAAGTATATGACATGTTCCATGTATCCCTATTGAGGATGTTCTTACCATATTCAACACATTTTATAAATTAAAAGGTGTTATAGCTTTAAAATTATCTCTCTTATATGAAGATGTCGATGAAGATCTTGGACAATAGATACAAAGTCACTACAAGATAAAAAACCATTTCGCGGTAGTTTTTTTTTGGAAATGGCGGCAGTTTAAACTACCGCCATATGATCTTGTGGTGGTTTCTAAAAAAATGCCTCTAAAGTGTGTGTCGGCATACAATATGCGGTTGTTTCCTCAATTTAGTGGTGTTTTATGGTAATTGTCATAGTGGGCGCATTTTGTGGCTATTTTTATAGTTTTAGTGATAGTTTTTTCTGGTGAAACTGATATTTTTTTATCGGTGGTTATAACTGCCACTAAAACCATAAAAACCACTACAATAGAATAAAGGAATATGAAAATTGATTAATTTCATTAAAAATCGCTGCTAAATTATTGTCTGTAGCGATTATTTTAACCGCCGTAGAGAGAAAAATATTGTAATTATAGCGGTGGTTAAAACCACCACTAAAGCCATATTTATAAAAAAATGTAGTTCATATTGTAGGCCCATTAACAATGCCCTGAAAAATAACATTCCAATTGATATAACATATAACACATCATAACCACAACACATCTCAACCACCCCACATCACAACCACCCCACATCACCACCACCACAAATCATAACCACTACACATCACAACCACCATGCATAATTTAGTTTCAATAAGGATTTTTATCATAATTACTAAATTATTATGAAGCATATTCACACAGAAATAAAATATTGAATTGGAAACCAATTTAATAGTTAGATATATATTCTTATTCATTTTCATATGTGGTGATGTTATAAAAACAAACATAGAAAGTTTTATAGAAACCAAAACAACACACTATCTCAAAATAATTCATAATTGGAAAACCAAGTATGTGTGGCCATATAAGAATAAATAAAAATAATAAGTAAAAATCATGTGTTTTCTCCCTTCCCCTTAAAATTCAATTAATCTTATTCATTATCTTTATTAAGATTATATTTACCATTTAACCAAAGAAATACAAAATCATGATATTTCAAAATGTATATATAAAGAAGGGGAGATGAAGGATCCCCAACCTTGACTGGATCTTTAAGGAGAAATGAACAAGAACAAAGGATAAACCACCACTAATCTCAAGTGAATCACAATTGAATCCAATGAAAAATAAGACTCCATTAAAAACCACCCAAAAAAGGAGAATTACCACCATAATGAACTCTTTAATATAATAGAAAGATAATAAAGGAGTAATGGGGAAAAGGAGGGCTACCATGAATAAAATAACTTCAATATAAATGATCCAATATGATCCAAGTGGTTTGGAACACCAAGGGAGGTGACTGGAGAAGGGGAGGATGGGTAAGGGTTAATAAAGAATTGAGGGATATTCTAAAATTCAAAACAAGGAGGTAATAAAACTCCAATTTCTAAGTTAATCACACTGGACTCTACCAAAACATGGATAATATCCAAAATTCATGTGGTGGGTTTGGTAAAAGTGTGATCTAGAACACTCATTGTCATTTTATCTTTTTTCTTATTTTAAAATGGAATTTGGCCTTCCAGAAATCATAGAACATGGAGTGGTCTAATCCATAGTGGTTCTTATATATTCTTCCATTTATATAATCCATGACCTAGTTCCCATTTCCTAACCATTTTAATCTCTCTATACCCAAGGCTGCAATGCGGTGAGCTTGGGTTTCCCATTTTGGATAGGTGGTCCTCCGATATTCCATTCCCACCCAAGGGAATTTCAAAATTCTCATGGTGCATAAGAAATCCACTAGGACTACACGCATAGCACCATGTCATCCCCAAGTCATGGTTATATATCCCATTTTACACAAGAGCATGCCCAATATAAAACTACCTCTTTCATATCTAGACAAGTCATTACACAAGCCATGATGGCCTTCAAAAGGTTAAAACACCACCTCAAACCTCAAAATTACCACAAAACTCTCCCTAAGCATCCCCAAGACTTGATAATGCACAAAGGGATGTTCATAAAGGGTATGTACCATTACACTCATTCTATTTATTTTGGTTTCCCTATTATTTTTCAATTCTAAGTCAAGGTGATCATATTTTCCACAAAATTATAAGAACTATGTGTGGATTGATTCCTATTTTCATGGGATAAATAGTGATTCCTATACCTCCTATCTCAAACCCAACCAAAAAACCGATATAAAATACCCCATTTTATCTTAGTGACTGGGTCTCTTCATTCACATCAGTTTTCCATCCATAGGGTTGGAATCAAGATAAGTTCATTTCATTTAAAACATCAGTTTAAACTACATTAAACCTCATATAATAAGGTATTTTTTATATGATATTAAACTATAGATTATTTTTGTCATTTTCACATGATGTTAAACTATGTGTTGTATGGTCCATCTTGTAAGACTTGAAAATTCTTAGATTAGTCTACCTAGTAAGACCTATCTTCCTCTACATATTATCAAAATCTACATAAGGATCCTTAGCATGTGGTTCATTATCCATAAACCTATATTATGGAAAAAATGACTCTTACCCTATGAAAGATCCTAATATGCATAGGGTTATTATATAAAAACAATATGTGTATTGATTCATGATGTTTAAATATATGTAATGATATTTGGATCTCCTATAATAGGCCTTGGTGAAAATTATAATCACACTGGTTATACCCTAAAATAGAGACCCTTCCTCATTCACATAAATTTGTTTATTTCTTTCTCACATAAGGGTTCCCATACATATCATCCTTCTCCTCCTATACACGAGACATATTTTTATAGAGGGAATTTTCCAAGAACTATGAAAAGATTGATTCCTGTTACTATAGGATATGTTTTTGATCATTCATCATTGGGTAACAAACCTAATAAATTTAGGAAAAATGAATCATAAGAAAGTATTCATGACAAAAAATAGTTGATATATATGGTGTATACCACACTCGAGAAATCAAGACATAAAAGAAAACATCATAAATCAATAAAATACATAATAGAAAATATGAGATATCAAGAAAATGTTAGGTCATGAAAATGTTTGGTGGCAACTATGTGCCACACATGACACATATTCAAACTGATGATTACAATATTTTTCCATCATATCAACAAAAGAACTAATCGTGGTCTGATGATAAACAAAGCTTCTCACCCTCTACACCTACATCACTACTTCCTACTACCACCTGACAGAACATTATATTGAAAATTAAATAATTTTGTATATTTATATTTAAACTTAAAACTAATAAATGTTTTCAAACTAAATGATTTTGAATTTTTGTGATTTAACTTCTCACCAATAGTCGATGCAATACCACCGGGGGTAGATCTGGTCATCTTCTAATATAAATCAATCAACGCTTTCTGGAAAGCGGATATCTGATCCCCATGGTCGTGAATAATGTTTTGTCGAGAAACAATCTCTCTCTGAGTATCTCAGAGTATGGACTGACTACAACTAAAAGTAGATGTAGTTTCAATCCTTGGTGGTCTGCCAAAGACCTCAGATGGTATGGGTCCCAAACCCATCCTGTGCACTCTATCAGGATTCTCCTTCCCAAGGACTTTAGCAATAGGTTCATCCAGGGAGACTGAGTAGAACTGTGCTGGATTGGAATCCCAAAAATATTTAATTTTTACCTATAAATAAAATAGTAGTAATAGTATAAAAAATATATATTAACATTATAACAACTGATAATAAGTTATTATAATGAAAAATTAGTTCATAACCCAACTTCTTTGGCAGGATCATTAACAAAACTTCCATTAGATTTTTGGTGAACATCCAACCACACTTATGTTTAGGATGCTTCATGACCTAAACTCTATGACTTCATTAAACAAACATAAATCAACAATTTAATATATTAAACAAATAGTATTGTTTTATAAATATTTAAACAACTGAAAATATTACTATAGCAGATTGGCTTCTAGAAAAACTCGTTGACCCCACAGTGTGAGGGATGACCTGCTTAGCCCAGCTTGATGCATTCTTTCTTAAAATATCCTAAAATAAATAAAATGAAATTTAATACTAATTTATTCAATGTCATATCCTCTTAATATACATGTATAAATGTAAAATGATATTATTATTGTAATATATATTTAAATACCATCTGTTTCTCATCACAATGTCTATCAACAAAAACTTTCCATTACTCTTTGGGTACCCCATTGGGTATCTTGTCATACATTTATTGAGAGTTTAAAAAAGTATCATTGGAATCACCCCACAATATCCATTTAAAGTCTTTCTATTTTTGGCCAATATTTTTCAATGTCCACTTTCGTGTTATCACATCAGCAACTGTGAAGTGGAAAAACATCTGTACACAAGAATTTAATTTCGAAAATAATAATAACATGATATTCAATTAAACCACAATGTATTCAAATTACCTTTATTTGGGAATCAAAAACATCATTTTTCTAACTTGAAGGCATATGTCTCCAATCATAATATGAAATAGGAAGGGAAATGGGCTCTATGGCTAGCTGGCCTAAAATATGGCCAAGTAATCCTACGGCGTCATCCATAGGGACCCCATATGAATCAAATGGAATAAATATCTTCTCTCCGGTCAGATTACATAAATCTTAACTTTTTAGATTTTTCTCCACAGTTGCATTGTTTTCACAATTAATGAACAAATAGTTAGTATAAAAAAAGTGCAATAAATGTTTTCATATTAAAATTTGTACCTATAACAGTAACCCTCCAGTATCTCTGCTAAGAACTAGAAGTGGTGCACTACTCCCCCACTACTGAGGATCCTGAAGTGGGAGGCAAAGACTGAGCTACTAAAGGGATACTCATGGAGGGTGTGATAGATGGTGCAGGGGGAGATGGTGTAGGGGGAAGGAGGATGGTGGCTCAAATGTCGTATGGAGGGAGACAAATGGATTTTCATCAATCGTAGTGGTCAATGAAACACTATATCGCTTCCTCCGTGCCATTCCTATGATTTAATCAAATAAAATTAAATTCATGACATATATTTCAAAAACATTATGTAAAAAAAATTAAAAAAGATAATATATGCATAGTACTAACAAAAAAAATATACATAACAATGACAATGAATGATTTCACAAATGAAATAAGTGGTTTCTAAATGAATGCATAACTGTACATACAATCATTTTCTCTTTGAATCATGTTGGTTTCCTACTCCATTACTTCATCAACTTTATTAATCCTTTCTAGACTAATATTTTCAATATCATAGTGGACAAATAATTCCAATTCTTGTTGTTTATGAGATTCAATTTCAGATGTCAAATCTTCCACTTCATCACCCATATCAAACAAATATCTTTGTCTAACATGAGAAACAACACTCCACCATTCATCCACAAAATCATTCACATAATATACCATTTTTTATTATGATGATAAGATATATGGATCATACAGTTCACGATCACCAACATCCATCGAGTGAGAGAAGTTTATAGAAGTAAATTGCAAGGAATCTCTTTTAACACCTCTGATAATAACGACCCAATTGAATTTGAAAAAAAAACAACTGAAAAATGTATGTGGTAGTTTAATTCAATAATATCGGTCAGCTTTCCATAGTAGCCCACTTCAATAAATGTAAATATACCATTATTCTATATTTTCAAACCCTCTTCTCGATCGACTGTACGAAATCTAAAGTCATTCACATTGTAAGCATTGAACATTCTAACTTGTTTTAGAGGACCTCAAGCAAGAAACTTCAAATATTCTAAAAACTCTTCTCAAGTATCAGTATTTATGATCTAAAAATATAAATATATTTTATTATATTTACAAAATATATGTGTCAACCTAATATTAGTATTTATTTCAATATTTATGAACTTACACATCATGAAAATTATTCTACAAGATCTTTATTAACAGCTTTCATTATATCTTTCTCATTTCATGTTCGGCCTCTCATTCGTCTCTTTGTTTGTATCCTCAACATTTTAATAAATGGATCTGAAGTTTCACTATTCAGCAGCACATATCTATGTGCCTATAATAATTCTATTTATGTTAGTGTGACATTTGAGGTCCTCCCAACTGACCGACCAATAGCAGGAAATATTTTTTATTTCCCATGTTTTTTATATTGAGTCGATGTGTCATCAATACATCCAAATAAATTAAATATTATCTCAATATCATCCAAGTATCTAGAACAAAATGTAAGACACTCTTCTTCCAAATAGACTTCAACAATAGAGCCTTCTAGTTGAGCTTTATTTCTCATATATGATTTCAAATACCCAAGATATATGTGAAATAAAATAAATAAACATAATTATGCATTTAATTAAGTTCCAAAAACTGTTTACTTAATTGAAAAACATATAAATAAAGTACCTCTCAATTGGATACATCCATCGATATTGAACAGGGCCTCCTAATTTATCTTCCTCAATCAAATGCACAGTTAAATGCATCATAACATTAAAAAATTATGGAGTAAAGATCATAACTATTGAAAAAAGTGTCAATAAAAACCTCTCCTGAAGGTTTTCAAGCTCAAATGGATGTAGAAATTTCTCAAATAGTTTCCTAAAAAATGAGAATAATTGGAGTATAGTAGAAGTAACTTTTTTAGGTAATAATGTACACAATTCCAATGGTAGTAACTTCTTTAAAAAAATATGTGAATCGTGAATTTTTAATCAATGTAACTTATGATTCTTTAAGTCAACACACCTCAATTTGTTACTTCAATACCCATCAAATACCTTCACATGATTTAAAATTCGAAGGAATGTATCTTTATCCCTATTTTTCATTGAAATCTTTGTTGTAGAATACTTTTCATTCTCATCTAGCTAGATATAACATTTTATGTTCATTACTTGTAAGTCTTTCTGATCATTGAGAAGATCCTTCGACTTTACATGATCCTTAAGCAATGTAAAGATCAAATTGTCTCAAACATTCTTCTCAATAAACATCACATCAAGATTATTCCGCAATAAATTAAATTCCAAATATGAAAGTTTGAAGAATATAATTTTTTTCTTCCATTATTGCATTTTGATTTCACTTGATGATGTACTTAGAAGCCTTTTCCCGCTATCATTAAAATGATAAACCTTCTCAAATTATATTTCAACTTTTCCAAGTTATGTCAATATTTTAAAACCAGTTAATAACTTTGGAGGTGGTCTACAATCAATGAAAAAGTTAAATTTTGTTCTATTCAGCCGAAATCTATGAGATGCATCGATAAATATTTTATGGCACAAGAAGAACCACTTTCAACTATGAGGTAGCTGTTTGGGCTCAAAATAAAAGTTACAAATAGGAAAATTCAAACTCATGTAAATTTTTCAACCAAATAAATTTCCAATACTAGAGAAGTCACTAATGGTCCACATTAAAGAAGCATTCATTTTGAACATTGTTTTAGAAGAAGCATAAAATGTCTCAACACCTTTTCTCCATAACTCCTATAATTCTTCAACTAAAGCCTGAAATTATACATAAATATCATTTCCATGCATTTATTTTCCAATAATAATCATTAAAATGATAAAAGAGGTTTGTTTCATACACATCCATAGAGAAAAATTGTAAGGGATCAAAAAAACTATCCAAATGCAATAACTAGTACTCAAAGTCCCAAATGGGTTGAATCCATCAATAACCAATCCCAATAAAACATTCCTAGGATCAGATGATAAATATTGATGTAATTAATCAAATGTCTTCCACAATTGTGAATCTCATGGATGTCACAATAACCCATCATTGTTATTATCTACATAATGTCACTTCATGTGTTCGGTGGTTTTTGATTACATGAATAATCTTTACAATCGAGGATTTAATGGAAAGTAACAGAAAACCTTTTTAGGTGTGTTAATTTTCTTCTTCTCTATGGTAGTATGTTGATTCAAGCTTCCAATATCACCCATTGACTGCCATCTAGAAGAAGAACAATTTTTTCAATCCTATCTACTTGAATCCTCTCTCCAATAAAGCATACAATTATTGGGACACGCATATATTTTTTTATAATTAAAACCAAGCCTATTAACAAATTTTTTCATATCGTAAAAAGACTCGGGGATGTTTGATTTAGGAAATAAATCACGCAACAATTCCAATATCATATACATTGCCTTATTTGTAATTACACATAGACATTTGATATGGTACAACTTCGGAAAAAAATAAAGTTTTCAATAATTCAAACATCAACTATGCAACTCTTGATTTCCATCATCAACTAAATCATGAAAATTATTTTCCTCATTCAATTTTTCTATTTCATTAGTCTCCACATAATCAAGGGGAGGATCCACTGATATGTTAAAATCTTCATCTAGTTGTCCTAAAGTCTCAAAAACATCACTTGTTATGTTTCTATTTGCAGCACCCTCATCTAGTTTTTCTAATATGTTTTGATGTTTATGGTGGTGTCTTGTAGTACCAAATGCATCATTTATAATGTTTTTCATTTAATTTCCCATTGTTGATGAATTTGGGAGCTCATTATATGGATTGACATCAGTGCTCAACCTTTCTGTAAGTTTGATTCTCACTGCCAAATCCAACACAAATATTTACTAGGGAATTTATTCAATATTAAATGTTCATAAACATAATATCTCTTCAATCATCTTCTAAATTTATATTTAGTACATGGAAATCTTATTCTACCTTCAACTGATCGATTGGAAATTGAATAATCTAAAAAATACTTCAAACCCTTAACATACTGAGGTGTGTTCCTCGGTAATGTGATCCAGATTTAATCCATGTATATCACAATGTGCCTACACAATATTACAAAATTAAAACACATAAATATTAATATATAAGGAAATATATTAATATATACTAGTTCAAAAAATATATAAATATGTTAAAGATTTGGAAAAAGTATAGTATTAGATCAAAAAAATCCTCAAAGACACTTTTTCCCAATAGCTTATAGAAACTTAAGGAACCTTAAGATGATATCAGGTCAATAAATTTCTCATAATATACCTATTAAGTCTCAAAAATATTATATCATGTCTACCAAGACATCCCAAACTATATAGCAATTTCAAAGAAGAGGCGTGAATGCCTTCAATACCAATTTGTCACAAACCAACCTAGATAACCTACCTAAGAGGCATATTTTAGGGTTTTTATGTTGATAAAAAATTTTATGGATGAATAGATACATAAAAAAATAAGAATAAGGTAGAGAAAATAGATGCATATTATTTTTTTGAAGATATTCATGTGTGATAAAGGATACAGATGGATGACTCATGGAGGAAGGGAAATAGATATTGGGATGACGATAAAGTGTCATAGGTAGAGCTAGAGGAAAGGACGCAGGGAGAAAGGTATAAATTTTTTTCATATGTTAGAAAAATCACCCAATTAAAATTATTCATCTATAAATGCACCTTATATTAGTTATGTAAGAAAGAAACTAGAACCAAATGTATTGATCCATCCCTAGTAAGTATAATTTATATTATCATGGGGTTATAAAGAATATTTTATGTTAATATAACCATTTTATTAACAAGAGTAATATCCATCAAAATACATGGTTCAATATAGACATACACACTGTGTATTTATAAGTATAAGACATCCATTTTGGGTAGTATACTCAGTAGGCCAATTTTTAGTGATTTAATGCAGTTTGTATAAAATTCCTACCAAAATACTATCAAATGATTTGATGGTTATATTATCTATGTTATTTTTGTGGAAACATATACCCATTGAATAAAAATCCACAAGTTAATTGAAATGGTGTTAATAAGGATCAAACAACAATATCTCAAATATTAATTCATAAAAAATTATCTGAATAAAATCAAATTCTTAAAAGCACTAGGTCACTCAGGACATGAGGTTAGAAAGTGCTCATGAGGCCCTCACTACACCTACCTCTTGATTTCTGATAGATCTATTTTTCCTTTCTACCAATCTACCCAAATAATAGTTGAGAATTATAGAACCTAGGATCTTATGTTATCTATGGATCTAATACCATTTGTAATAAACCATCCTGAAATACTACCAAAACTAACACAGAACCAATCTACCACTATCCTGAATTTTTCTCCTGATCTACATAGGATTGGAAAAAGTTCTTGGACATAATAAAACCATAAATTGATAATTATTTATCCACTTAATAATAAATGAACATTAATAACAAGTAAATTCTAAATAAACCACTAAATCATCAAATAAATAATATATATAGTGCACAATATTTAAAACAAGAGAGGGATAAAAGGAAAAATTGATACAGTAACAACCAAAATGTAAAACCAAACCTAAACCACATTGTGATACCTTCTCTATGAACCCATGATTTATTACCACATCCCACTCATCATCAATTACCCAAGATAGATACCCATTCCAGAACATGAATTGAAACCTAAAATATTTATGTAAGCATCACAACCCACTGAATCTATAAAATAAAATTCATTAAGTAGTTCATGTTTTCAAGTCAGGAATAGAAATTATATAGGGTTTTAAATTCATGATCTTTGAGTAAAATGAAATTTTGTATTTGATCCATTTAATGAAATGGGTCCTTCAAATAAAAACTTATTTGATAACCAGAGAAAGTCAAAAACATTTATTTTTTCCAAAAAGAAAAAAACCATTTCACTAAAACATTTTTAAAAAAAAATTAAAACATGTTTGAAATCAAATTGAGAAAAAAAAATCCAAACACCAAGGTTAAAGCAAAATATATTTTGGACATCACATGTTTATATAAATCAATGAACATAAAAAATGAAAAGGGTTTCATAAACAATACAATCAAAGGGAAAAACAATCACTACATGATGAGAATCCCCAACAGTGACTATTTATAAATGATTAATAATCATGGTATCAACCCTATTATTTGAGAATAAATTAGAAATTAATAAGTTCTTGAGGTTAGTCATTCATAAACTCAAATAATAAATAGAGTAATAAGGGTTTAAGTTTATGAGTTAAACATTCTTGATGATAAAAAATATCCAATATAAACCCAGTGGATTAGAAACATTGAGAAAACAAATTTAATATCTCAAGTAAACTGATATCTTCAAAAAAAAGAAAAAATGATGAATCATAGGCTAAATACATGAATTAATAACTATATCAAATTGAAAATGAGAAGACATGAGTGATTGTTTAGAGGTCAGATGATCATAAAGGCATTAAATAAAATAGGTGTTCAAGAAAAAAAATGATGAACATAGAAATGTGATATGGGATAAGGCATGAATAACATGTAAAGGATATTACCATGTGGAGGTAATTGATATTGAAGAAACATTCAAACTATTTTCATGACTTTAATAATTTGGATTATTATTATCAGTGGAAATACAATGGATATTCAAGATCTACCAAAAGGATATAAAGGTAACATTTTTTAATAGAATGAGAAAGTAAGAGGTCTATATTAAACAAATGATTGGATTTTAATTTTATGATGATGAAAAAAAAGGTATGGAATATTAAGAAGTATCTATATGGATTAAAACAAACACCTCTAGATTTTTATGATCAATTGAATACATACTTGATAAAGTTTGAATTGAAGAGAGGTGGTGTTGACTATAATCTTTATATGAATGTATCCAATGAGTAATAATTCATATTACTAATCTATGAAAATAAGTTAATATTTGGAAGAGATAAGAAGGAACTAATTGAGAAATTTACTAACTTGATGAGCCTATAGTTTTAAATATCTATGATTAGATAAATCACATATTTTCTTAGGCTACAAGTGAATCAAAAAATTGAATACATATTTTTCTCTAAAGTTAAATATACTAACAATATTCTAAATAAGTTTTATATATAATATTTTAAGATATTTCAAACTCCAATCATGGTTGGAAGAAAACCTAGAGAATGTGATAATGGAAATTATATCAATCCAACACTATTAAATAGAATGTTAAGGAATTTTATTTACTAGATATAAAATTAGATGAATATAGTTTATGCAACATAATTGGTGGATATGTTTTAAATAAATTTGAAGGAGAAAATCCTACCTAAGATGAACTTAGGAAGAATCGGTGAGGCGGAAAGGCAGCGAGGGGCTAGTGATTTAGGGGTTCACTGAGGGGTCGTGTGGGGGTCGGGGTGAGAAGGGGGGTCTCACAGGGGTAGGGAAAGTTTCGGTATTCAAAAAAAAACATAATAGTGGTTTATAAAAAAACGACACTAATTCATTAATAAAAAAATTTGCAACAGTTTAGTAAATCGCTACTAAAAAACCACTGCAAAAGGCTATTAATGTTGCTGTGAGTTCTAACCAACAAGAAATATCACCTATTCAATGTATCATGGTGGACCAATAATTATGAGGAGGAGAAATAGGAACTATAAGAAGAAATGAATCAAAATTACCCTCATTGATTTTCACCTTAGTATGTAAAATGAAATTTTAAGGGATAAATTTCTTAATGGGGAAATGTAATGAATGGAAATTTTAATAGTGGAATTTCCCTTCTAATTATGTTATTGTTTCATATTTATTAATGTGGTATTATATAAATCACATACACCACATTATAAAACAAAAACCATTTATTATATTAATTTTCATTTTCATTTAGAGAATAATTGTGTCCATAAAAAATTAAATTACTACAATGGGACCAAAAGTTGAAAATTAGATAATTATAATATAAAAATATGGATTTTATCAATCCACTAAAATGATCACAATCATGAAAAAAACTGTAGAAATGAAATATAATATTAGTAATTCAATATTCATTTTGAAAATGAAAATATATATAATCTTTAGAGAAAATATAAGTGAATCCAGAATGAATAAAATATGAGATATTTATATAAATTAAGGAACCCATATAACCATTACAAATCTGATCGTTGGAATAGTAATATGACCATTAGAAATAGACACTAGAAAATTAGAATAGCATCTTCAGCTATGTACCAATAAAATAATATTTATATATCTCATAAAATTAAAATATAATATATTAATATCAAGATAAAAGTAAATAAATGTTTGAAAAATGATAAAAATGTGTTTGTATTTTTGTAAAACATATATGATTTATTTATGTTTTTATAAAAAATATAATGATTTAAAATAAAATTAATTTTCATTAAAATGGTTTTATAAAAAAATCATTTTGATAATAATATTATTATATGATACCACAAGTAATTTTTAATAGGTTTGAAAAATTGATCATAATATTAAAATTCATATTTATCAAATGAATAAGGATTTTATTTCAAAATTAAATTTCCTAAATTTAGAATATTAATTTCATAAAATAGATTTTATTTTTTGAAGTAAACATCCAAAAATTATTAAGGTGAATTTATGGAATTTTTCTTATATAATTGAATTTTTGGTGAATAGTGAAATATGGGAAAATATGATATTTAACATTATAAGATAAAGACAAGAATCTATCAGTCATTAATGGTGTAATAATTAATTAATTAAAACTCACATTCCCTATTTACTATAAATATCCACAATAATAAACACTATTAGAAGTATTGATGCAAAATAATAAACTAAAAATTATAATATTCAGAAAAACACCCATATCCTCCCCTTATAAATATCATCACTCACCACCCATTATCCTCACACCTTTGAAGACATAGAGGTTTCCCAAACTCTCCTCAAATTTCCCCTAGTATCCCCCCTATGTACTTAGAATATATTTTTTCCTAAAAAGACCTATCCCATGGTGCCTTAAGTGGAAACCTAAGAGGAGACATCCAAAGGAGAAAGTAACACTCTCAAGAGAACATTATTTATTCCATTCCTTCTTATACCTCATTAAGAACTACTTATTCATTATTGTATTATAATGTTAGTATTTTTAATATATTTAATTGTTATTTTATATATGGAATATCCCCTTACTCTCTACTAATATTCTAAAAATGAAAACATCATACATATGTTGTCAGTTCATTACCTCTATGGATGATGAGTTTTTGTTTTTCATTGCCACCTTCATGGATGGTTTAAATTCACATATAATGGTTTAAAATAACATGAATATGTACATTATATTTTCTTCATATTAAGAAATTAATATATATCCCCAATATTAAATAAAATTAATCTAGTTCATGATGGTCAGTAAAATCAGCTAAATGAACTAATCATATGATATGAATGTTTATACAAAATGAATAATACTTTTGTTAGAAAACATATGAAATTTTTGAACCATTTCATTTTATGGAATGAAATAAATATAATTTCTTTTCACATATATATTTTTAGACCAATTTGTTAAACTATTTAATAATTATCCGCAAGTGATCTGACATTAGAACCAAGAAACGAACGACCTCGGGAGAGGGAAATTAAACTTTATATCTCACTAAAATGGTTTTAAATGCACATAATATAATTATATTAAATAAAAAATATATTTAAAAATTTATTATTTATAAAATTAATGAATATAATTTTATTATTCATTATTTTAAGTGAAACAAAGCTAATGATTCTGTACATTTGGTAGGGGATTTCTATGAACCACCCTATTTTCTTTGGGTTATAAACTTTATCTCTCTGACTCACTTTATCTCTCTATTTAATATTATTGAATGATTTTAAATTTTATATATGTGTATCTTATATATATAACTATGTTATTATCTATTACTTTAATGGTTTTATACCTTTATAAGTTCATTTCCCAATGCCTACTTTAAAATCAGACTCAATTAGGGGGTATTTTATCCCCTAATCCTTTTATACCACACTATTTAAAATAATTTAATCCCATTTATGATTTAATTAAATAATGAATTATTTTAGAGATAACCATTATATTTTACCTCTAGTTTTACTAATAAAACTTTGTATTCATTCTTTCTCCAACATTCATTAATTGATTCCTTATAACACTATTTTAAATGTTCATTTTTATACCCTATTATATTTCTTTTATCATGAATTGATTTTCTAAATGAACATTATATTTTTGATATATTATTATTTATTAAGATATTAATGTAAATAAAGTTAAATTCATTCTTCTCTTTGGAATATTTATGAAATTTTCACTTATTTTGGTATGAGGAAAGATTATGTAACCAATTTATTTTTAGCGGTATTTATTATGTTTATGACCAATGTTGTATTTCCATGAGTTTTTGGAGAAAAATGAAGTTTTTATGTTTGTAAATAGGTTTATAATGGTTGGAACATGGTAAAAATAAATTGTGTGCTAGCCCAAACGAAAACCATGCACCTATTATAGTGCCATTTTCCAAGTCACACGGCTAGGATCACGAGTGCATGCCCTACCCCAAGAAACTATACAACTTCATGCCTCTTGGATAGTGAGGGATACATGGTTGCCGCATGGTTTAGAAACCCATGAAGGCTGACCTTTTGAATTGTTCAGGTCATTAAAAAGTGGAAAATTACCTTCTTTCCCTCTTCATAATTAACCTCAACGTACCTCTAATCCAAAACCTATGAGATTTTAAGCCTTGGGATCTTCCTTAAAACCTTCTTGGATCCTTTGAGAATCATTATTTAGGTGTTTTTAGTGTTGATTCACCATTTAATCATAAATAAATTCTTTTATCACATGGTTCTATCCTTCTTTTAAGGTTCCTCTTCCCTCCTTGATTTTTCCTTTTCCAGTGGTTTTTTGGACCTAATGAGGTTTCAATATTGTTTTTTTCAGGAAAATAATGATGGTAATTGTTTGATCTTTCATTTATAGGGTCTTTTTTAGGTTCATTTTTGGTTTCACACCAGATTCCATAAGTTCACAATCTTGAGCTTATTAGTTCCATGATTTTACATTATTAGATGATTTTGGATTTCTTTCTTGGGGCTGTAAATGTGTTCTATTGTTTTTTTGTGGTGAAAATGTGTTTTAAAAAGGTATTTAGATGCATATGTGATGAAAGTTGATTTTATAAAGGAAATTTGTTACATTTAATGTGTTATTTGTTGTGGTTATTCTTAAATGTGTATTATACCTTAGGTGAAAGGTGCAAAAGATATTTTAAAATTTCTCTTGAGGTGTAAATGTTTTGAAAGTTGGTCTTTCAAAATAAATGGATTTTTTCATGTTGGATTCTCTGTTGTTTAACTTAAATGTGGTTTGTGGATTGTTAAAATTATGTGAAGCATATTAAAAAATGTATTTGGTGTGTGTATGAATTTTAAAGGGTATTTTCCCATGAAAATGGTTGGTTTTTATGTGTGATTTTCAGGTAGTGTTTTAAAATGGGATTTATGAATTGTGAATGTGTTGTGAAATTTGTTTTCAAATGGTTTTGGTGTGTGTATAAAATGAAAGTGGTTTTCTTTATGGAAAATGGTGGTTTCTATGTGAACATTGATCATTGGATCAATGTGGATTATGAAAGTGTGGATTTTTTTATGTGTTCATGATGCTTGGAATGTGTGTATAAAAGTGATGATTGATTGGAAATATGAAATGGAATTTGAGTATAAAGGGAATCCTATATATCTTGGTGGACAAACAAGAAATAGTACTCTAGTTGATTAGGTGGGACCAAGGTTCAGTTTCTTCTAGTCGAATTGACACTACAACACTATCTAAACATGTGATATGATCAGAGACCAATAGACCTTGGGATGGGATCCCCTCTAGTAGCTCATGTATGGGAATTCTTATGGTTTTGGATTATGATATGAATACCATTAGACCTTGGTATAGGATCCCCTCTAATTTCTTGTTCTTAAAAAAATTGTTGGTATTTGTTGGAGGATTTGATCACTAATATACGAGGTTTCTAAGGTCCCACTTGTGCTAGTTACCCTTAGGTATTTACCATGGTGCTCTCTTTCTGACAATATTTTTATGTTATGTGGTGCTAACCATCAGTATATGGTAGAACATTAGTAAATTTTAATTTAAAAGATAACTTCTTTTGAGCAAATTATTTTATTAAAAGTGTTTCCTTGAGAATGGTTTCTTTAAAGCGTTTTCTTGAAAAAGTTTCAAATGTTCTTATGAAAATGTGCATGTTAATTTATCTTTTGATGTTATAGTATGGAATATTTTCTTTTGGTTGGAATCCCAATGTTCTTTGTATCTCACCCTACATACACCCTTGGGTGTATGTATTCTTTTTAAGGTATGACCCTGATAAAGAAAATATATATCATAGTGATGTTGTTGGATCTGGTTTTCAGTGTTCCACTTCTTATAGGTGGTGGAAATGGTGGCTTGAGGGTGATGACCCTTTGATTTCATGGAGGTTTTTGGGATGTTTTAGTTATTTCCCTTTCTATTGTGGTATTTTGGTGTTGGTTAAATTTATAAAACTTTGATTCTAAAAATTTGTGTATCTCGTTTGGTTAGGATTATCAGTTATGTGATTTTTTATTCTCGTGGGCTATTTATCATTATATTCATGTGGGAAATAGTTTTCAAATTGTATTGTTGATACCTAGGAAATAATTTCAAGATTGTGGGGATTGATAATTCCATTCAGGCTATGTCATGGGCTGGTTCAGGTTTAAGTCTGGACAGAACCCCAGCTTGGTTCATGAAAAAATGTTATCAGAGTAGGTTTCACTCTTTTTGGGTCATTTAGTTTGGTAAAATTATAGATAGACCATATCTAGTATTGTTGGGGATTGAGGTTATGGTTGTGAGTAGGGTCTATGTATAATACACCTCATTGTAAGACTTGAGTTACGATGGGTTTTTTTGAATTAGGTTTGACTTCTCCTCCATATGGGACGTAAAAGCTATATACTGTATATGGATACTAGGTGGCTGTTGAGTGGTTTGGTTTGACTTATTATTGTTTTGGATGTGGTTTTGTTCTAAATTATGGAAGTGTTTTGGATTTTTTTTATTGAAGAAAATTTTCAAAATGTTTGGTTGATGGTTGTATTGATGGTATTGCCAGGTGATTGTTTCCAGTTATAGTAAGGTGCCTCCTTAGAGAATTCATGTGCAGCTACAAGAAGAGAACATAGAGATTTATCCCTCACCAAACAATCAAAGGCTAGTGGAAATCATGGTTCAGGTTTTCAAATATTTGTTTCAAGGAGTAGGCATTGGTTTTGATTAGGTTAGAGAAGCCAAACAGGGTCCTGGAAAGGATAAAGCTTATAAGTTTCTCAAGAACAATCCTCCTTATTTTTTAGGTATCATAAAACCCCAGGAAGTAGAGGAGTGTCTTGAGAAAATAGAGAGGATGTTTATATTTCTTGATACTCCTCAGGCAGTCAAGATGAAGTATGGTTAGTTCATATTGGAAGGCCCAATCAGAAGTGGTGGGACACAATGGTAAAAGATGGTAAGCAGGAGCATATGTGTTTGAAGGATTTCAAGGTTTTCTTTATTGAGCAGTATTATCTAGAGATTTTGGCCTTTGAAAAGTCCCATTAATTTTTGGAGCATCTTTAGCATGATTGTACCATGATGAAGTACGCAATCCACTTTTAAGAGTTAGTTCAGTTCATACCCAATGTCACTTTCAATGAGCAGCTAAAGGCTCAAAGGTTTGAGATGGGGTTATGTCCAAAAATATAATCCCATGACTTTTTTTTCAAGATTAAAAATTATTTTTAGGTTCTTGATCATTCTATGATGGTAGAAATTGATCATAAAGGAAGGTCTAGTTTTTATGGAGTGGTGTAAGAAGTAGGTTGTGGCAGTTCATCTGAGAAAAATAGGAAGTGGGATGAGTTAGAAAATAAGAGATGTGGTAGTTTAGTCCATCCTTATCTTAATCTGTTGATTCAGTTGTCGGGTTAGTTGTGTGCCATCAGTGTGGGGAGGTAAGGGATACATGGTCTATATATTAATCTCCACCCAGTCCTTGACACTAGTGTGGAACCAAGGGTCACTTGTAGTGATTTTTCAAAGTGGTGCACCCATATCAGGTTAGTGAAAGATCTATCACTTTGATTGGGACATCAACCTAGTTGTAACCATCCATAATAGTGGACTTGTAGTTTAGAGGTCATGGTAGCATGGATAGATCATCTTCTTCTCATAGTCATTTTAGGTAAGATCTACATGCTATTGTTCATTCTCAGGATTATGAAGAGATGAGGAAACTTCATGTAGTGGATCAAGTGCTAGTAGAATCCGATGCATGGAATATGATTATTTAAGGTACCATTTATATTGAATCAACTTTAGCTATTGTTCGATTTGATATTAGTTCCTTTATTTCTTTTATTTATTCCAATCTCATGTATGTTTTAAATTTTTCAACCGAGCTTATTCCTTATGATATGGAGTTGGTAACTCTACTTCGTAAGAGGATAGAGCAGGGTTTTAGGTGTCCATATTAATTACACACTACGTCAGAGTGTCAATATATAATGGGATTTCCTGGTTTTTCATATTTACCTCTTTGACATAATCCTTAGTATGTATTGGATGGTGCTTTTTTAGGAACACATTGATTTCTATTAGCGGCGAGTATGTTTCGCAGCACCTTATGGTAGTACCCAAGTTTTTCAAGGTGAGTTGGATCCTCAGTCAAGTTGTGCTTGACCTCCACATCAAGAATTAGGAAACCTCATTTTTAGGATCTTGTCACTCGCATTGGAAGAATATTATTGTACTTCTGAGGGTATATTACCTCTTATAGTGGATTAGTTCCCATAGGTTTTCAATAGTATTTCTCGAGTTTTCTTCTTGAGTGAGATTTGGAATTCTCCATTGATTTCGAACCAGGATCAAAATCGATATATCTTCCCTTGTACTATATGGACCTCACTGAGTTGATGGAATTAAATTTAAATCTGGAAGAGTTGGAATCCAAATGATTCATTGACCGTAGTATCTCACCTTGGACTGGACAATCCTATTTCCAAAGAAGACCAATGGATCTCTTTAGTTGTGTATCGATTACTAGAATTTGAATAAGGTAACAATCAAGAACAAAGATCATTTTCCTCTAATTGACGACCTTTTCTATTAGCTTAAGGGGAAAGTTGTTTTTATAAGATTGAATTGAGTTTTGTGTATCACCAAGTTAGAGTTAGAGAGGAGGATGTTCTAAAATTAGCCTTATAAAGTAGGTATGATCATTTTGATTATTTTATCATGCCTTTAGGGTTGACAAATTCTCTAGCGGTCTTTATGGAACTCATGAATAGGGTGTTATACCAATATCTCAATTCCTTTATCATGGTATACCTGGATGACATCCTAGTATATTCTAGGGTTGAGGAGGATCATGGTAAGTATTTGAGGATTTTGATAGGCTCTCTTTGTGATCATCATCTCTTTGAGAAGTATTTAAAGTGCACCTTATGGATCAGGGAAGTGAAGTTTCTAGCTCATGTGATCTTGGAATGAGAGGTTTTTTTGGACCCTAAGATGGTTAGTGTAGTGATGTCATATGAGAAGCTGAATTATTTTTTGACATTAGGATCTTCTTAGTCCTAGTAGGGTATTATAGGTGATTTTTTGGGATTTCTCTTAGATTGATTTTTACATGATAGTTCTTACCCAGAAGGGGGTAAATTTTGAATGGAACCCAAAGTTTTAAGAACCCTTTGAGGTGCTTAAGTAGTGGTTGAAAATATATCTTATTTTTATCTTTTTGGAGTGTGGAACAGGATATGTGGTCTATTGTGATTCTTCTGGTATGGGTCTTCAGAGTGTGCTGATGCAGGATGACCAGGTGGTGGTGTATGGTTCGCATCAAATCTGACTACATGAAAATAGTTACCCAACTCATGAATTGGAGTTTGTAGTGGGATGAATTCCTAAATGACATGGAGCCATTATCTTTTTAGGGAGAAATTTTTTATTTTCTCTAATCATAATATTTTGGCCTACATTTTCTCCAAGAAATATGTGAATTTGAGGTAGTGTCATTGGGTTGAGTACCTTCAGGGGTTCAATTTCAATATATTCTATACCCCAAGAAATAAAATGTGGGGGTAGATGTCTTGATCAGTAAAGTGCCAGTGTTATCATTGAAGGAATCCAGTGATAAGTTTACTTTGATGTTTATTTTTTTCCAATTGCATCTCAAGACTAAGGAGCATAGTGTAGGTGTATTTTTTTCTTTTGTTCATCAGAAACATTATCTTCTGGAGTTGATTTAGCAGGACTAGTCGTGCGATGAGATGTTAAATAATTCTATATAGATCCTAAATGGTGGGGAGGTGTCTTGTGAATGGTCATTGTCTCGTAAGGGAGATTTTTTAGAGGTTTATTCAGGGTTCCATTATCATTGTAGAAGGTGGTGACATGTGATAGCCACCAGTATCAGTGGGTCATTCATCCTGGTGCCACCATGATTTTTTTGGATGTGCATCACCAGTTTTGGTATCCTATAATGAGTCAGAATGTATCTGAATTTTTGTTAAGGTGTTATACATGTCATAAAGTTAAATCAGATCCCCAAACACCCTTCAATTTTCTTCAGCAGCTACCCATTCCTACATGGAAGTGGGAAAAGATCAACATGGACATTATTATTGGCTTACCTCATACACCTCTGGGATATAATTCTATTTGGGTAGTGATTGATCATTTTAACAAATCATCCCACTCCATTCTAGTCAAGGATTCATCCAAAGTGGATGAGTTGGGTCAGTTGTATGTTCAAGAGATAGTGATTCCTCATGGTGTACAATCAGAAATTTTTTCTAATAGGGACCCTCGTTTTACATCATGGTTTTGGGAAGGTATTAAAAATCAATGGAGCTATAGGTCAAGACAAGTATGGAATATCACCCTCCAACATATAGTCAGATATAGCTGGAAAATTATATTTTTGAATACATTCTTTGGGAATATATTTTGGATTTTAGAGGATCATGGGATAGCCACTTGGGATTGATTGATTTTTTATATAAAAAATGGTACCAATCATTAATTTGAATTACTCCTTTTGAGGAACTTTATAGTCGACCATGTCAGCCACCTTTTTATTGGGCTAAGGTGGGTGAGACCTCATTGTTGGGACTAATCCTAGTGCATGAAACTTATGATAAATTTATGTTGATCACGAATCATTTTTTAATAACCCATAGTCATCAAAATTCTAATGCTGATCTAAGCCTCAAAGCTCTAGGGTTTTCTGGGGGTGACCATGAGTTTCTATAAGTGGCACCTCACTTGGGTCACTACCATTTAGGAAAGTAATGGAAGCTAACACCGAGGTATATCATACATTTTGAGATCACCGAGAGGATTGGTAAGGTGGTATTCCAATTATCTTTTCTTTCTCGATTTACATCAATCCATGACATGTTCCATGTCTATGAGCTTAAAAACTAAAATGCAGATATGTTCTAGATGTTGAATTGGGGGGAGTTAAAGTTAGAGACATATTTATCTATATTTTAATGGTCAATAAGGATTGTAGATTCTCAAGAGAAAGTGCTTCATGGAAAGTACATAACATTAGTCTGAGTTCTTTAGAATCACTGTAATGATGTGCATGAGACATGATAGTGTGATTCTTGGGTTGTGGAGTAATATCTAATTTTTTTCATTGATAAAACATTGGAACAAATTTCAAGGGGAGGAAACTTTTCATGGTTGTGGGAATTGTCACATCCGTGATTTTGTTTTCAGGTATTCATTTTTTTATTATTGGTATTATATTTATCTCTTGGGTTCTTTGTGAGTTTTTGTAGAAAAATGGACCTTTTAGGTTTGACATTAGGTGTCATATGGTTCACACATGGTTAAGAGAAATTGTGTTCCAACCCAAAATAAATTGTTCACCTAGGATAGTGTCACTTTCTAGATCGCATGGCTAGTCGCACGGGCATGCGCACTCCCCTAGGAAATTGTGTGCCTTTATTCCTCTTAGATAGTGAGGGACACACAGTTACCACACAATTTGGAAAACCATGTGGGCTAATAGTAAGACTTTTCCAAGTCATTAAAAAGGGGAAAATTACCTTCTTTACCTCTTCAGATTCAAAACTCAAATGCCTCTAATTCTAACCCTATGGGATATTCATCCTTGGGATATTCCTTTAAACCTTCTCGGATCCTTTCAACATTAATATTTGGGTGGTTTTTGTGTGAATTCATCAAGGAATATTCAAGCAAGTCTCTCTTCTCATGGATTCATACTTTTTTAGGGTTTCTATTCCATACTTCTTGGGTTTTCCTTTTCTATTAGGTTGTTTGACCTAATGAGGGGTTTATCTTGTGTTTTTGTGGGAAATCGTGATGGTTGTTATTCTATCTTTCCTTTGTAGGGTCTTTTTGAGGTTTAGTTTTTGGTTTCACATTGGATTTTAGAAGTTTTCAAGATTGAGGTAGGTGGTTCCATGCTTTTACATTGTTATAATATTTAGTCTTTCTTTTTTAGTGATATGAATGTGTTTTATGTATTGTTTATGTGGTATAAAATGTGTTTTAAAAAGTTCTTAAGATACATATGTGATGAAAGTTTATTTTCTAAAATAAAGTGGTTATGTTTCATATGTAAATTTTTGTGGTGATTCATAAATTTGTTTAATGCCTTGTATGAAACTTGTGAAAGATGTTTTAAAAATTCACTTGAGTTGAGAATTTTTTGAAAGTTGTAATTTGAAAAGAAATGGCTTTTTCATATTTTCTCCTTTGTTGTGAACCTTAAATGTGATTTATGAATTGTGAAAATGATGTGAAGCATGTTATAAAATGGATTTGGAATGATTTTGAATTTGAAAGGTTATTTTCCCATGGATATGGTTAGGTTTTATGTGTGCTTTTATTATAGTGTTTCCAAATGGGATTTATGACTTTTGAAAGTGGTGTGAAATGTGTTTACAAATGGTTTTGGTGTTTTCATGAAATTAAAGTGGTTTTTTATGGAAACTAGTGGTTTCCATGTGATAATTGATCATTGGATCAATGTGGATTGTGAAATTGGTGATTTACTAGTATCTTAATGATGCTTGGAATTTTTATGTGAAACAGATAATTGATGTGAAATGTTAAATGGAATTTAATCACAATGGGAATCTCAGGTATCTAGGAAGGTGAACTAGAACTAGTACTCTAGTTGATTCGGTGAGACTGAGGTCTAGTTTCTTCAAGATGTATTAATACTAAAACACTAACTAAACATGTGATATGATCAGAAACCACTACACCTTGGGATGGGATCCCCTCATGTGGCCCAGGCATAGGGATGATGTTGGTTTTGGATTATGATATGGAGACCATTAGACCTTGGGATGGGATCCCCTCTAATGGATCATACACAATAATGTTGTAGGTATTGGTTGGAGGATTTTATCACCAAGATATGATGTTTCTCGGGTCCCACTTCTTCTAGTTACCCTTAGGGATTTCTCATGGTTATATCTTTGTGAAATGATGTTTATGTGATGTGGTGATAACCATCAGTTTACAGTGGACCTTGAGTAAATTTTTATTTAAAAGCTAGCTTCTTTTGTGAAATGGTGCTCTTTAAAAGTGTTTACTTGAGAATGGTTTGTTCAAAGTTTTTTATGTCAACGTTTCAAATGTTCTTATGAAATTGTGCATGTTAATTTATCTTCTAATGTTATCACATGGAATATTTTAGTTTGGGTGAAATCATACTAGAATTTGGGTGAAAACATAAAAACACCCTTGGGTGTAAGTATACTTTTTTATGTATGACTTAGGTAAAGGCAATAAGTATCACTATGATTTTGGTGGATCCAGTTTCTAGTGGTTCATTTCTTACTGGTGTTGGTAGTGGTGGATTGAGGGTGATGATCCTCTTGTTGCATGGAGGTTTTTGGTTTTTTTTAGTTTTTTCACTTTCATTGTGGTATTTTGGTATTACTTAAAGTTATAACACGTTGAATCTTAAAATTTTAGTATCTCGTTCTTTTATGACTATTAGTTGTGTGATTTTTTATTCTAGTGGGTTTTTTATCATTTTATTCATTAGTGAAATTGTTTCCAATGTGTATTTTTGATATCCAAGAACTAGTTGTCTGCCCATGGGGATCAATAACGCCCTTCAATCAGTCCCATAGGACAAGTCAGATGTCAGTTTGGATGGAACCATGGCTAGTTCATGATATTTTATTTCACATAATACTATATTAATGGGATTATGGAGTAAACCTAATATATGATGGGAATCAATCCACCATGTGATGTTTACTTAGCGGTTAGTATCGATATATTCTTATGTTATGTACTATTTTTTAACATTCCAATGTTTCTATGATATTATGATTCCATGTTCTTTGTATTAGTCTCCCATATGATTATTCATGGGTCTTGTATTTTATGATATTATTCTATTCTTTTTGAAAAATATTTTTTTATTTTTTATCATTTTTATTTCCTTACTAGGATCTATAGCTCAAACATTTTATTTATGTATTCTCCAAGTTATCCTATGATATCTTAAGAGTTTATATGGATTTAGTATCTCATTATAGATATTAAAATAAAGATGTTTTATTTTAGTTTAATTTCAATGTTTTATGTACCTAGTCATCTAAATACACTAGGAATCTAGATCCTTTGATTGATTTTGTTGAATATTTATGTTAAAAAATCATGTAATAATATTTTTAAAAGACTTGGGTTACTATAATGACTATTCATATTTTTCAACATTAATTTACAAGTTTACATGGTTCCTTTTAATGAATTTTTTTCTAATATTCTGTAAATTTTTAGATTTTAGATGCTTGATTTCAAAATTAAAAGGGTATCTTCATCAAGAATTATTTTATGTATATTTTTAATATATTTTCATATATGTCAATATCCTTTGATGAATATTTTTCTTTACTAGTGATATACTCTAATGATATCATACACCTTTTTTATATCGATGACTGATGATCATGTCATTCTATTTATTAATTAGAGAATATATTAATATTTAATAAGTTATTTCTTCAATATGAATGTTTATGTTTGTTGTATATTGATTTTTTATTAGTTTATTTTAAATTTGGAATGCATTGAACATAATAAATGATTAGTGGGGCATGTTATATCCCCTCGATACATCATTAGGTCTTATGAGACAAACTAGTTTGGGTATTTGGCATACATATTATCTTTTTTTTGTAAGATGTCTTGGAATAGGGAATTGGTGGTAAGATTATGATGACTAGCATTATTAATTATGAATTATATAAATAATTATTTTTATAAATTTAATTATTTATGATTTTATGTTATTCATGGATATATTCCCCTCTTATTATATTATTTTTATGGAATATTTGATTATTGTTTACCTTTTTCATGTTATTCATGATTTATTTATCCTATAATAGCTTCTATTGTATGTTTTACCTTATTAAGAATATGATCTCACCCTTTATTATGTTTTCCTTTACCTATTTTTCCAAGAAGGTATTTATGAATGATTTCAAGTTTAGAGTATAAGAAATGATAATTTTCACACTAGAATATTAAGTTTTATTTCATGATTTCAAATATAATGTCGAAATCTTGTATGTGTCTAGTATCCCAAGAATAATAAACTATTTGATCCTTTAAGATTTGATCTCTTATATATTGTGACAGTGTACTAAAATAACCTCCAACACTAGGTTTCAATATTTAATGTGATATAAAATCTAGATAATCATGGGTTTGGTGGAATTATAGGGACAAAAATACATGTTTTTTTGAATAATTAAATTAATGGTTGAATGGAAACATACTGGAAAATGTTGTATGGATTGAAATAGCTCTGATGAGGTGTTAATGAGGTTCCCAATGTAATTGAAATGAATAAAAGTGGAGTAAAAACATTAATATGAGGTAATGATGGGGATTATAGTAATAAATTTTATCAAAATAAAACTATAAATTTATTGAATTTCTGGGATTTCATGTCAGGTAGTCCTAGAACACACACCTTGTAAGTCACCATGTAATGATTCTCTGTTATCTTCAATTCCGCTATGTATGTAACCCCCTCCCCTCCAAGAATCTCAAAAACATAGCACTAGTAGGTTAAAAAACACCATGTGACTTCAAGTCATAATACATGTTTCTGGTTATTATTCACCTCAATGTGTAACTAAACACATGATATGTCCTAAAGTTAAACCTATACACCGTGTTTTTCTTTTACACACATAGTCTATAGTGGATTTATATGATCGAAATATATAGGATACACAGTCCCCATAGTCATGTAGTACTTACATTCCACATATCCCACATAGTAATTATGTACTATCGTCTAGGCAACTAGATGTATATCTTGAGTACACCCTTTTATCCCAAGTGGTTATGCACATTCTGTACTTCCAGAGACACCATGTAGTCTTCATATGAGTAACATGAAAATATTATTACATACATAATATTAAATCATATAACACTTATCCATAAATTCCATAAACCCTATAAGACCTATCAGATATGTTTAATTCACCTGATTTGGATGATAGTGGTACATGATAGCATTTTCTGAGATCTTTTCACATCATTTTCCCTATGGAAAATATTGTGTACTGGGATATTAATATAAATTTTCATGATTTACCATGAATATGTTAGATTGGAAATATGATTAATTAGTTTTGAGTATCTTCCCATGTAGAGTATAGTAGTACGGTCATTTCTTTAATTGGAGGTTTTTCATGTTTTAGTTTACGAAGTTTGAGGATCTCATCCTCTCATAGGTGAAAAAAAATTGTGGGTGATGATTTTGTAGTAGAAATAGAGTTAGGTTATCCCTCATATTTCAATGAATGTTTCTCTATTTATGGGGTTTAAGTACTCCCCCAAAACATACCTAAAATAGAGAATCCCCTCCCCATATAGCTTATAGAGTGTTAGTACTCCCCCATGAGTCATGGGTGTAGTTTATCCATATTCGATCTTAGTGTATATACTCCATCGATCTCAATTAGGTGAGGATACACCATACTATAAGTGGGGATGGTACTTACCCATTTAATAGTATGTCATTTCTCCACTTATAGAGATTTGTGTATTCTTATAAATGGTTTATACATATATTTTGTACTATCCATATGTCAGGATGTGGCCCTACATAGTGTTCATGTACTCCATAGCTAATACACACATGTCTCAAGTAGGTTTGGTACCCTACTATAGCTCTAAAGAGGTGGTGTGGAAGTTATTAAAGAATAGTAAATTAGGTGTCATCAATCATATGATGTATTAGCGTGTAGGTTTCTTAGGGATACTAGTGTAATTTGTATCCTTTATAGTTTTATTCTAGTTACAGGTTGTAACCAAAATATCAACATCATGTATTAAAAGACTTATGTTAACCTAGGTAACATTAGAATACTTTTTGATATAATCCGTTGTGGATTAGACCTATGAGGATTTCTATTCTTCCCTTTCCCATTGTTCTCTTGACTTTAGAGAATATAGATTTCAATTTGGATTGAGATGGCTTATTGGTTTATATTTACTTTTTGTTTTTTGGAGTTTCCTACTAGGTATTTGTACACTCATCCATGTATAGTCTATATGCCACCACATATTGTGTCTATGGATATGTTTCATAGTTTAGTGATAAAATTAGAATATGTGGACCTAGTGGAGCTTGGGGAGTTATTATAAAGTAGTTGATAATATTTTATTGAAGATATATTTATAGATAGAGTCAGTTCTTGGAGACCCTATATAGAAGTGGTTACATCCTATACCCATAGTCGGTTTTAGTGAGTTTCTTATGGTCCTTGGTATATTTTCTTCCATTTATTAATTTTTATTACATTGAATTGTAATTGGTTTTGATATCCATTTCTCACATTTTATATTTTTTTAGTTGTTTTATATCTATCTTTTAGTGTTTTTGGATTTTATTTTATATTGGTGAATAATTCATATTGTAATTTGTTATGGGACAAGGCCTACCATGTATAGTTATGCCTTTTTTGTTCTATTTTCTAGAATATGTATTATTGGAGGTGGTATTTGGGTGGAACACTCATCTTACCATTGACCTGGTTAGGGGATTGGTGGGTCAAGTTTTGTTAGAATGGTTTCAAAAATTTTTGAGTCCAAGTGAAAAAGTTTAGAGCATATTTTTTTTGTGAGGATTGGTTTGGAAATTAGGTAAAAAATCTTAAAAGGAATTTAGTTTATTTATCAAACCATGGAGACTAGTTTAGGATCATTATTTGGCACATTCTTTCTCTATGAATCTGATAACTTTTTAATAAACCTAGAACTTGAAGTTATCATTTTTTGTGTAAATATAAGTCTATAAATTAATATTTAAAGAGTAATTCATGATGTATCTTTTTTTCCTTTATCGATTAACTCTTATATGATATAACTAAATCATGATTTCTTCTAGTCTTATAAAAGATGTTACCCACATACATTCACCACTTATTTAGTGATGAAGACAAAATATACCCATATTTGTGATTGAGCCCCTCATAGTTGAGTAGGACATACTATAGTCTAGATGTTCTCTATGTGCTTCAGTGATATATTCCTCAAGAGATTTATAGGTGATCTAGATCCCTATATGGAAGAGTATTTTTTGAATTATGAGAATTTTATGATCCCTATAAATTTTGGGCATCAACAACCAAATAGTGATTCTTAAATGTTATTTACCTTTCATGGTACAAAAATAATTGGTTTATTTTTATCTGAACACACAATGGTATTATCCTACCATGATAAAGGTTCAAGATTCTATATAGGTTTTTGGATAGAGAACTTACTAATATTGATCCAAAATTGATTCCTATGAGCATAGGAAATTGAGAAGGTCCTTTTTAATGAGATTTCATATTGGTTTTGCACCACTCCTAAATTCCTCATTTATATAAAATACCTAAGATGATATTTAAAAAAAATCTATTTTTCATTATAATGACCCCCCCCCCACACACCAACATTCAAAAAAAGATAGTTCTTTCCTATGGACTGAAGAATGGTTTCATGGAAAAATATCCACAGGGAGGGAAGTTATGAGATTAAAAACTTCCTTGTATAAGGATCTAAAATATTTCTAATAAGCAGTGCCCATAGTAAGTTGGTGATATGGAAATATAAATATATTGATGATGCTTTAGTCCATATATATCATCCAACCTTACACAATCCTCATTGGACCTTGAGTACTGATGTTAATATCATTGATGGTTACATGAAATGGATGGCTTTGAGAAGGTGGTAATTGAAATGGTTAGATGTATTATTTGTGTTTTCTTTATAAACACTCAAGGTCATTAATGTTATCCTAATAAATTATACCATTCTGATGTTGTTTTTCAAGATTTATTGATTCCATTAGAGCTCCTAGATAGACCCTTATGGCTAGTAACTCCTACTAATAGTGGTCATCCTTTTCTATGACCTACTAAAAGTGTGATTGTTTCCTCTAGTAAGGAATACCATTTATAATATTTCTACTATTAATCCATTATATAGTGAGGTTATCATGTTAATATTTGTAATCTATAGTGGACCAGTCACCCCAAATAATTATTAAATTCAACAACGTTATTGTTGATAGTATCTCATGGTTACCATCATTAATTATTTAGTTCCTGAATTGTCCTTCTATTGAGGTTATACCGATATTTATTACTAGTTATCATATATCCTATCTTATCTTAGGAAATTGATGTTTAATTAGAAAACCTATCCAGGGAAGGTTTTTTTTATTTTTTATGTGACCATCCCAACTAGTGGTTCCTATATATTGATCTAAATTTTGGTTGGTAACATCATTGGATTTGTGAAAATGAAGCTTCATGGGTAGTGTTTGAGGCATTGTTGGGATATCTCAAAAACTATAATGATGTTGTTGGAAGTAATGAATTTTGAGTTTTGGTTATGTTGATACAAAATTGTGTTTTAGTAGTCTTTATTAATGCAAACCATGTTGGGAATAAAATACAGGGTGAGTATCTTAAGTGTATGGATGTTATTTTTAACCTATTTAGAAAACAACAATGGTGTGGAAAACCCTCATGGTGAATGTTTTTGGGTTTGATAATTGTTTCCTTCCATCTAAGATATTCAATATTATGATATAGTGATTAATTTACATGAATATTATCTCTATAGAGTCGTAGGTGATTAGATTGGCATAGTGGTATGGTTGTATATGATTCCCCTATAAATATTTTTTTTTAATAATGTATGTTTGATATATTTGAGAAACTACCCTCAATGTGATTCGGTATGGCAGGAAAAATCTTCTCAAGCCTTAAGAATAATTACAATGAAATTTTATCTTTCTCTTATTCCAAATCTAACTATCCAAAATATTTAGTAGAAATATTGTATATCACAATTAAATTTTCAAACTCATTATCCTTTTACATTTATATTTCATATAATATTATATATATATATATATCTTAATCACTCATCTAATCCCATTAAACTAATCTAATATCACTTTTAATTATCTACAACATTATATTTTCATAATTCTATAAATTAAGATTTTATAAATTCTTGAAAAACCAAAATAAAGAATATTTTTAAATTTCATTAAATTATTTTCTAAACAAATTCCCATTATTCTTCAAAAATTAAAAACCACGTGGGTTTCTTCCAAGAAACTCAATTATCATCACTCAAAATAATTCAGTATCTTAACTTCCAAAAATACCCATGAAATATTTTTCACATGTGTAAGCAGTAATTATTCTTGGTATGAATTGTTACGTTGTGGAAAAATCTATTGTGGTGTGATTTATTTATTCATCATAAATAACTATAAAATATAACTTTCATAGCTTATGAATGTGTAAAAAAATTCCCCATTAGACTTTATTTATCTCATACTACGACAATACCTTCTTTATATTCCATGAAATCATCACCATCAATCTCATGTGATGATATTTATCCATAACTATTATTTCAATGAATATTTCTTATTTATTTGGAATATATTTTACTCAAAATTAATATTGAACTATAATCTCTCAGGATTCATTATGATGTTTAATTTATTTAATAATAAATTCAGCATCGTATATTTTAATAATTTATATTTATCCTTCAAGTATCTATTTTAATACTGATAATATCAACCTCAAAATTCCCTTTTTATTCTTCATCATTTTAATACTAATAATATCATCCTCAAAATCCCCCTTTTATATTCAAAATCAAAATTTTATTCTTATAACATTTTGAGATAATGATCCATATCATTAGGTTTAATAAAGCATAGTATATTCTTTGGAACAAGTTAATCATATAGAGAACTAGATATTATAGAATTATTCTCACATAGTGCTAAACTAATCATTTTTAATACTCATTTATTTTAATGAAAGGGAATTTGACTCTTAAATAAAGAATTTTTCATCTAATATAGCTTTATTCCCACCTGAATTATCCATCAAAAACTTCTTATTAATATAACTTGGCTTCTATTTAATCTAATGTGAGTTCATATCATTCATCTATAGTGTCTCATTATTCTTACACATCTTATTCTATTCCTATTTAATCTCATGCCAGCTGGTATCCACATATTCTACTCTCACATAGATTCAAAAAAAAATTATTGAATCATACATAGATCTTATTTCCATGTATTAATGATACATAGAAATCATTTAATCTAATATAACCATGAATTAGGTAAATTTTCATCAATTTAAAAAACATAACCAAATTTCAACCTCTTCAACTCAAATCTAAACAACCATGATAACCAAATATCATAATAAAAAACCTTATAAAAACATCAAATACATTATCAATAACTTTAAATTATCTTCACTCATGGTTTAAAACAAATACAATACCTCTATAAAAATTCCTTGGGTACATTAATATCCCCCTTATAATTTTTTTCAATAATTAAAATTGTCACCAAATTTTTTCAAATTGCATCCTTTATCAAAGATAAATTTTTAAAAACCACATTTGTTGATAGAGAAATTTTTCTAAGAGACTTCCATCTCTCAATGATAATACAATTTTTACAAAATGATTTTGATGCTCTCCCCATAATAAACTCCCTCATTTATCTCCCTTTTAGCAAAAGAAGCCATCTTTGGATTCAAAATAGTAATACATAAAAGTTTTTTTAACATTATCTCCTTTTGAAAATATAATCCAAAGTAACATGGGGTATGCTAGAAGTCTCCAATAAATAAGGAAAGGATGAAAAAATAATACTCATCCTCAATTATTCAAATATATCCCCAAGTATAGACTTTGTAGATATATTAGCAATTTTATCCCTTATGGGAATTTAATTCAGCCTCAGATATCCATTTTCATCCTAATATTTGATGAAATTATATTTTATGACTATGTGTTTTGATCTAGAGTATTAAACTAGATTATTATATTGATAAGCTGCACTTTTATTATCTCATGCAATTCTTAACGGATTCTCAATTTTTTCTTGTAAGTCTTCCAATTTCTATCTTATCCAGATCACTTATTTAGAAACATGTATAGTAGCCACATACATAGCCTTAGTTGTGCACAAAGTCACTGAATTATTCTTCCTTCAATGTTAGATCACACAAATTTCTCCTAAAAAGAATGTACCACTTGATATTTATTTTATATCATAAAAATATTCCACCCAATCATAATTATTATACTAAAAAATCCACATCTCATCTCTTATATACATAAAAACATAATTTAATGTCCATTTAGTATATCTGATAACTCTCTTGGTAGCTAACATATGCGATTATTTTGGATCACTTTGATACATATCACCCATTTCTACTGTATAAATAATGTCGTGCTTAGATATAGTGAGATAAAGTAATCATATAATTTCTTTCCTAATTTTTTAATGATTCAAAATTTTCCCTTTATGATATTTTCTCAGATTTAAAATATGTTTTAGGGTTTTGTATCCCCCTTTATAATATGTTATTCATAAATTCTTCAAAAATTACATGGTATATTTTTTTGTGATAAAAAAATAAAATATTCTTTTTTTGCATAACTTTCAATCCTATAAAAAATATCATTTATCGAGGTGTAGAAATTATAAATTGATTCTTAATTTTTCATCAAAAATCCTCATAGGAATAATATTTTTTAACACCCTATGATTTTAAAATAACATAATTCTCAATATAATATTCAAAACACAACATTGAGTTTATATGAACCACAGCATATTATTAAAATATTATTATTTAAATATGATTGTTTTTACCTAGATGTTAAATTAGTGAGTATGAATATAATTAAATAATTTATGAAATTTATATAAAACTCATAATAAATATAAATTTATTGATAATTTATAATTAACTTGTCACTATTTTTTAAGAAAATCGTTTTTATTCATCAAAAATATGTTTCCTTAAAAAATGATTTTTACTGCTTTCTGTGAAGAAATAATATAATTAATTTTTTCAAAATTTTAGAAAATTCATATCTTAAAATGGAATTAATTTTTAAAATAAAAATATTTACATTAAATTAAGCTGAAAATTTGTTTTTTTAGAAAATATTAATTTTTAGTGAATGGTGAAAATAACAATTTTTATAAAATTGTCATTTTCTTTTAATAAATAAAGTACTTTATAAGTCCCATTATTATTTTAATTTGATTAAAATTTAATAAAAGTATTATTTATTTATATTATATCCAATTAATTACGTTTAAATAATATTTATACAATATTTTAGTATAAGTTTATTGTTAGACCTAAAAAGACATTTGCTGAAAACTGTTTTAAAGTGTATAATGTTTCTATTTTTTAAATTAATTAAAATAACACCTAATGAGAAGGATTAAAATAAATTTTAGATATTATATATATATAATATTAATTTAAATTTATTTAATTATTATTACTTGTCATATAATTATTATATGATCCTCATATTCTTAACTGAAATGCATTTCTTGAAAACCCGTTTTTTCGACACATATACCATTTTAACTTTAAATTAAATTATACTAATTTTATGAGTTAAATTTGTAAAAAATGATTAAATATTTTCAATCTTCATATTTTATGTTATCTAATAAGTTCAAATTAAAATTTTCCCATAATGGATAGTGAAAACAAAAATAATAATTATCATGGTTAAGGTAAAAACGAGTTTACCAGGGGTTAAACTAAATAGACAAGGGTTAAAAATGACCAAAACTTTTCTAATTCTTATTTTATGGTCATATTTATACCTTATATATTATAATTTCTATTTTTAATCCTTTTTTTAGTGAAAAACATGGCTATAATTTATTTCATTTAAAAAATTTTAAATGTTTCTTCTCCCCCACTTATAAATGGCCACCCACTCTCCTATCATTTACTCCCTTAAAACCTGTTTAATTGGACAATACATGCCCAAATAACTTACTTAATACACTATCCTCATCCTAGAGGCCTTATTTTGATTAAAAATATAACCATAGAAGGATTTTGGTGCAAACCTACAGAAGTTTTATAAAGAAGAGGTATCATTCTTAATTGATCATTTTGTTTTATTTAGTATTAGACCTTATTAAAATATTATTAAACCAGTATGATATAATAAACTCAATATATAACATATAATTATATGTTTTTATTTTAATTTTTTTACCTAAATCCATCTCCTCCTCCATAAAATAGGAAACAAAACTATTGATCGTGTGTTTTATGGACTATCGCCTCATGAACAGACATAATTCATTTTACACAAAGGATTATCAAGGATATATATAATGATGTATTTAATGTTTATATATTATATTTATTATATAATTATACTTTTGGAATTATAATATCACATAATACTTTTTACATTCCATTCCTTAGTGAATACGATAACTGTAACATCTCACCCCTCAACCATTGGCTTGGGAAGTGGTGGTGGGTGTTACTAGCCTTAGGTTACATCCCCAAGACACTAAAGGCTGGAAATAAATACCAAAGTCCTCATAGAAATTTGGGGGATTATTTTCCATTTTAATATAAAACAATTAAACCACAAGATAATAACCAATAAAACCACTATATGATGCATTACTATAAGGAAATACAACTCAAAGTATGACCAGACCAATGACCATATCCATGTATAATAGGAAACCAAAACCAAAAAACAAAGACACCAAACACATAAACATAGAAACTCCCAACCTTTTCTAATATCCAACTCAACAATACATTATCAATTCATCATAATTTATCACTAAATAACTGAGATTCATTTCTATTATTAATGTCTCGATAGATAACATCTACAAACCCACAATAGTACCCAAGTAGGGGGTGAGTATAAAATCAGTAGGTTTCCCCCAATGAGTTACCAACATATGAATGTAGATAAATATTTTTAGAACATTTATATAAAATATTTTTAGAACATTTATATAAAATATTTTAAAACAAATTTATTTTATATGAAATCTAAAATAGTTTTCCAATAAAAAATAGTTTTCCAAACTAAAATAGTTTTCGATATAAAGTAATAAAACATAACTTTAAAACATTTATCAAATAAATTTACCATAAACATTCCACACATACAAACATATACACATGAATTCCTAGGTGACAGTTCCATATTCATGATTGGTCTCTCATAGATCTACCAATCCATTATAAGGTAACTAATATTAGGTTCCCTAATAGCACATGCCCCTTCCATAGAGTCATATATAATGAAAATAAACTCACTCTAACAATGTATGCCAAATATGATGCCAATCAATTTAAATAAAAAATTTCTTTTATAGAAAACATTTCTATAATCATTTTCCATAAGACAAAAAAACAATAATTTTAAAATCACTTTTTTAAAATTAACATCATTGAGGTTTTTCCAAAAAAAACATCCAATTTCCAATATTTCACAAAAAAAATACTAAAGAGATTTCCCAAAAAAATTACACATAAATTTATCAATAAATTTGAGAAAAAAATTTATTTCAAACTAATCCTTCATGTTCTAATCAATTGGAGTTGAGGGAGAATCCACCTACCTCAAGAACATTGGAGAAAACAAAGAACCACACAAAGATTCTCTAGGTCTGATCAAGAACTAAGTTGACATCATTAGATCCAAAAAGAATTATTTATAAAAATCAAAAAAACACATATATCTAACCATAATAGAATAGATCTATGGTCCCAAGAAGGATAAAAATTATGGATCTAAGAATAATGACCAAGAACTAGCACTTACTGAAAAATTTGGATCTCTAATGGCTTTGAAACTCCTAAATATTACCCTTAAATTGAAGGGAATGAACTCTAAAGCCTTAGAAGGAAAATAAATTTGGCTCTTAGAAATATTTTGTAATTAAAAGGGGTCCCAGGACATAAACCAAGTTTTATCCACAATTTTTTTATCTGAAACTATATGGATCACAGTTATGGTGCATGGTTAGTCAAACTGTGTACTAATCGTGCATGAGATATTGCCTTAAGAAGCCCCTATCTTGATTAGATCATATGGTAATAAAACTTTTGTGATGATAATGAATTTTATACTATCCCAAATTAATTTAAACTCACAAATATTCTTATAATAATGCACACGATTTGGATAAATCGTGTTCCAATCATGCCCCTCCCCACTTCTCATTATTTTTTCTTTCATAGTTTCATAGAGGTGTTAAATGGTTTCTACTAATATTGATCAAATCATACACCTCTAGAAAACATTCCTAATTATATTAAGACTCCATCGAAACTCAGTCAAGTAGCTAAAATTTGGGTTTTTACATTCTCCCCAATGTTTTCCTTTCTATCCCCATAAATTATAAAACTAAATTTTTACTTAAAGAGTTCAGGTCATTGCTCAACAATTTCCATTTAACACTCCCACATATCTTCCGAAATCTTACTGTATTTCCATAAAACCCATAGTATACCAATTATTTTACTATAAAAGACTTTGTTTTTTCTATCCACAATCTGTACGCCTATATGAATCAACATAGAATCCAGCTATAGGGTGATATGATCACATTGAATCACATGGACATGATCAATTTGAAACTTATTTATCTAAGATACATGAAACACATTGTGAATTAAACTAAACCTTTGCAGAAAATCCAACCAATATTCCACCTCACTAACTAATTTAAGTATCTCAAAAGGGCCTATATATTGATGATATGACTTTCCATGGTTATCAAAATGATAATTTCCAAGACTTAGAGAAATTCTCAAGAAAACAAGAACTCTCACCTCAAATGAAAATGGAATTTGATGATAATACACATACAATTTCTGATAAATTTAAACCATCTCCATTCTCTTTTTAATCAACTAAATCTTTTCTATTGTATCTTTCATAAGGCTTGGTCCAACTAGTAAAGTCTCTCCACTTTTCACCCAATAAATTGTAAAATGACAAGGATGTCCATACAATTCTTCAAAAGGATCTATATGTATTTAGGCCTAATAACTATTGTTGTGTAATAATTTCACTAACTATATGTTCTCTTCTCATGAGCCACCAAAATCCCTTTCAAAATCCCTAAGAATTTCCTCCAATGCTTGGATCGTCCTATTAGATTGTCTTTTTGTTTGAGGATGATACCCAATACTCATAGTCAATTGAGTATCAATATCTTATTGAATGGATTTCCAAATACAAGATATAAACATAGGTTATCTATTAGATTCAATCTATACTGGAACATATTTCCTCTTTAAAACCTCTTAAATGTATATTTTGGAAAAGTCCTCCACCATATGAGATTCATGAATAGGGATAAAATGAGCCGAATTCATGAGACGATCCATAATTACCCATATGGAATCGTTTTTCCTAAATATCCTTGGTATAATATTAACAAAATCCATGGATATCTACTCCTACTTCCACACAATAATTAGTGAAGACTACAATATGCCTGCTAGTCATTAGTGCTCTACCTTGATCTGCTGACAAGTGAGGCATCCATAAATAATATATCCCATTTCCATTTTCATGAAAATACAAAAAAAAACTCTGATTTCATTTATTTATACATATTTTTAATTCCTAGATAAATAGTCAATTTTGAATGGTGTTAATAATTAAGAAGTTGTTCCCGAAAAAAAAAAGGTACCATAATTAAATCTCAAAACCTTAAAACTGAACTTTGATCCAGTATCCATCGATCAATGTTTTCCCCACCATTGAGTTTTAACCTCATAAAAAATATTCTAAATTAAATATTTCAGCCTCTTTCACATGTTGAAAAAAATCAGGAACAAATGACACTAGGAATAAAATAGCGACATCACCCTAGTCAATACAATCTAAGTGAAATTTAGATATAACCAACATTATCTACCACTGATTCAAAGCATCTTTAGGCACCTGATTATATGACTTCATTATTAATTTATAATCTATATAATTTCCTTTACTTGGTGTATAAACAATGTTGATGTCAAACATATAAAGGTATTTCATACATCTTATTTTACTTATATTCAAGTATCTTTGTGAGAAAATGTGTTTCAAGATCTTATGGTCTATAAAAATCATAAATTTCTCGAAAAAAAGGGAATAACACCTGGTGTTTAAATAATGGACTACAATGTCCAATTCCAAATCATGTGTTTGGTAGTTATTCTCATAAATCCATAACTTTCTTGAACCATAAGAAAAAACATGATCACCCTTCATGGGAACACATCCCAACCCTGAT
The DNA here is from genome assembly GCA_963277665.1 of Viscum album. Taxonomy (NCBI): domain Eukaryota; kingdom Viridiplantae; phylum Streptophyta; class Magnoliopsida; order Santalales; family Viscaceae; genus Viscum; species Viscum album. Next base: position 1,892,298,593 of record OY728165.1, read on the forward strand.
CCCAATGCATCACAATAGACTATATACCCATCCCAGACTCTAAAAACATAAGGATAGGCACCAATTTAAGTCTAACCTTAAACTCTTGAAAATATTTCTAACATTCCTTGATCTATTGGAAAGGAACTCATTTCCTTATCAAATATGTCATCAAGGATTCAAAACATGAAAAACTATATAAAAATATCATTATTGTCTCACCAGGACTAGGAAACTATGTGTCTTTAAGACATTTTTTGTAGGTTTCCAAGAGATAACAACTCTTATCTTTTCCAGATCTATAGAAATTCCTTTTTTAGAAATAGAATTTCTAAGGAAACATACCTCTAATTTATATAAATCACACTTTGATAACATGTAATACAGATAATGTTCCCAAAATATACCCAACACTATATCCAAGCATTGCTCATGATCCTCCTTTTTCCTTGAGTACACAAATATATCTTCTACAAACACCACCATAAAGGAATCAATATACCTTTGAAATATATAATTCATAAATTCCATAAATAAATATGGTGTATTCGTAAGACCAAGAGGTATAACAACCAACTCATAATGGTCATATCCACTTCTGAAAGTTGTCTTCAGAATATCCTCCTTCTATACCCATAGTTGGTGATATCTCGAATACAAGTTAATTTAAGAGAACCACTTAGATCCCCTCTATTGATTGTAAAGTTATTCAATGCATGGAATAGGATGCCGATTCTTTATCATAAATTGGTTAATATTACCATATTCCACACAAAGCCTAAGAGTTACATCCATGTTTTTACAAAAAATTACCATTGTTTACCATAGATACATGATTGATCAGATAAACTCTTAACTTTCCAAATATTCCAAAAAAATCCTTAAATTCAACCATTTATTTTGATCTCATGTGATAGGATGGAAGGGAAATAGGATTGGTCCCCATTATAAGATCAATCATAAAATCCACTACTATTTTGGGTGTTAATTCCAAGAAATGTTCAATAATAACATCAAGAAACTAGTATAATATTGTTAGAAAAGCTCTATTTTTGATCTCATCTACCGCTACCAAAGCCACTATTATCAACTAGTAAGGGATAGTTCCAACTACCTGTAGAAAGGGTCCTACTCTTCTTACACCCACTACCCAATCTAATTTAAATATATTTCTAACACAATCATAATATTTGAAACTCACTTTCCATTCATAACAATTGATATAGGCCTCAAAGTTTTCCAGCCAATCTATTCTCAAAATATAGAAATTTTCCTCTAACTCTATCATAAAGAAATCACATAACAACTCATTCCCATTGATTTTTTTTGAACATGCGAATATTTCACGGATCCACCCTTTTTTATCCTAATATTGTTTAGATTTTCAAAAGAGAAGGAATTATCTCAACATGTAAAACTGGAATATCAGCAGCACAATAAGAAATAAATTAATGGGGAACAGCTATATCAAAAAAATATTTCATAAGGGTGGAATTCAAAATAATCATACCTCTCACCATTGAAGGTCCTGATTGATCATCCATGATTACTTTCTCATCTCCATACAATAGATTTCTCACTGTACATTTTGCTTTATTACCCTGTTGAGATTGCACTGATAAGGATTCATGTTATCCCTATAATCACTATGTTTTTCTTGATTCTAATGATGAGATCCATTCTACTACACTCATCTTGTTGAATCATACAATGCCTAATAATCATGATATGTTTCACTATTACCCAACATTGGAGCACTACAATAATAGTGTTGAAGATATCCCATTTGATGGAAATTATTACAATATCTGTGTAGTGTTGTACAATATTGCTTCATATGCTCAAAATATCTAGAATAAAAAAATACAAGATTACTCATTAGATGTGGAGGTAATTTGACTGATACCATTGTCTGATTCAGAGAAATCCCACCCCCTTGTGAATAGGTTTCCCTCTTCCAATTATTTCCAACATTGGATTTCCCACTAGTTCCCATAGGAATAAACATGCTTCCTATAACCATATTTCCCAAGAAGTCTCTTTATACCACTATCTCTCTATCTAACATATTTGTATAATCCATTATAAAAATTACAAAAATCTTTGGGAAAATTTATTGTTTCAACCCTGACATGGAAATTCACTCCTTTAAGGATGAACTTGTAGTATTTTCCTATTGAAAGTGAAATAAATTCATTAATTTGACTGAATATTATATTATTGAGATATTCTCTTACTTAAAACTTAATATTTCTATTTTTATAGAAATTTTGAAAGTTGTTAGGATAGAATTGTATGTTGAAAAATTATTAAAAATCCTCCCATGTCATGCCTTGGACCAATTTATCATGAACTTCTAAATCTCACCACTAGCATGTCAAATCCTACAGCATACACATCACCAGCTTTACTTTTAAATATACTATTGTTCCAAGTGATTTGAATATTTTATTCATCATATTTAGTAACACTTCTAATTTATCTAATTGATAATCCCCTTGAAATGTGGGTGGGTTCTTCTTCTTGAACTAAATTGAATGATCCACTTTCCTTGGTTCATCCTTCTTTTTACCCATATCCACAGCTTGAAAAGCCTTGAAAATACTCTGAACTAGATATTGGTTCACATGTAGCTCTAGTACAACCACATTATTAGTAGCCTCTTATGGTTGGTTTCTATAGTGCCTACCAGGTTCCATTTTTTATAACCATAAAAAACTTCACATAGCCTCACTCACTAGCAACTGAAGGATTAAATATTTAAATTTACCATTTCAATAAGTTCCAAAATCATCTTTATCTACAATAAACCATTTTAACCATTTTCAAAATACCATCATCAATCCTTTTTAAAATCACATCTTTTGAAAACATTTTTAAAAAATTTCAAAAAATATTATACCTTTTCCATAAATCATTAACTCATTATTGAAAAATACATTTATCAATGCATTTCATGAAACTCTCATTGGCTAAACCCATGGTGATGAGGTGAAAACTCACCTTTAAAAACTATTATATATCCAAACTCCCTTGTAACTTTAAGTTCAGCATAAAAAGGGTAGATATGCCTTCTTAGATCTACATTTCATGTTTGGACAGTCCTACTCCTTGATTATATCCCCAAGGATAGATTAACTTACTAATACTAATACTCAAGGATCAAAAAAACTAATACTATTTGTAACATCCCACCCCTTACCCATTGTATTAGGAAGAGTCTATGGGTATTTATAGCCTTAGGTGACATCCCCAAGACACAAAATGTTGGAATTAAATTCTAATATCATAATACGCATTTAGGGGATTATTTTACAATTTAATAAAAAACAATGAAACAACAATAAAATAACCAAAAACCATTATATGATTCATGATTATATGTAAATAAAACTCAAATTATAACCAAACCAACAAACATATCAGAGTATAAGCGAAAATCAAAAAGAAAAAAACTCAAAGCCACCAAAGAAATAAACTCAGTAAATCCCAATCTACTCCAAGATCCAAATCAACAATCCATTCTTATGGTATCATTATGCATCAATAAAAAAATTAGATAACTTTCCTTGACCTATGTCTCGATATATGACATCTAAAAACGAATAACAGTGCCCAAGCAGGGATGAGTCTAAACTCAATTGGTTTTCCAAGATAAATTCCCAACACAAACCTCTAGGACTTAACATGATATAAAATTTATATAGTATAGTTTAAATAAATTTAAATAAGTTTATATAATATCCAAAATAGCTATCCAAGATAAAACAATTTTCTAATCTAAAACTGTTTTCCATATAAAGAAATAAATCAAGCCTTTAAATCCTTTCTCAAATCTATTTGGAATACCCACTACACACATCCACACATAAATTCTCATCTGAAAGTTCCATAGAAATTAGTGGTCTCTCATCAATCTACCAATTTGTCACAAGGTGACCAATACCTAGTGCACCAATGGAACACACCCCTTCTATAGGATCACATCTAATGAAAATGAACTCACACCAAACATGTATTCCAAATACCATGCCAAACAATTTCAATAAAACATTTATTTTTTTGAAAAAATTTATAAAAAACATTTTCCATGATTCAAACAATCCATAATTTTAAAATTTTCATTTTAAAATTAACATCAATGATCTTTTCCACAAAACCATCCAATTTCCACCATTTTATAAAACCATAACTAAAGTATTTTTATGTATATAATAATATATAAATTTTATGATAAATTTTATAAAAATATTTATTTTATTATAATACTTAATTTTTGAATCAATTGGAGTTGATATATAATCCACATGCCTTATGAACGTTGCAAAAACAATGAACGGCATAATGATTCCCTATATCTGATCATAAACAAAGATACCTTTATTACATATAGCTAGAATTTATCATAAATCAATCACCAAAACATATATATAACAATAATGGAATAGATCTATGGTTTCTATAGATATATAGAGAAATAATAATCAAGTATCTAAGAATAACAACCTAATATGAGCACTTATTGGTGAATCTAGATCTCCAATAGCTTTGAAATTCCTAAAGATTTCTTCCGGATTGAAGGGAATCTCCTCTCAAGACTTGGGTAGAAAAATAATTTTGTATTTATAAATATTATGAAATTAAAATGGGGCTTAATACTTAAATCAAGTTAGATCCGAAAAAATATATATAAAAATACACAATGCACGTTAGGGTACACAGTTAGTCAAACCGTGCACAATTCGTGCATATGCTACTGCCTTAAGAAACCCCTCACATGTTTAAAAAAACCTTGAAACAGACATTAATTTTCAACTATCCCAAATTATATTAGGATTTTCTAGTATCTCATATTCACACAAATTTTTTGGCCAAACTTTGTGCCAACCATGTGGCTTCCCACTTTTTTCCCTTACACGGTTTCTTGTAGGTGTTGCACGGTTTCTACTAACCGTGATCAAATGATGCACCTCCATAAAAGCATCCAAAGAATGAAAAAAACCCCAACTAACATCAAAAAACGTACCTTAGTAATTATATATACTTAAAATATATAAATAAAAGTTTATGTATCAAAATTGTGGTCTTTATAATAACGTCTCTTGTGTGTACGGAAAAATACCGCCTCGTGAAGGGATGTGATTCCTTTTTATTAATACTTTATATGTAAGATAATAAGGATTAATTTATATTTATATATGATATTAATTACTTATTAATAATTTTTTAAAATAAATAAATCATATACTTTATTAACTTACTATCCATGGGATAAATGATAACGTCTTTCGTGTGTCCGACAGACTATTGTCACGCGAAGCAATGTGATTCATTTTTATAAACACATCACATGGATGGTTTATATAAGGGTATTTAAAAAAATAATATGATATTTATGACATAATTATCTTAATAGAAATATAACATAACATTTACCTTCTTTCACTCATGATCTTTGAAAAATGGAGATGTTACTTACGTGTACGCATAACTAATTGTCTCCATGATTGTAATGCAGTTCATTTTTCATAACCATATTTAATGGTTGGTTTTAAAATTAAATTTTATGAATAAAATCATAATTATGAATTATTACCTTTAAGTATAATATTAAATAATATTCTCTTTCTCCTTAGTCAACTTAACAATGTCATTTTAGATATATGAGTTGTTTAGTGTCAAAACATCTAACGTGAAATTAATCCGTTAATTAACTGAACATGAAATGTTAAAAAATAAAATAAATTGAATAATAAAATTTAAAATGGTTCTTAAGAAGATAAACAATTATCATAAGTTTATTATTTAATAATATAAATAATTAATGTGATGATTTGGTCTCAAGGTAAGGGTTTTCATCTCAAAACATCCATCACTAAGACATATGTTATTTTATACACCTATCTATTTTATATAGTGTATATAACTTAGATTTTCATATTATATCATGACTAATTTACACATTTGGATATTTTAATTTACAATTCATTTACTTTATTCATGGTAGTTATTATTCAAAAGTTGCTAAAGTTTTATGGGTTTATGCTTTAATCTCACTTTAATTAGGATTGTTTATGCTTGAATTTTCATTATTGGAAAGTATTTGATCATTTCCTAATAAAACTCTTAAATTTTATTCTAATATAGTTACGAATAAAATTTTCAAGTAATGTTACTATTTTTCTCTCTTTAGTAAATAAAACTATTGAGAAAATTTTATTAATAATATTTGTCATTATGTATCTATTTAGTCAAAAATCTATTCTCTTCCACATCCATGTTTTCTTTAAAGTGTTTTAAAAAATATATATTCTTATTATATTTTTTAATTTCATTTTTAACCTTTGTATATTTTTAAAAATTGTTTAAAATTAATCATATTTTTATTTTCCAAAGCAGGTACTTAAATTTTTATCAAAAATTTTAAAGGAATATTTGTTTTAAGACATATGACATGAATGGTATTTTCCACTATCATAGATATTATTTTCCTTGAATATTCCTTTATAAGTTTCAAGGTTATTTTCAATGAAAAATATTTCTACAATATTTTGTGAATTTTAGTTTTCCAAAATTAATTTTTAAAGTGGAAATGTTATTTTTCTCAAGAATGTTTTTAGTCTTTTTAAAATTATTTTTATTCATCAACAACAAAAATCTTTAATGTTATAGAATATTTCTAAATATTATATATATTTCTATTATATATATTTCTTTCTCTCTCTCCCTAACTTTGATGGGGTAACACATTCCTTATGTACAATCTCAAATTCTTTTATTATGAAATTTCCTTTGATTATGATATGATATAAATTTTTTGACTGATATGTTTCCATAGGTAATTCTCATTTTTATGCCTTATGATTGATTTAATTTTTTGGAACACATAAATCATGAACATATTATGATGGGTGCACCCTAATAGCACTGATTCATCCAGATATATCTTATATAATGGGGGTTTCAAGATAGTTATCCAATGCATTGAATAATATTTCTTTATCTCATGATGCATCATGTATGGGATTAGTGAGTAAACCTAATACATTACAGGAATTTTTCCACAATGTTACATTTTCTAGGTAGTTATCCTTGACTCATGTTTATTTCATGTTATATATTGTTTCCACATTTCTTATGATGTCATGATCTTATGATACTATGTTTTTTATGTTATGATATTATGTGATTACTCGTGTGACATAACTTTTATGATATCATGTTATACCTTTGAGTCGCATGTTATGCTTCCTTATCATGTTTATTTCCTTAAAGGTATTTTTTATCTCACCCATTTATTTTTTTTGAATTCCCTAGGTTATCCTATATATTTTTAGGTGCTTTAAAGGGTTTAGGAGCTCATTATGGATAATAAAATGAAGAAGATTTATTTTAGACTCACTTTGATGTATTATGAATCTATTATTCCAAATACACTAGGCCTCACAATATTTAATTTATATTTAATATATTTTTTTCAAACATAATATAATAATATGTGTTAAAGGTTTGGGTATAATTGGTATGATATCAAAGTTTTAGTTAACCTTTTGAAACTAGGATTATATAACTTCAGTGAGAACCTAAGGGATAAGTTTAAGGATGGTTTTAATTATAGGAAAATAAACTAGAATATTGTTGAAGGATGGATCAAGTGGTTTCTAAGAAATTACATCATTATTTGGATAATACAACTCAATGTGGTTCTAGTATAGATATACCTAAGGGTAATTACTTATAAAAATGCTTGTTGGTCTTGACTGGAGCATTACCTGGTACATGAAAATGGGCCTTACGATGTACCTAGTTTTTCACTCTTGGGGGATATTCTTTGGAAATTAAAACACTCTTTATGAACCATTATAAAGGACTTGAATATATTTTTGGGTTAGAAAACCTAATAGTAATCATTACCATGGATAATATAGATTGAAACCTGGAGTCCCATAAATTAGGAAATTCTTATCATTTATAATTTATTTCTTATTAGTTTATATGTTTCCCTTTGGTATGTTAATATATTCTATCTTGTTTATTTTAATCCTTTTAGTAAATGAAGATAAATAGGATAAGGAATGATTACAAACAATGTTATAGTAAATATAATTATTTCTTTAATGAGATTCCAAACCTAGTGGGGATAATAGTTAGACATCTTGTGATCATTCAAAATGAGCTAACATGAATTATGATTAGAAATATTAACATGACTTAATTTCGAAACACATAAAATAAGAGAAGTATGGATTCTAATGTATGAATTTCCAAGGAATTCGATGTATTATTTGTGGGGAATAAAAGAATTATTTGATTCAATTCCCTAAACTAAGGGTTATAACCTATAAAAAAGAAGTAACTATGTTTTACTAATCATTGAGGTGAATTATTTACATATGGTAATACAATAATTATTATTTAGTAGTATTTTTATCCATGGAATTTTGGATACAAATTATGAAACTTCTAAGGATCATTCTTTTTATTTCATGTTTTTCAAAAATATATTGAATGGTAATAATGACCTAGAAAGATAATTTAATGGTAAAGTAATATTTTTTGGAAAATAATAATTTATATAGAAAACCTTAGTGTTTAAAAAGTTATTTTATGATTGATGTTATTTTGAGGATGTTAATCATATTTTTGGTAACTTTTTAAGAATTATATTAATATATTTTTAGAAAAAGTACAACTCTCATGTGAGGTAACAACTCTCCACATCCGGTAAGACCTTGAGGCTTGAACCCACAACCTAAGGGTGATAAGGGTGAAGTGACTACCACTAGATAATGTGATGTACTTGTTTGTATGACATTATTTTAGCATAGATATTTTGGTGGATAAATGTTATGTGGATTTCAAGAATAATATTAGGGGATTAAATATTTTTTAATTTTCATATTTTTTATGATTTATAGGTGATTAATGATATTTTGGGAAATGTTTTATTGGGTTGAAAAATATATAAACATTAGGATTAACATAAAGGGTTATTTAGGAATATTTCTATCTTTGTTTGAAGTTGTATATTTAAAAGGAAGGAAAAAGGTGGTTAACAGTGATCATTTCACTTCTTCCATTTCAAAGAGAAGGTTATGGAAGGACTACTCCAATGTTCCAAAGATCGTGTCTACCAGATCCTCTTCTAAAGTTTCAAAAAATATTAATACAGAGATCTTTAGGATCTTCAATTGAAGTAATTCTCAATCTGAATGAGAAAATACTCATGATTTTGATTATGAAAATGATATTTCATATTATTATCTTTAACTATATTTTTTTAGATGAGGGAAAGTGCCCTTGTTTAACCCTAACATCTTCCTTATCTACTTTTATTTCATCTTTAATAAATGGTCATAAGTTTTTTCTTCTCAATGGAATTTTTTGGTATATTGAAAGAGTATGAGATAAACATTGAGGTTAAAACCTTATTACATGTTGAGGTTACTAAGGTTATTTATCATATAGGGTTATTTTTTATGAAATTATATATATTAAACCTTTGGCTTCATTTTTTAATGTTGGAGATTAATATATATTATTATTCATTTTAAGTATTATATCAATTTTTTCTAACTATTTTGATTTTAGTAAACCTAAAAGAGAAATATTGTTACTCTTTTATAGATATTATGATCTATTAAAAGATCATTTTAGTTCTTTAGACATAAAACAAATCATATTTGATATTCATTCCTTAGAGTATGAGGTGAAGTGGGATGTTATTGAGGCATAACCAAATGATGAAATTGTTTTTATGAAATAAAAAATATATCAGGAATTTATATTTTATGGTGTTATTTATATTAATAGTAAAATTATCCCTCAAATAAAGGGACAAGATCTTGAAACAACAATGTTATCCTATTACCTTTATATCCTATGAATCAATGGTCATTTAATTCATCACAGATTTATGGTTTTGTAGATATTGAATTTTTCATGATCATTAACTTTTTTGTGATAAATTATCTATACACTATCCATAATTATTTATTCTTTTCTTCCATGCTCATATATTCACATTCCACCAATTTTCTCTTATATAGAAACCTATTTATGTGATGCCTTTTGTATTTTTTTCCCACCTTTTAAGAGAATTTTTTACTAACCTTTTTTACAACGTGGGTTTCTCCATAAATAAATTTTCAAATGTAAACCCCTTGATTACTAATAAAAAGTTCAAATTATGAGGGAAAAAATTATTTATCGGGATATAATGTAGTACCCACAATATTTTAAAAGAACACTTTGTTTTGTATCATATTCAACATGCAACACTAATTTTAAATGAACCATTAAATATTATTATGATTTTTCCACATATTCATTAAATTAGTGAGTATTAATATGATAAAATATTTTATTAAATGTATATAAATTTCACAGACAATATAAAATTATTTATAAATTATAATTAACTATTCCCTCAATTTTAAGCAAAGTCAATTTAGTCATCAAAAAAACATCTTCTTCAAAAAAATAATTTTAATTTCTTTCTATGATAAAATTATAAAAATTATTATTTATAACTATTAAAAAACATATTTTTTAAAATTAAATTCATTTTTGAAATTAAAATATCTATATTAACTTAATGTGAAATTTTTGTTCTTTTGGAAAATATTTCTTTTTTAGTGATTAGAGAGAAATACTAATTTTTATAAAATTATAATTTCCTTTTAATAAATAATGTAATATTAAAGTAATTTTATTATTATTATTTGATTTAAAATTAAAATACTTATTATTTATTTATATTATATCTAGTTAATTACATTTAAATCATCTTTATACTGGATTCTAGTAAAAGTTTATTGTTATACTTAATAATTCATTTTTATGAAAACTGTTTTAAAGTGAATAATGTTTCTCCTTTTCAATTCATTAAAATAACCATAAAAATGAATGTTTAAATTAATTTTATAGATTATATATCTATAAATTTAAATTTAAATTCATTTAATTGTTATTACATGTCATAAAGGTATCGTAAGAGTATCTTATTCTTAAGAAAAATGCATTTCTTGAAAAATTATTTCTTCAACACATTTGTGGGTTTAGTTTTATAATAAATTCTACCAATTATTATTCTATTTAAACCTTATCTCTTATAATTTTCAAAAAAAATCTTTTTTGGATCCTTTTGGGTTTTTTAAAATGTGGGTGTAATTCTTTATTTTCAAAAATTACAAATATATCATATCCCTCACTTATATAAGGCCACCCCCTCTCCTATCATTTACACACTTCCAAAAAAATTTCTCTGCTAATACCTATCCAAATAACTTCCTCAATTACATCCCATAATCCTAGAGGCCTTGGTTTGATCATAAATCCAACCTTGTGAAGATTTTGGTGCAAACCTATTGAAGTTTCCCGAAGAAGATGTATCATTCTTAACTGAGGGTTTTGTTTAATTTCATCTGAAAACTTCTTAAAATATTATTAAACCATACTGATATAATAAAATATTATATTAAATATATTGAGATATTTTATGTTAATATAATTACCATCATTTGTCTCCTCCTCCCTCAAATGTAAAACAAAACTATTGATCATGTGTACGGCGGACTACCGCCTCACAAACCGACGTAATTCGCTTTCCACCACACCTTATTAGGGATGGATATAATGATGAATTTATGTTTATATATTATTTTTATGATATTATTATACTTATTTAATTATAATAACAAATAATTCTTCTTACTTTCCATTCCATAAGGAATACGATAACATCGCTCGTGTGTATGGTGGACTACCGCCTCACAAAGCTAAGTGATTATTTTTCACTTAGGATTTACATGGAATGTAATAAATTTTAATTTTATATTTATATATAATATTAATGAAATATTAATCATTTAAAAAATTAAATATATTATACACTTTATTACTATTCCATCAATTGAATAAATGTTAACATCATTCGTGGGTTTGGCAGACTACTACCTCGCGAAATGATGTGATTTGTTTTTATTACCGAATCACATATATGGTGTATATAAGGTTATTTATAGAAATAATAATATATTTATGATATAATTATTATCCTATAAATAAAAAATAACACTTACCTTATTTCCCTCATGATCATTAAAAAATTGAAATGTTACTCAAGCGTGCGTATGTCCTACTATCTCCATGATTGTAACATTGTTCATTTTTCATAACTATATTTCATGGTTGGTTTTAAGAGAATAATTTATTTATAAAAATTAAAATTACTTAATTATTACCTTTATTTATATGATTAAATGATAATAACTTTGTCCTTAGTCAACAAACCAAAGTGATTTTGGACACATGATCCCTTTATCATCAAAACATATTGTGTGAAATTAATTTGTTAAGTAATTGAATATTAAATAGTAAAGAATAAATTAAATGGAATAATAAACATGAAAATTCTTCTTAGTCATGGAAATAATTAACATTATTTTATTATTCAGTAATATAAGGAACGCACATTGTGATTCGGGCTCGAGGTATGGGTTTTCATCTCAAAACATCCTTCTTTGAGACATGTGTTCTTTTATGAACCTAATCTATTTTATATGGTGTATATTATACCCATTTACATATTATATCATTAATAATTTATACTTCATGATATTTTAAGATTCAATTAATTTACTTAATTCAAAGTAGTTATGATTCAAAAGTTGCTGAAGAGGTAAGGGTTTATGTTTCAATCTCATTTTAATTAGAACTATTTATGATTGAGTTTGTATTGTTGTAAATTATTTGATAATTCAATAGTAAAAACATTAAATTTTATTAACTTATAGTTATTAATTAAATTTTCATGTATTATTACTGTTTTCCTCTCTTTGATATATAAAAATATTAATAAACATTTTTTAAGAAAAGCTGACTTCATTTATCTCTTCAGTCGAAAATCCTTTCTATTCCATGTCCATGTTTTATTTAATGTTTCTTTCAATAAAATTTATTTAATATTATTATATTATTATTTTAATTCAATTTTATACTTGATTAATTTTTTCAAATGGTTTAAAATTAATCTTATTTTCATTTTTTGAATGAGGTACTTCTTGGCTTTTTACGGAAAATGTGAACCTAATATTTTTTTAATGTGTATGAAAATAATGGTATTTTTCACCATCATGATGATCATTTTCCTTGAATATTCCTTTATAATTTTCAAATTTTATTTTAATAGAGTTGTATTTTTACAATAGTTTTTTAATTTTGGTTTCCAAAAGTGATTTTCAAATTTTAAAGGTTATTTACCACATGAATATTCTTAATCTTTTTAAAATATTTATTATTAATCAATGAAAAAAATTACTATTATTTAATAATTTTAAATATTGTTTATATGTCTCTTATATATATACCTTTCTCACTCTCCCTTACTTTGATAGGGTATTACGTGCCTTATGTTCATATCTCAAATTCCATCATTATGAAATTTCCTTTGATTATGATGTGAGACAATATTATACAAACCATTTATTTCCATGGTTAATTCTTATGTTCATTCCTTTTTATTTATTTAATTTTGTGGCATAAATAAATCATGAATATATTATGATGGGTTCACCTAGATAGCACCAGGCCAACCCAAAATTTCTTATATGATGGTTGCACCTAGATAGACCACCACTTTTTTTGGGTAATGTTTTTATTCTCATGAGGCTTCATGTATAAGATTAGGTAGTAAACCAAATTCATTACAATAATTTATCCACTATGTGATATTTTCTATGCAGTTATATTTGACTCATGTTATATGTTGCTGCCACATTTCATATAATTCCATGATCTTATGATATCATCTTCATTATGTTATGCTTCCATGTGATTACTCATGTTCCTTATCTTTTATGATAACATGTTATACCTTTGAATCATATGTTATACCCCCATATGGTGTTTCTTTTCTTACTGGGATTTTTAGCTCACCCATTTTTTTATGTATTCTCTAGTTTATCCTATATAGTTTTAGGACCTTGAAAGGATTTATGAGCTCGTTATAGAGTATAAAATAAAGAATCTTTATTTTAACCTCACATTTATGTATTATGAACCTAGTAATTCAAATAAATTGGGCCTCACAATCTTTGGGTTTTAATAAATGGTTATTTTAAAAAATAATGTAATAATATTTTTAAAAGCTTTGGGTTGTTATATTTTAACCTATAAAATGATTTCATTAACATAAAAAATTATAATAAGAATTCATATTCTTATCTTATTAACTTAAATATTGATTTTAACCTTACCTTTAGTAAAATTCATTTCCTTCAAACAATAGTATATCTTGGAATAATGGGCTCTATGGACATATTTTAATCCATATAAATCATTATTTATTTTTCACACCATATTTTCATCACTATAAAGAACAAAATTTTCATAATCGTAGGCTATAATATCATATTTTTTCAATTATAATTTCTGAAGTTATTCTGGAAGTGGTTTTGGAAGTTCTGGTGTAGCCGAATAAGTACCAAAATATTATAAATTACTTCAAAAGATGAATAATTATAATTATTGAAGTTATTAAGTATTAAATTTATTCTAAAAGTAAAGATATTCTATAAGTAGTTATGAATGGATAAAACTTAAAAAGTTAATATGTTTTTAATAATAACTCCAAAAGTATAGTATATCAATTTAATTTATAAGAGTTTATATAACAATGAAAAAGGTATAAAGCTCCATATATATTTAAAGGTATCTTTTTGATCATGTAAGGGTTATCTCAGTTCCAAAATCTAAGTATTAATGTTCTTCTAGAAGTAGGAGTGTAGAAGTTATGTTGAAGGTGTTTTGTATATTTAAAAAATTAAAAAATTCATGTATGCAAAATTAATCAAGCTGATACATGAAGTTAATTAGTTATAAGAATTTGGAAAATTCTTATACATAAAGGTAAACAGTTTCAAAAATTTATAAAATTCTTGTAACTCTTCCAATATATATAAGAGTAACCTTTAAATAAGTGTGGAAGATATCAATGGTAAAATACACAAACCTATATGTAAAATTTATCTAGAAGTTAAGTAGTAATAATTTATTGTTTATCATATGAATTCAGAAAAAATATATAAGTCCCAATAAATCCTCACAATGATATGTAAGGGTTATTAACCTAATATGTAAAGGTAATACATATAGAGAAATTGAAAAGTGATGAACTTTTATTGTGATATCTAAAGGTATTCAGTACCCATATATAAATATAACCAAGAGATGTGAAAGATTAATTTCAATGATGTAGATCAATAAGTAAGGGTAATTTCCTTTTTAAAATTTATCAAATCTAGGAATTATCATAAGTATGATACTTATAAGAAACCAAGATTCACTAACTGATGTTTAAGGGTTATTTCCTTTTCTATTTTTTGATAATTTTTTTCACATTACAATTCATGGAATAACATAATGGTTAAAATATATTTATTAAGATAATATTTTTGATTTTGTGAAATTATTACAAAAATAATCCACAATAGTTAGAGAATATTATGAGGATAAAAGGTAGATAACCATTAGGATTTCTAATAAATTAAGGAGATGTAGATATGGGGGATAAATTCATGTGATTCTATTAAGAAGTTAATATGGAAATAGTCATAGTAATAAAAATTAAATAAATAATATTCATGTGTTTATGTGATTATTTATATGAATAAAACAAGAATAAGAAAAAGGACTTATGTTGGTGAAATCAAAAAATATAAAATTCAAAGAAATACAGAGAGAGGGGAAACTATTGTGATATAAATAACTTTAAAGATCAAGGCTTAAATAAGAAATATAATTTTAATTACAACACCCTTATTAGATAGGGATTTTTCAATTATAATTAACAATTGTGAGATGTAATCATATCACATTATTCTTGTATTAATTTTACAAAATTATTTCATAGATAAATAATAATATGGAGTGTCCCTAGGATCGATAGTATATCCCTCTTAAACTTTTTTAATATATACAGTGACTAGTGTAGTCTATTGGTATTTTTATACATTCTCGATGTATGATCCTTTAATTAACCCTTTGTGGTGAACCAAGTGAAATCATTATATCCCTATATTTAAATTTTTTATCTAGGTATTGTGTTCTTTTATATATTTATAGGATCAATGCATTCTTTCTAACATAAGAATAAAATCTAATGGAAGACATGAAATATTTAACACCCTTGTTCACCCCCCCCCCTCACCCCTATTTTATGTTTATTAAATAGTATAAAATTTATTATATATATCTTTGATAAACTGAATCACTATAAAGGTTATGAGTTTCAAATCAAAAAATAAATAAATTTGGGACAATATGATTAATATTAATGAAGTCGGTATAAAATTAAATGAAGAAAAATTATAAGTGTTTCATAAAAAATTTGATGATTTGAATATGATACCAAATGATAATTTTGATGTGTTATACAATAGTCTCATTAAATTCATGTGATATATTCATGGACTTTATGATGAAGTAAAATATGTTAAAATTATGAAGAAAATTTGCAGAAGAACGCCTCCTCTGTACAATGCCAAGGTGTCGGATCTTGAAGAACAAGATCTCATAGAAATGTCACTAGATGATCTTCACAACAAGTCAGTAGCCAATAAAATGTGTGTGAAACCTGAAATCACATCCATCTAATAATAAGTAGATATTTATTTTTATTCCATGGAAAATCTAGAGATACATAAATCTCGAAGAAATAATGAAGATGTCAAATATGAATTTCTATTACTTATATAAATAAAGTTCCAGAGAGGCAAATAGAGGTAAGATGGAAATATTCTATTGGATTTATTTAACTATTTAAAGGTGATATATATCATAAAAAGATGTCTTAAGAAGGTAGAAAATGGAGCAAAGGATGGTTTTTTTCAACATAATAGAATAATTATCCCCTGAGATGAAAATTTAAATCTAGTTATCTAATTATAAATAGGTTATAGTGAAAAAACTTATTATGTAAATAGTAAGATAATGATGATAGATTTTTTAAGTATTATGATGTTAAATTTATTTTATATATTGATGATATCATGATAGAAATAGTTAAAAAAATCCATGTTTGAAATTTGGGAATTATACTAACCAGAAAGTTTTATTGACTTAAAAGTTGAACTTTAAGGAGCGCATGAAGTGATGTACATTCAATGTAATAAAAACCAAAAGCTCAATGGCTTATTAAATAAATCATAAAAATACACTAATCAAATCAAATTCAAAGTTAATCAGTTAGAAAAAGTGATAGAATAACTTGAAACTGCTCATGTTACTACTAAATAAGTGGTTGTACTCAAAATAGAGATTGATAAACAAGAAAAAATGAAAAATAATCTTAATAATAAGATATAATAGACACATAAGAAAGTTTAAAAATATGAATAAAACGTTTTGACTTTGATCAGGAAGTTTGAGGATATATAAAGTGTTGTTTGTGAAAAAAAGAAGTGAATTATAAATTTCACTAATAAAGGTTTGATAAAATAAGTAGGAAGAGTTATAAGAACTATTGGGAAAATCATAAATGAGAATGGGACTAGGAATATGGAAAATAGTGGTTGGGTTTCTAATTCATGATATCAAATACTAGTTGTATTGTTATTATAGAAAAATAAACAGAAAAAATAGGGGACAACTCTCAATCATTAAGGACTCATCAATAATATGGAAGCTACTCATTGGATAGAAATATATAGAGAGAAATAAATGAAAAAATATTTCACTTGATGAAATTCCAATTCAATGGAAATATTGATTATGCAATGAACTAGTAAATATAGGTAGATAGCTACTTTATAGGTGAATCTCTTGGGAATCAACAATGGAGAATGAGAATATACCATATAACATGAATAAAAAACTCTTTTTATGTATATTTTTATAATTTCTCTAAAATTGTCCACAAATCATTAAATTATAAACAATGGAGAAGTCAAACTTACACTAATTAAATATATGGGATAATGGTAGAAAAACAAAAAAAATCCCTTTAAATTTTTATTTTACTCTTTAGAGGGAGTGTAGTCCCATGTCATTGCATATTTTGTGGAAAATAAGAAGTAATTACCTTGTCTCTCGACTAAACAAGGTATTTTTTATATAGAAAATATTAATAATGATAATGATATCATTGTATAAATTTATCTCAAAGAAACTATAAATATAAGAACTTGGATTCTTGATAGTGGGTTTTTATCCTATATAATTGGTAATATAAATATTTTGAATAATTTGAAGGGGTATGATAGTGGAATGATTATATTCAAAAATGATAGAGTATTAAAAAGTAAAGTAAGTAGAAAAATAATGCTAGATGAAAATGAGATAAATAATATTGAATACATTTATATAGATGGTATTCAACATAACCTATTGAGTTTTATTCAAGTTTATGACTCTGGACATTAGGCTACATTCAATAGGAAGGGTTTTTTTATAAAATAAAAAATATAAAAATCTTTTATAAATTTATGGTGAACCAATAAAAATATATAGAAAGTGGATTGTAAGGAGTTCACTTGACAATTTACTGTATAAAAATAAAATTTGCATCAATGTATTAGACATATTAATCAGAAAATAATGTAAAATATATCAAATTTGAAAACTATGAGTGACATTCTAAATGTTATATGAAATTTGGATAAGAATTGTTATGAATGTGTAAGTGAACAAAATACTAAGAAACCTCTACCAACCAAATAAGAAGAGGGCTTAAAATTTTTTAGATTTGATTCCCAAGGTTGTATATGGAACCATAAAGGTTACCATGATGTATAGTGAGAAATAATTAATCTTGTTCATTAATTATTATAGTATAATGTTATGTATTATAATCATGTAGGAATATAGAGAAGTTATAGACCATATTAATTGGTTTTAGAGTATATATGAGAATGAAACCAATAAAATGTTTAAAATTCAATGATCTGATAATAGAACTAAGTACACCTCTCACAAGGTATAAAAATACTTGGAGAATCATGACATTAAGCATGAATTCTCATTATCGAGAAAACTATAAAAAACAGTGTCATGGAAATTCAAAATCAAATGGTTAATAACATGGTGAATACATTGTTCCTAAAAAGTGACATCTCTTAGCACTATTGGAAGAAAGATGTGAAAATAATAGTTTACACACAAAATCAGAATTTGTTGATCCCTGGGGAGAATAATACTAAATACAAGATGTATCTTGGAAGAATACCAATGTGGAATAACTATAAATGGTTTGAAAATAATTTTTACATTTAAAAAAGGATAAAAATAAATATAAATACATAGATTCAATGGATATAGGGATATTTTTAGGCTACTCCTTTGAAAGAAAGGCCTATAAGTGTCAACTAGTGGATGAACAATATTGTGGAAATAATCGGTGTTAAAGTTATTTAAGATAAATCTTTGAATATATAAGTAATTCCATACTTGAATATGGTCTACAATGAAGAATAAAAAATTGGTACAAATTCTATAATAATACACAGTCCTACATGAAAATAATATTATGACTCTGTAGAAGTGGATGAATTGGCTAATAAAAGGGGTTAAACCATTGACTACACATTAAAAGTGAGAAGTTTAGGTCATTGAGTTAAATATTATTTGTTTTAATCCTGATATAATACAAATACTAAATATTAGAACTATATTAAATTGTTCTTTATTATCATAAGGGGTATATCTTAATTTGAAGAAGCTGTAAAAGATGAATCAGGGCTCAAGTATATGAATAAGGAGTTGGATCAAATTTAAAAAAAAATAAAACTTGGGATCTTGTAAATAGGTTAATAGATCATAATGTCATATGAAAAAATTGTGTGTTCAAATATAAATATTATGATCATAGAAAGTTGAAATTAAAAAAAGGCAGGTTTGTAAGGGCTATACACAAATAGAAGTAATTGACATACAAAAAACTTCCACACTAGTAGAAATACTTGAGTTGACTATACTCTTTCTAGTTGTGTCTATTCATAATAAATTCATAACGTTCCAAATGGATTTAAATTTGAAATTATTAATTGGAATTATTAAATAAAAAATATACATTGAGAAACTAGTGAGTTTTTTAATTATTGATGAGGTGTGTAGGTTGGATTAATCCCTCTATGGTTTAAACAAGCACATAAGACATAATATGCTCAATTGGACACTTTCTTTAGGAATATAACCTTCAAAATATGTGGAATCAACCATAATATTTATGTTAAATCGACTATAGAGGAGTAGTTCATAGTTATTTTATTTGTTTATGACATTATATTTAGTGGATGAAAGTTTAAATATGTGTAAGAATTTATGTAGATGATAATATAATTGTTTAAAATATCAATGATCCGATAACTTTCATATTTTATTAGAATATATGTTAGTCAAATATATGGATACATATTTTTTCCAAGAAATAATATTCAAAGGATATACTAAATAATTTTAAGGTTTTTAATAGTAAACTAGTTTCAACACTAATTATGGTTTGAACCATACTGGGAAAATATAAGGAAGGAAAAGAGATTTATATATCACTTTATTGGATGATGATTGTAAGATTATTGTATCTCAGAGTAGTGTGACTATAAATTTTTTATTCCATATTCTTGGATTCCCACTTTCAAAGTAGTCCCAAGTAGGAGCACCACTTTTTTGTGAAATAGATCATGTGGTTAATTCAAGGCACACTTGATTAAAGTTTTTTATAGTGTATGGGGAATGATAATGATTTTTTTCATACATGGATGTGTATTATGTTGGAGACATTGTGGATAGAAAATCCATAAGTGAAAGAACCTATTTCATTTGAGGAAAATGCATTGGATGGAATATTGATAAGTAAGATAGAATTTCTATCAGTACATCATATTTGGAGTGCATTTTAGTAACCGAAGAAAGTACATAACTAGTATGAATGAAATATAAACTATAGGATATTATATAATAAGTGAATATATCTATGGTAGTCCATTGTGGTAACAAAAGTGTGATTGAGAAAATAAAAAATCTAGTGTAGCATTCAGATATAAAGAATATTGAGATACAATGGCATTTCATTAAAGAAGAGGAAGATCAATGTATTGTCATGTAATAATGTGTGGGTAACAATTAAAAAGTGGGATATATATTCATAAAATTGTTTTCCACATTGGTATTTGATAAGACTCTATTTAACTTTAGCATTTAACCATCACCCTCAATGTGAGGAGGTTTTGAAACTCCCCTCTCCCTATAGAACATAATGCTTTATGTAGATGTTTATTTTTTTAGGTGTTCATAATTTTTATGGTAAAATAAGATAGGGAAGACACAATACATGGGGAATTTATATAAGAATAGTTATGTGATCTGTAACTATAGATATAATTATATAAATTAACCCTTTCTTTTTATTTCATGCATCAAACTTTGAATGAGGTTGACTTAAAAATTTGTTAATATCTCTTGGCATATTTTTTTTAAATAGTGTAAGTTTCATGAATTCTTATACATGATAAGATATGGGAAAGAATAAACCCTTTTAACTTAAATGTAAAAGTGGGATAATGATTATAGGAGCAGATCCATGATATAAGGTGGGCATAGAGAACTAAGTATGGAAATATTATTTGGGGGGGTATGAAGAACTATATATTTATATCTTATTATGCAATATGGATTTATTAATCGATTAATGGATTGATAACAAAATACAAAGGAGGATAATGTCGTAACCATATGTTTTAATATTGAAATTTTAATCAATTAGAGTTCTGGAAGTTCAATTATAGCTAAATATGACTCTGAAAATTATGAGTTTCTCTAGAAGATGAATAATGAAAATTCTAGAAGTTATTGAGGATTGGAGTTGTTTAATAAGTAAATATATTCTGGAATATATTCTAAATATATGGAGCTAAAAACCTTAAGAAGTATAAATTTCATTATTTATGTAATGGTCCTTTTTTAAAATATGTAAGGGTTATCTTGGTTCTAGAATTTAAATTCAGAAGTTGTTTTTGAATTGGGATTTTGGAAGTTTAATTTGGAATTTTTGTTAAAGTGGTTGATAATATTTTATAAAATGAAAAGGTCATTTTTATATATATAAAGGTAACAAATATGATACATAAAGGTAATTGGTTGCATGAATTTGGAGAATTTATATGCCTAAGGATAACATGTTTCAAAATGTTGTAAAAGTTTGGTTTTTCTCCCTATATACATAATAATAACTTTTAATGAAGATAAAAAATATGGAAAAAGTAAAAATAGTGAATCTAATATATAAATTTATCCATATAAATAATAATATTTATTTGGTATAGAGAAAACAAAATCATAAAAATAGAAAAGTCCTGGAGAACCCTCAATGTGGCACGTAAGGGTCATCAACTCGATATACAAATGTATTCTAGAAAAAAATATGGAAAATTGTTGAAATTTCCAAGTGAAATGTAAGGGTATCCAAGAACCACATATAAACATTACTAGTAAATTAATAAGATTCATTTCCATTAAATAGAGTAATACAAAAAAGTACTTTCTATTGATAAATTTGGAAAAGTTCAGAATTATCATAGGGATGATACATAGAAGTAACTAGGATGCACTAAGTGATACATGATGATTTTTCCCTTTTCAATTTGATGAGTAATTTTTTTATGATGAAATTCATAGAGTTTCACCATGATTAAAGGTAAAAATGTAATCGAATATTTTGGATGTTTTAGAATTTTAAAGAAAAAAATCATTGATAATTAAGGTAGATTATCAAGAAGAAATGGTTAAGAATAATGGGTATCTGTTAAGAAATTAAGAAGATATATATTTTAGGGATAGAATCATGTGTTTGAGTATAGAAGTTAATATGGAAAACAATAATGGTATCTAATATCATGGAAATAATATTAACATGTTTATATGAATATTTATTTTATGAAAAGAATAATAAGAAAAAGGATTTAGTCTCAAGCTATCTAAAAAATTAGGATTCAAAGAAAGATAGAGAATGGGGTTATTGTTCTAACAAAAATTTCATTAAATGTTATATTTCAAGAAGGAGAGGATTATCAAAAACAAAATCATTGTTTTACAAGTGTTTTTGAACTCTAATGAATCATTGTGAGAGAGCATCATATCACATTCTTATTGTATTCCTTGTCTAAAAGTAGTTCATAATAAGATAAAAAGAAGGTATGGTCATAGGATATATATTTCATCCTTTTTAAACTTTTTGTAACACACAGTGAGTAGGGTTATCCCTTGGTATGTAAAAACACAATCAATGTATTCTTATTAAATTATCCATTTACGGTTAACAAAGTAAAATGGTTATGTACCTATTTTTAAATTCAATATCTAGGTATTATTTGTACTCATAGATTGACTAGTTTCAAGAGTTATTTATAACATGAGAACAATAACCAATGAAATATAGGGATAATTTAATAACCAAATTAACCCCACCCCACCCCACTTACTATGTATTGAGATAGTGTTTATAATAAAAACCTTTAGGTTTCCCAATATGTACTTCTTCTTTTTTTTATTTATTCAAGAAATAAGACTTCAAGTCCATTTGATAAATCATATATCTCTTCTAAGATTCAATAGACAAAAATATTCTTATGAATTCATGTTTTTTAACGTGATAAAATGTCTTCTTAAAATAAACTCCTTCAACCTAAGAGTAGTATTTTCTAACAAATCAAGCTTTTTTTATTAAAACATCACCTTTATTATTGATCTGGTTTTTAAAAACCCATTTAGTTCTCAAAAATCCCTTTTGGTCTTGGAGAAATTTTCCTATTGGAATTTATTTTCATCTAATCATTATCTTTATCTTTAGATTTTATCTATTATTGGTGCTCAATTGCTAACAACTAGTTATTTCTCAACATGAGAAATAAGGGTTGTTTGATTGTTATGTATAAACCTTATTCTAGTTTGAACTGAGTATTCTAATTTTTAATTACATTTTTATATCCCGCAAAATTATTCAACATCATATGTTTGAATTTATCATTATAAATGGAATCCTCATCATCACTAATTGTATTTGAACTAATATTAACTTTTTCAGATTCAATTACAGCTCTAGAAATATACTCAATTTCTTCGCCAAAAATTTCAAAATGTACTTCATTTGGATAAAAAAATGTGATTATTTTCAAAAATATATAGATAATTAAATTCTACCATATTGTGAAGAATATTTTTCTAGAACATTTGGCCTCTAAAAATAGTTGAATAACCACTAAAAACTCCTTCCTCGTCCTTTTCCTCAAATTTTTCCATATCTGAATTATTGATCTTCATAAAACATGGGATAATAAAAAAATAATGTAATTTATAATTAGATTATTCTTTCACCATATTTCATATAGATTAATGTTGTATTTAGACCTCAATATGAACCTATTTTGATTTTTTATACCTATACTCATATCTTCTCCTTGGAAAACATTGAGATCATGAATTATACTAACATGATTCTTTCTATTTCAACAAAACTTTGATTTTTCCGCAATAAAACTCTATTTTTTGGGGTGTATATACAGAAATTTATGTATTATTAATCACATGATTGAAAATATAGGTTTCAAATAAATTTATTTTGAACTCCATTCTATTATCAGTTCTTAGATTCTTCATATACACCGTTATCCCTTTCTCAACTTCTCTTCTAAAGATCATCAAAATCTCCATAACTTCAGAATTTTTCTTCATAAATATTACATTTTTTATTATTTTAAAATAATTAATTAATATGATGAAATAAATATCACCTTTATAGGGTCTATGTCTCACCAATTCACATAAATTAAAATAAACCATTTCAAGTGACCATATAAACTGAATCTTCATTATCTTATAACTTGTATCATTTTTCCTTTTTGGAATGATTCAAAAATATCTTCTATTTTTCATATTAGTTGATCATGTATCTTACCACATCACCCTTTTAATTTTCTATCAAACTCAATTGAATAATATGGATAAGACTTCTATATCATATCTTATTCTCAACATTTGATCTCAAATAAAAATTATATCATGGATTTTCAAATCAAAAAAAAAATATTACTAATAGTTCTTTCTATCTTTTTTATAACTCTTACATACTTTGAGAAATTTTTGATACAAGTATTCCACTTGAAATTAAATTCATTAACATCATCATAGTGTTTATTAACACACACACAAAATATGTTTGAGCCCATAAATAAATAAAACATCATCGGACTTCAATTTTTGAGCTTTAATCTCAGTCATCACTACACCTCTAGTATTTAATGATCTATCATTTCCAAAATTAATTTCGCCTATATCATATTCATCAATGTTATTAAATATATTTTTCTATCCTATAATATGATATGAAAAACCATTATCAATATCTTACTTATCTTTCTTTCATTAACAATCACCTAAATAAGAAGTGACTTCTCAGTTTTTTCTCTTCCCTGATCTTTTTCATCTATAACAACTTAAAGAGTTTTTCCTAGAATTGTTGTCATACATTATTCAACATAATGACCTTTTTGTTCACACTGTACATATATTTTATCTAGGTGATCAAATCTATTCTGATTAGTAAATATTGATAAATTTTTTATTATAATTTTATTCTTCTCAAAATTGTTCCTCAATTTCTCAAAGTTGATCGCCCTAACTTCATGCCTCCTTTAACTCTAAGTAAATAACATATTATCCCAACACCTTTAATATTTAAAGATATATCATTCCAAAAAATAACTAAACCTCTATAATATTCATCAATGTTATTAAATTTTTTTTCTCTCCTATAATATGAGATGAACATCCACTATCAATATTTTACTAATATTTCTTTCATTAATAGTTACCAAAATAATATGTAACTTCTTATATTTTTCTCTTCTCTAACACTTCTCATATGTAAAAACATAAATAGTTTTTACTGTAAGTGTTCTCATACATTCTTCAACACAATTATCATGTTGGTTATGCTTTCAATATATTTCATCCAAACAATCAAATCTATTCTGTGTAGGAAATATCGATAAATTTTTGTTTATAGTTTTATTCTTCTAAAAATTGTTCCTCATTTTATCATAGTTGATCTCCCTAACTTCATTCTTCCTTTAACTCTAATTAAATATCATATTATACAAGAAAATATATTATTTATTACCATAGTCTTTACAACACCAAAAATATCCCCTTATACTTGATCATCTATAAAACTAATGAATCTATCTATGAAATTATGATTTTTTTACAAGTATATTCCAAGATTATTTTTTACTTTTACTTAGGGATATTTACATTATTAGGTTGTCTCCAATATTCTTTAATATAGAATTTGTATTGTAATAATTTTTTATAGTCCAAAATTTCCAAAATTTTACTTTAAATTCTATAGTGTTATCCAAAATAGATTTTACATTCTTATAGATCACAAGTGTAGATTTTAATTAATATTTTAAACAAAAAATCACAGAAATTTGTGATAAATCAGCCTTTATTTACACAGATTTTTTATAGTTATATCTTATTTTTTTATAGACTTTTTAGTTTTAAATATTTTTTATTGTATCTTGTTTCATTCCCCTTTATTTATAGAATATTTATTTTCAAAATATTAAAACATTTTTTCTTGTTTGGAAATTTTTGATTTGATAAGATTTATTTCTCCAATGAAGTAATTATCCTTATTGGGGAATTCATTTTAACCTTCCATTATCTTTGTAGTCTCTTTATTTATTAATATTTTCTCTCTATTGAGTTTTTTTTGTCAATGAATTATTTAAGATCATCTTTCAATGAGTGTTTAGTGTAACTATATTCACTTTCTCCATCACTGATTGAGGTTTCTTTGTGTTTTTCAACATGATCCAAAAATCTTATAAAATTTGTCGTAGTGTCTTATATAGGACCCCAGAGCACCCTAATAAGGGAGGGCTAAATCAGGGTGTCAATTTTTTCTTTTAATTTGGAGTGTTTTGTTCTCATGTTGGTAGGAACTTGTTAAACCTGTATGATGGATTCAATCAGAAATCAAACATTCACATGCAGAAGGACAACATAAAAGTTTTACTTAGTTAACCACAAAGTACTAGTCCAAGGAGCATAAGATGATAATGTGTTAGTCATTCCAAAATCCATTAATCTTTACTAGTTGTGGAGTACATGAGTTTATACACATCCACTCTGTTTCAAGTACACTTCTTTTACAATATTTTATGGATAACACATTGTATCCCTCAAAAAACTTTCATTGACTCCCCCAAACTCATTGCTTTTAGATAATTCTAACTCAGTTTATCTACTTTAGGTTAGCCTTAATAGATTTAAATTTAAGTATTTATCTTTATCTATCATGAGACTCTACTTGCATCAAAATCCTGAATTGATGTACTTTAAAGAATTGATCAACCAAACTGGATATTCAAAACTTTGTAGAAGAACACAATGGCACTTCCACACAAGATTTGGGATTGTCACATAATATGTATTTTGTGTAACCCTTATTTTTCACACACCCCTTATCTTTTGTGCAGGTACACCATTAAGTTCACTTGGTTTTTTGGACTGTAGGAACACTTTTCACATAGTATTTCCGTTATTATTCTCTTCCACATGAAATTATTTCATGTGGTAGAGGAACCTAATATTAATTGAAAAGTTATAAGGTGTGAGTGGGGGTATCCACCTATTTATAGGCCTCGATGACCCAACGGTCAAGTTTCTCATCATGCGTAGAAAACCCATTTTGATGTCACATTTGGAGTGTAAGTATCTTCTGTGATACCTCATCTTTCCCACAAATTTAAACCTTTAACACACTTCATGAATTTTCCATATTTTGATGTTATGATTCCAAAACATGCCTTGCATGAAACTTTCCAAACCATCTTCATACTTCCATGCAACTTTAATTTCGAAAAACAGTTTTCTCCATTCTCTAATTTTTTGACCCAAACATTTAGCAAACACTGGGAAAAGATGTCACCTTCAATACCATTGTCTTCTTGAACTGTAAGATCCTTTTATTTGCAAACTACCAGATCTTCCATGTAAGGATAGACAAAAAACACAAACCATATTCCATTTCAAGTAAATAACAGTCTTTTTTCCAATAATCTATCCCTTTGGTTTTGTTGGAAATTTGTAGAAAAAATCAATGAAGCACAAGACACTATGAAAAACCTAATATGCAAGAAACAACTCAGCTAACACTCTAAGTCTATGTAAGAAATTCTTGGTTTAGAAAACAAGAGGGGAAGTGTGAATTTGGTTATAATGTTTTGGAATTATTAAATATTTCCCAGTTAAGCTCTAATTATGTCATAGAGGCATTACATGCCCTAAACTGTTTCCTCATAACACTGAATTGATATCTCAATTATAATTTTCCACCTTTGTAACTCATCATTATCCTCCTTTGTAACTCATTGAATTTCTCTATGAACCTGCAACTAGAAAAACATATTAGTATCCACCTTTGTACCTTTGAATTTGTCCATTATCCCACATTGGTAATAAACCCAAAGTTCCTAATTTTGACTTTTAAAGATCAAATCATATTCCCCCTGGATCATATCTCCCCTGTAAACCTACATAAATTCCACAAATAGATTAAAATAGTTAACACAACTAGGAATAGGGGAATATTTGAAACCTTATCATGCATTGGGAGGTGGTTAAACACTGATGTCCAACTGATTCTTATTGAACACATGTACTGACAATGGATTGGTCAGTATGTTAGCCATATGATCATCAGTTACAACATGATACATTTTAATCATTCCTTGTTCAACCTTTTCATTGATAAATTGACATATAGTTTTAATATGTTTCATATGATAATTATGAACTTGATTTTTTATAAGATCAATTGCGCTATTTTTATCATAGTGAATCACCACTATCTTTTTTACCTCATCACCAATATTAGTCAGTTATTACTTTAACCACAATAGTTGATTACAAGCCTTTATAGTGGAGATATTCTCAAATTTTGTAGTATAGAGGGAAGTGTTTTCCTATTTCTTACTCAGCTGTCCCACACATTTCTTTTTAATAAATAATACTCCACCACTTATGCACTTTCTGTCTAGCATATCTCCAGTGTTGTCAGTATCCAAAAATGTTGATAGTTCATTAACTCTTTCTAAAAAAAATTATAACCCCTAATTGTGAGTACCTTGAATGTACCACATGATTCATTTAAATACCTCTATATATTCATCCTTTGGATTACATTGAAAGTAGGGCTCTAGGCATGTTGAAAATATGATATTTTTCCATGTTGTAGTCCAGTACAATAGGCTTCCAATGATTTTATTATACATGGTGGGATCCATTGAAGTCTCATCCTTAAGCTTTCCAAGTTTAGTTACAACCTAAATTGGAGTCGACATTGGGTTAGAGTCATGAATATTGAAATTGTTAATCAACTCTATTGCATGATTTCCCTGATAAATAAAACTATAGTCTTTCCTCTCGATCACTTGCAGCCCCAAGAAGTATGTGAGTTCACCAATCATAGACATTTTGAATTCTGATTTTATCTGATTGGAAAATTCATCCATCAATCCCTACCTACTTCCACCAAATATAATATCATCTACATACACCAATACCATGAACTAATATTTATAATATTTTTTCACATAGAAGTTGTGATCCAATTCTCCTTTTTTAAATTATAGATTATTTAGATAGGAATCCAACTGAGTGTACCACACTCATGATTCATTCTTCAGACCATATATTTCCTTCTTTAGTCTAAAAACCTTCATTTCAACATTGCAAAGAAGAAAACTCACTGATTGTTATGTGTAGACTTATTCTTCAAGAACACCATTTAAGAAAGTTGTGTTTGATATCTATTTGATAGAATTTGTATCCTATTTGAATTTTGATAGCGAGAGAAATTATGATTGACTCTAGTTTATCCAATAGAGAAAAGTTTTCCTCAATATCAACACCTTTAATCTGTGAATATACTTTACACACCAATCGTGACTTTTTCTGATCACATTACCATGATCATCACATTTATCCTTGTAAATCCAATTTGTACCAATCAGATTATAAATTCTAGGTATCTTAACTATATCCTATGTTTGGTTCTTGTCAATCTGATCCATCTCTTCATTAAAGTCATTAACCCATGATTTATCCTTTATAACTTCTTTAAATGAAGATGGTTCCACAACTGATAGGAAGGAAGATTGTACATTATTCCTCATTATCCTTGTTTGTGGGGGTGTTGTACAATCCCTAGAGATGTTATATTGATCAATTTATACCCTTTGGTTTCTTCTGTGAGGTTCAGAAGAATTTTCATCATCCAAGGTTTCCTCATCTATTTTTTTCTAAATCAATATCATGTTGTGGACTCTGAATGTTTTTCACCCCTTCCTCTACTTCTGCATTTGAATCTTTCCATCTCTTCTTTCTTCTACATCTTTAATCACATCAACATAAGATCCCCTCATGGTATTTTTGGTCTTATCTTCAATTATATTAACATAAATTCTTTCTAAAATTCTTCTGAGATTCTTATTGAAACATTTGTAGGTTTTATGTTCATTGAATAACCAAGGAATATTTCTTTCCCTGCTGCATCACCATGCTTTCCTTGATTTCCTTTTTTTTCTAATAAAAAATTTACTTCTGAAAACATGGAAATACTTCAAATAGGGCTTCTTTCCATGCCACAACTCATAAAATGGTTTCATCCCAATAAAACCCTTTAATTTATGGTATCTTGAAGATATATTTCAATTCTCCTTTAATTTTGATTTGAGGGTTTCTTTTTTATCACTTCAGGTGACATTTTAATATGACTAAATTTTAGAATGCCTTTATTATAGCCCATTTTATTTATATTATTTGATGTTTTAGTATCACAATCGATTCCACTATTTCCCATGCATGTGGGTATTTGATCATTAAAAATATTTTCAACTCTATCAGAACCACACTTAGCTCTCTCTAGTAACTCAGTGTCTGAGAATTTTCTAAATTGAATATTCTTGTTTCTTTCTTTTGAATTTTATTAACTTTAATGTTTACTCTTGAGAGTAACAAATTCTTCTTCAATACCCTCAATAGCCTTGCACTTCTCCTCTAGTCTGGATAAAAGGCCATTAATGACCTTTTCCTATTATTTAATCCTTAGCTTCAATTCTACCACATTTTTTGTGATTTCAATGGTTCATTACTATTATTTCACAACTTCTTCTAGTTGTTCAATTTTAGTTTCATGCAGATCAACATATTCTAATGATTCTTCTAAAAATTATCTATACTTTATGCATATGTTACTTTTATTCTCAAGATTACCAATAGAATCCTTAAGTTTCAACTTGAGATCATCATCATCATTCAATTGATTGTATCTAGATTTATCTTTTGAGGATTCATAATTTTCAACTATAGCCATCATAGATGCTTGGTTTCTAGATTTAAAATATGGTTCTTCTTCCTCAAAAAATCATTTTCATCATCTTCCTCTTCACAGAAAAATATCTTTCTCTATACTTTATTTCTAGATTTAAAGTCTCCCTTTTAGAAAACATTTTTTAAGGCTTTTGTGAGTTTCCTGCTTCATTTTCTTCATTATCAAACTTCCATGAGCACTGGGAGTCAATGTACCCAACTCTACCACAATGGAAGTAGACCAATGGTATCTTTCCTTCAAATATCTGTTTTCCTCTCTTGAATTTCTTATAAAAGAGGGAAAGAAATTCATCTTCCTTATTGTCTTTATTAACAATATCTCTTAAGATCTCAAGTTTTTTAGGGATTTTTATTCCATTTACTTTCTTATGTGAGTGGTTGCATCATTAGTTTTGACTCTCATTTCATATTCCACCATACTACTCAGTAGATAGTCCAAATAGAGTTTGGATAGATCCATTTCTTCAAGGGATGGAACTTTTGGATTGTAGAGAGGTGGAAACCTTCTCAAAATTTTCCTCACAATTCCAATGTCTTTTATTTCTTCACTAAGTCCACATATAGCTTCATCAACTTAAGTAATTCAATTAATAAATGTATATTCAATTTCAGCAGGATGCATTTTCAAGTCATCCAACCCATTGTGCAAGGCTTCTAGTTTCGCCTCATTTACTTTGTGGTCTCCTTTATATATATTCTCTATTTTTTTCACATGTACTTTATATAAGTACAACTCATCAACTTTAGATAAATTTGATCAGAGAGAGTCGTAGTGAGTGGATTCTATGTTTTAGAATCTACATAAACAATTTTATTGTCTATATCAGTCATATACAACCCTATTGGATCAGAGACTTGTATTCCTTTGTGCAGTGAAAAATAAGACTTCCATTCTAAGAGATCTTAGATGAGTCTCATCATATTCTTCCAAATCTGTAAGTTACTTACATCAAATAGGGGGACTACCCTAACATTTAATGAATTATCCATGATAGAAAAATATAGATTTAACATCAACAAAATTTATCCTCTGATACCACTTGTCGGTCCCCAGAGCACCCTAAGACGGGACGGGTGAATTAAGGTGTCAAATTTTTCTTTTAATGTGACATATCTTATTCCCACTTTGGTAGGAACTCATTAAACACGTATGATGGATTATATTAGTAATCAAACATTCAAATGTAAAAGGATGACACAACAGTTTTACTTGGTTATCCACTAATGGATGGTCCAAAGATCATACACCATAAGTATGTTGGTCTTACCAAAATCCACTAATATTCACTAATTATGGAGTACAAGGGTTTATACATAGTCATTCTATGATAGGCACACTACCTTTACAAGATTTTAGGGATAGAACACTGCATCCCTCAGAACACTTATGTTAACTCCCACTATCTCACTGCTTTGAGATAATTATAACCCAATTTATCAACTTAAGGGTCGACATAATAGATTTTCATTGAAGTCTTTGTCTCTTTCCAGTATGATACTCTTCATGCATTAAAGTCCTGAATTTACACACTTGGAAGCATTGATCAACCAAACTAGACATTCAAAACTTGCTAGAATAACACACTATAACTTGTGCATAACACCTACTCTTACACACAAGATTTAGGATTGTCATGCAAGATGGCTTTCGTGCAACCCTTATTTTTTTCACACCCCTTATCTTTCACACAACTACACCATAAGGTTCACTTGGTCTTTTTAGACTAAAGAAAAACTTTGCATGAAAGATTTTATTTTTTCTTGTCTTCTATGCACAAGTCTTTCACATGGAAGAAGAACATGGTCTTCATTGAAAATTTATAAGGCTTTAGTGGGGTTAGACTCCTATTTATAGACCTCAATGACCCTATGTGCAAGTTTCTCACACTGTACAGAAAACCCACTTTGACATTGTATTTGGCGTGTAAGTCTCTTCCACACGACCTCTTTTTTCATGAAAATTTAAACTCTTCATGTGATTTATGCCTTTACATATTTTTATGTTGTTATTCCAAAACATGACTTGCACACAACTTTATAAACCATCTTTAAACTTTCATGCAACATCCTTTTCCAAAAAAACTTTTCTCCATTCTCTAATTTTTTGACCCAAAAATTTAAAAAACACTGGGAAATAAAGTCACCTTTAATATTGTTTTATGATGTAACTTTAAGATCCCTTTCCTTATAAACTCCCTAATCATCCATGTGAGGATTGAAAAAAAACATACTATATTTCTAGAAAAGAACATCCTTCATTCCAACATCTTCATCAGATTGACTACCAGTATTAGAGCATCCATCCTCTTCCTTTCTTAACATGCTTCTTTTTATTCTTCATGAAAAGATCTTGTTTCTCTCATTAGGCTTCTTAACTTCTTTAGATATTTTATGCTATTTTTTTCTTCTTAGGTATTTCTTCATTATCTTCATCTTTATGCTCACCGCTTATCTTCTTTGGAAAATAAATTTCAAATTTCATAATTCCACCACATTTAAATAATTTTAGTGGATGATTTATTTGAATTTTCCCTTTCCTTTTATGAAATTATTTGAGTTGAGATACACTATTATCTCATATTCTTCATCCATTTTTTGATTGAAAGGATAATCATTTTCCCTTTATTTAAGATATATATTTTTTATTGATTTAAAATAAATTTCCTTATCCTATTTGATTTTCATCTAAAAATTATGATCCTTTCTAATTTTATATAAAATATGAAAATTATATTTCTATTTAAGAGAAAAATAATATCTATATTCAAGAGTAGATACCATTTTATCAAATATATTAATGAAATTTCTCATCAACATATTGGAATTTTTTGAGCATATAAAGTTTCTCCAAAACCTCTGATATTACTAAAAATTTCATTCACTGTTGTGAAATAATAATCAATGGTGTCATCATTGTCATCCATTCATATATATTTTTAAATTTTCTCTTTAAATTTATTACTTATCTTTAATCACTTACACATTCCCATAAAATCTATTTTCAATATTATCCCATAATTATCTCATAGTATTGAGTCCCACAACCTTTCTATAAACTTTTTTAGATAAGGATAAAAAAAATTTATTCCTTTCTTTTCCATCATCCTTGAAATTTTTTTATCATAAGATTATATGGGAGTATCTCTCTTAAGGGGTTTAAAATCCACTATAATATCGTCAATAACTTATATTTCATGAAAAAAATATAAGGAAACATCATATTATTT
The DNA here is from genome assembly GCA_963277665.1 of Viscum album. NCBI lineage: Eukaryota > Viridiplantae > Streptophyta > Magnoliopsida > Santalales > Viscaceae > Viscum > Viscum album. The sequence goes on from OY728165.1 coordinate 1,892,333,254, forward strand.
TTAACTATGATAATTATTTCTATCAACTATAGTTATACTTCTACTGTTGATATAACTTAAATTATCTATATTCAAATTCAAACAAAAAAGGATAACTAAGTGGGAACATGGATTAGCTTTGATACCACTTAAAATTCATAGGTAACTAGTATTGTGACATTGAAAAGGGGTTTGAAAAAATGTTATAATAATTTAAAATTTATCTTCCTTTAGAAATAAACCACTATGACTGATTAGTATCAAGATCCACTTATACTAAATTTCACTCACCCATATTTAGAAAATATGAAATGAAAATAGTGCATATGTAATTTTTACAAGGTTAGCCCCCAAGGTGGGTGATTACATCCTTTTTTCTTGTGTCAAGTCTAAGACAAAAAAATTATCACTAAATTGAAAAGTGATTATATGAGAATGGAAGGTGTAATCCTTAACCATGTTAAATCCATCTCTTGATAGCAGTTTTCTCCCAAAATGTTCTTTATTCTAGTTCCTACAAGTTTACAAAATAAATCAAAATTAGAATAATATGAATTACACATAACCTCTTGGTTCTTTATCACTATATGATAGACACTCTTCAATACTTTATAATGATTACCAATAAATCCAATTTTCCTCTTCTTTAAGTTCTATCTCTCTGGAATATTGAGTAAAAATGAAGTATACTAGACTTGAATACAAAAAATAAATATATTCTATACCTAATGATTATCATAAGATTCCATGTATATTTCTTACTCACTCATATGATCCCTTTCAACTGATCATATCTCATTTTAATTCTCCAAACTATCAAATTTTTATAATTTTATAAATTAAAATTATAGAAATTCAAGAAAATCCTACACCAGGAATATTTATTAATTCCATATACTAATTTTTTTCATAATTTTTCCTCATGATTATCAATTATTTACAAACCATGTGGGTTTATTCCAACAAAAATGGTTATCCTCATTCAAAAATATTTTTTTCTCTAATTTCCCGAACTACCTATGAAAGAATTATCATGTGAGAAAGAAATGATTTCTCCACTGAAATCCTTTTGTCCCAACATAGAATATAATAGTGTAATAAAACTCACTATTGCATCCACATATAAATGGATTTGGATTAGAGACAGTTAATGTGGCATGGTTTCTTCATTCATCATAAAACAGTATGAATTCTAAATTTTATGGCTTATCACCATAGAATAATAATTTCCTAAAAACCATTCTTATATAATACTATGATGTGACATTATTCATGTGGAATGGTTATTCTCAAATTTATATAATTGTCACCAGCCATATCATATGTTTTTATACATCTAATTTTTTTTCAACTCATGATTCTTCTCTAAGGTGAAATTCTATTTATCAAACCTCATCTTTAATAACAATCTCCAATGAATCATTATGATGTTTAATTAATTGAAAAAATTAGAATTTTCATGTTTTAATCATTGATATTTATCCTTCAAATATCTATTTTAATACTAATATTATCAGCCTCAAATTTTTATTTTCATTATTTTGGAATTCTAAGTTAATCATCCTTAACATCAGGTTTATTCTAATATAGAATATCATCCAAAACATGAAATCACACAATGTCAATATAATCTTCCATAGCACTCATTTATTCTGACATGGGAGTAGTTGAATCCTATGAAACACATGTTTTATATCATTTTGATTCAGTATCGCATGAAACATTCTTCACAAACTTCTGATTAATATGGTGAAACTCCTATTTAATCTAATGTGTGCTCAAATAACTCATTTATAGCACCTAATTATTCCTATGAAACTCAATTTAATCATATTTAATCATATTCAATATAGAATTCCTTTCTTTTAATTTCACATAGTTTCAAATTTTCTAATTGAATCATACACAATTCTTACTTCCACATTTTAATCATATATAGGAAGAATTTAATCCTATATATCCATGATATAGCCAAATTTTCATAAATTTGAAAACCATATCCAATTTCAAACCTCTTAAAATCAACTCCAAATAACTACACTCATCTTAATTCATATCAAAAACATTCTAAAAACCTAAAAAACCTTCTCAAAAACATTCAATTCTCTTCACTCATAGTTTAAAAAAATACCTAACTTTTATAATAATTAGATGGGTTCTTCAACTCTCTTCAATGGCTCCCTTAACTATGATTCTTTATATGGATGGTGTTTGTGGTTTTTTTTTTAACTTCATGATATGTGGATATATGAACAATGGTTTGAAATATAATCAAAATATAATCTTGGTGAAATCTATGTGGTGAGAGGTCTCTGGTCTGCTTAGAGTCTGGACATCTAAGGGTGGATTCTATATACATGATAGAAGCTTCTATTCTATGAAAGATTTATTTAAGAACCAATAATTAATATCTCATATTGTTCCTTTTTCCGGGTTCAAAGGGTTTAATGTTGGGGAGGATATATAGGCACATATTTTTCATAAGTAATACTCAATTTATTTTTTATTTTCATCGATAAGGACCCCTAAAGAGGGTAAAATGGTAAATTTATCATAAAATTTGACTTCAAGAAAATGTTAAGATGATTATGTTGAACTTGAAATATCTTATTTTACCATGGTATTATTTTTTATAAAATTCCAAGATATTTAAATTCTTTGGGTTATTTAATATTAATTAAATAATTAAATATTAGTCCTTCCTATTTGAACATTTTATGGTACCTAAAAATATCCCTATATAAAAATTTAGATATCACTATTGTGTTTGTGACAAGTTTTTTCCTAAGAGATTTGTAATTTTCATAGAACATCTTTAGACCCCAAAACTAAGTATTTGTGTGCTATAAATTAAATAAAAATCAATTATTATCTTTATTTGTTGTGCACAATGATGTGTAAATGACATGATTTGGTGTCGTGGAAGCTTCATGACATAGTTGTGATGAAGTAGAATTAAAAATATTAAAACATAGTCTTATTATCTTTTTTATATATTTTGTGGATATTTTAATTAGTGGAATTTATGATAGAGTAATTAGGAGAAATTAATGGTAATTTATGGAAAAAATAACTTCTCCTATAACTCCACCTCTCTTACACATTCAAAATCTCCCTCATCCCCTATCTTTTTCCATGGGTTGAAGTAAATAGAGAATTTGACTCTCTCTCTCTCTCTACCTATTCCAAAAATGGTGGTTGTTCTTCAAAATTATTTTATTCATATGTGGTGGTGATGGAAATAACAGTCATAGAACATGATGTGATCCTCAAAAGATATATATTTTCCATAAATATAGGAATTTTTATTGTTTTATTATCCTTATTTATGTTTTGTTATTCAATACCCTTCCTCTCAAGATAAAATCACTTAAAACTTATATAATTATGAAATAAATAAAAATAATAGAGGGTTTAAAATATGATTAATTACAAAAAAAACATTATCATAATATAATCAACGATTTAATTTCAAGGAAAAAATAATGAGGATATAAAATGAGTGAAAAAATAATTTATTGGATTTCCTTCAGTAATGGTTTTTTAGGGATATCAAAGGAAAAATTATTTATTTTAAAATTATCTATTTCAAAAACAATTTTTCCTATTAAGAACATATTTATATGATTAGAAAAAATATAATTCAATTTTCAAGGTGGTTTTAAAGGTGTATTGGGAGGTGATTTTGGGCCTTCAAATATGTTCAAAGAGGTTTCTCCCATGGGGGATTTGTTTTTATCTTTGGTTCCCCCACTAGGATTTTTTTCATTCTTTTTTGGAGCTTCTTTGAGGTATCATTTCTTGGTGATGATAATTCAGCTTGTTGTTGGTTCTATTTTTGATGGTTGGTTTGTTTTCAATTTGGTGTGGTTATCAATGATAGTGAAGATGGTTCTTTTTTGATATTGTGTTTGTAAAGTTCAATACAATGGTGGTTCTTTGTTTTTCTCCCACAATGGTGATGATAGTTCCATGGGATTCACTTCTCTTCATGTTACAGTGATTAGTAGTTTCTTCTATCATGTTGGATTTTGGTGATGATGTCTTATGGGGCTTGAGATGACAGATGTCATCTACTCTAGATGAAATACTCTTGGATTGAGGACTCCATAATTTACACTCATCCTTGCATCTTTTTATTCCATGTTTATTTTTTTAATGTTCAATTTGGAACTATAAAATTTTTGGACTTATAGTTTTCTGTTTTTGGCCTAAATCACAGTATTTATGTGTGGTTACCACTCAACCTAAAAGTGGCTTTTGAAAATAAAAAAAAGGATTTTGAGGTGGAGGAGTTAAATTGTTATATTTATCTCATGGTTCACACAATTAATATATTTATCATGTCCCAAATATATTCATTTCACAACTAAAATTATATGAGGATTTATATAATATGGAAAATGAGGTTTTAAAAAAAATTGGATTAAAAAAATTAATTTTCTTATTTTCTTAATTCATGAAGAAAATAATTTTATTCTTAAACTATATTTTCTTCTCTGATCATGATAGATTAATTATTGAATTATTTATTTCCTAGAAAGGAAAAAAAATGGGGATGAATCCTCAATGTTCTTTGAGAATTTTGTTTTGATCATTATTTTTTGATATTTTACTAATGATGTTTGTCCATAGTGTTAAATTTAAACAAATATATTTATCATCGATTAAATAAATATTTTGATAAATTATTTCTTTATAAAATAAATCTTTAATCAGATATCTATTTTTCATTGAGAGATTATCTATTATGAATAGGCATTTAATTCTTGTCTTGTACTCATGTTCCTTGACAAACTTGAACATGATCCCATCCTTGGGTGGTCAAGTGTTCCTTTAGACACCACCATATTTATAACACCCCAATATTTTAGTATATATTTTCCTTTAATTAGAAACTATGTTTAATATATTTCTTTAAATCTAAAACTAAACTATAACAAACCACAAAAAAATTTAGAAAAACTATTACAATACAAGATAAAAATTATACATTATAATAATGCAATATGAAAGAAAAAGGGATAAAATTTAACTAAGGAATTTTTACAATATTTATTAAATAATTATTTAATGTATTTAATAAATTTGAATAATTAATATTTATACCTCTTTATTGATAAAATTTAAAAAATTCTTATTAAGAAAATAATGAATCTAAAAGAATTATGAATAAAAACATTTAATGATAAAAATACATTTTCATACAGAATTATACTTCTTATAAATATTGTTTATTTTTAAATCTATTGGTAAATATTAAATAATGTGGAATTTTTAAATAATATTTATATTAAAAATAAATTTTCATCTAAATATTTTCACTTATCGTGGAATTTTAATAAATTATTTCTATGCATAAAAAATATATTTTAAAAAAATTGTTTTTATTTGTTAGGCGTTCTTATGTTGTAATTAATTTTATCAAATATATAAATTAATTTTAATAAAAGAAATTAATATTTTTAATAATAATATACATATTTGGTAATAAGTTAATTTTTTTAAAAAAAAATTACCATATTAAATATTAGTTACCATGATAAAAATTTATTTTAAAAGGGATTGTTTTCATAAAAATTGTGAAATTTTTAAATAAATAAATTAAATTTATATTTTATAAATGATAACTTTTATATGATGTTTAAACATATAAAAATATATATTAACACCCATTTAATTATTAATTTATTGGTAATTTTAATAAAAACACTTGATATATAAAAATTCATTTTTATACAATAATAGTTTTTTCTATATATTTAATATTTTAATTTAAAAGATAATTTTATCATATTTAGAAATTTAATTATATTAAATGGATTCCAAATTCAAAATCAAATAATAAAATTTGGTAATAGTTTTCATTTTATATTCTAAGTAAAAAAAATAATTACCATGGTTAAATTTTAATCAAGGTGAATCAGAGTAAAATGGGTAACATAAAGTGGCTCAAATTTTACTAAATTAACTTGAAAAAAACACCTTATGAAATAAAATTTTTTCTTTTAAATTAATAATTACCTATATCTCTTTATTTTCCTCACCTAACTCACTTAACTCTTATGGAATTCCATTCTTACCCATCATCTACCATTCAATTTGAATGAAAAGTCTCTCTTTTCACCTTCAAAAGGAGCTCACCTCCACCCTCTTAAATCAACTCTATGATTCAAATTACTCTTAAAAAATACCTTATTTTACTTTTTATATAATCATATTACATGTTTTTAATCCCTTGGTTATATAAAATTTTATTAAATCCCTCCAATTTTAGTAGGTCTTTTAATAGAAGACCCAAATCCTAAATGTGAGTAATATCCACCCATAATCATTTCTTCTTTATATTGCTAATTCATCCTCAAAAAAAATATTCTAAAAATATTAATAAAATTAAATTAGTATCATTATTGTATTTTAGTTTTATTATATTCAAGGTATATTGACAATTGATTCCTCTCTGGTCTACTGGAAAAATGAAAACGCCATTAGTGCATTTTTACAAACTACCGCCTCAATGGAAAACATGTTTCATTTTTCATCACCACCTTAAATGGATAGTTTTAAGAATATATGTAATAAAAATATTATATATATTACATAATTATTATTTTTTAAAGATAAATCATTATTTACCATCTTTTTTTTCATCCATTGAAAAACGAAAACATCGCTTGTGTGTACATATGGACTATCACCTCCATAGATGATGTGTTTTATTTTTCATCACCACCTTAAATGGATAGTTATAAAAAATTATATGATAAATATATATGATATTAATTAATAATATATTTCATGAAAATGATTTTACTAGGATAATGTAAATATTAATGATCATTATAATGCAATCTATTGACAATAGTAAATTACCCAAAAAAACCTCATCACTGATTTCATCTTAAAGAATAGTTGATAAAACTATAATGCATTTAAATTAGAACTTTATAAATCACTAATGAACATATATTCTAGTAACATAAATAATTTTTGAATTATTAACTTGGAATTAATATATATCGATTAACATAGATGTTACCAAGTTTGTGAAAAGAAATCAAAATCACTAACATATGATGATAAAAATAAAAATTAACTAACTAATAAATAATTATAATTAAATATTAGAAAAATTATAAGATATGAATAATTTTATGAAATATGTTCTTAATATGGTTATTTTTATTATATAGGAGTTCAAAGTTCTTTTGTATGAGTTGAGAGTTAAGGTAAGTTTTTTCTCATCTCAATTTTCATTCTTTGATACGTATGTCATATTCAACACTTGTTTTGTTTATTGTGGTGTATATACATCTATATGGATGAATTTTATCATACCTTTAATTAAATTTAGTATATTTAATATTCATCTAAGTTTAATTTTTTCATGGTATTTCAATATAAATATGACCAAATCTGTAAGGGTTTATAAATACTCAATTTTCACTAATTAGGATATTATAATTCTCCTTGAATGTTATCATTATAAGTTGAGAAAAATATTACATATGATTGAATTATTTTTTAAAACATTTAATTTTTCTAGTAATTTACATTTTATTTTGATTAACTCCTTTTTAGTGGGTTATTACCTCAATTCTTCTTTGTTTATGGACTTCTTTCTTTATAAAAATGTAATATTGTTAAGAATAATCATCATCCACTTTGATTTTTGTTTCTCCTAAAAGTACTAATTATTTAATTCAAAAAAAATATTTACTTTTTATTTTTCAACCCAAATATGGATTATCTCATGTGTTCTCATTAATTCTCTTTATCTCTTTTCAAAAGAAATTTTTATTATCCTTTTTATGATGTCAGTTTCTATAAAGGTGTTTTGAAACATTAAAAAGGTTATACTATTCATGTTTGTATGTTTCATTTCCCACTCCTCATTTCCTCTAAATAACCATAATGTTTTTTCAAGGATCTGATATTGGGATTTATTCTCAATTGTTTCTTAAAAAATATACTTCTAATAACCTTCCCGAAAGTTATTTTTAAAAGTAATCTGTAACATTAAATTTTTACAATAATGTTAAAAATGTTTTATGAAATCACTTTTTATGATTTTACTTCCATTTTATTTTTTATATCTAAAATACATATCTTATTTGGAGTTATGTTTTATGAAATACCCTCTAAATACCCATTTGAAATAAAAAAATCATCCATTTAATTTTTTGTATTAACTAATCTAACCCTTGAGGTCATTTTATATGATACCTTTTAGAAGTATTATGAAACCCATTTTATTTCCATAAGTTATACATGATATAATATATTATTGATTATGGCACAAATGTTCATATATTATCATTATGTGATTGTTCATCCTAGAATTATATATCCATCCAATTCATTGAGCAAAGTTATATATCTCATTGGATAATTTTTGGGAGGTAGAGACATGACTCATGATCCACTATGTGGTAGGATCCAAGGACATGATTCTTGATCCACTATGTGATTGGATTTCGAGACGTGATGCCTGATCCACTATTTAATGGTAGGTAGATATGTGATTCCTAATCCACTGTGTGATGGGTGTAAGGGGTGTGATTCATAGTCCCCTATGTTAGTGAAGGAAATAGTGTGATTATTGATCCACTATATTATGATTTCCTATTATTATTATTATGCCCCATTTCTATGTTATATGATTACTTTATTATCTATATATCATGTTTATTATCTCATCTTTCTACACAAATTTTATATGGTATATATTTTATCATTTGAGATTATATGTCCTATTATTCCCTATGGACAACTTTTATTGTACCATATTCCTTTTTTATAAAACATTTATCACATGTTCATGTTTCCTCATATTCTTATATTTTATCCCTTTATTACTTGTTGATATGTTTTCCCCTTACTAGTAATTTGAGCTCATCCCTTTCATATGTTTTTCATTCCCTAGGTTATGAGGATGAGTAGAGCCTAAGAGATGTCTAGAAGGAGATCTAGTATGGTGTGATTATATAGAAAAGTTTACAATAAAATTTATATATATCCCATATCCAAAGACACTAAACCATTGGGTTTTAGGATTATGAGATTATGGTGAGATATAATATTAAATTAATGTGAAATGATGTAAATGTTATTGGGTTATATTAGTTTGTATCAAAGTTACTATTTAATGAATTTATTTTTAGCACTAGATCTAGAAGTGTGGGTCTAGGAAACCTTTGTTGGTATCATAGGTGGTTTTTGTTATTTTCAAATATTATTTTAGTTATTTTTAGGGATTAGGATAAGAGAAATTTTATGGAAACCCTAGGGGTAAGACTAAGTTTAGGATAATGTCATGAATCAGATCTGTTCACCATCAAAACCAACACCCGACTCGACCTATGGAAAGCCCCGAAGTGCATTCACGATCCCCACAGTCTTGAAAAAGTTTTCGGGTATCAAAAAATGGAATTTGGGAATGATTTACCCAAGTTTATAAACATAAAACAATAAACAAATCCAATATAACAAATCTGGATTTTTCAAAACAAGCCATCTTTTAAAAAAGTAAAAATTTAATTACATAATTTAAAAAAAATATCAAAGACTGTAAAAAATGAAGAAACCCAAAATGGACAAGACAAGAACCTCCTCATGGAAAGAGGCACCTCCCTTAATCCATCTCCATGACACTTCACCAAGAACGACCAATAGAAACCTAAAGCATTGGCACTAAAAGATTTACTGAAACCTATGAAAAAATAACCAAATATACATACAACAAAGGGTGTAAGTAGGGTGTGAGAAAATTCCCAATAGGATTCCACCACTAAAAGGTTCTATGTGATAAACATTCAAGGATGAAAAGATTGCAAGTTTTCATAAATATGAAATGATAATTAGAACTTTAAAGTGAAGCCACTTTAAATAAAAATAGTTTTCAAGTGGGGTACTTTTAAGGATCAACACTTTTAAATAGAATGAAAAAGATACTGAATTTTCCATCTAAACATACCATATTCTGATGGTAAGAATAAAATATCTAATGATCATAAGCAACAGGAAATAACCCATATGCACTAGCTCGCTGTGGCTCCCAGGTACTTCGTATCTCGATGAAAGTAAACATACAAATATACTTTCTCATGAAAAAAATAAACTAGTAGGGAGAATAACCATAACCTAGTGTTTCCCCAACATCTTCATCATCATCATAGTTTAGTTAGTGTCATCGTCATTAGACTTGCTACGTGAAACTGACACAAAACCCCACAAAATCACTAGCATACTAGTACACGTCCACCCACCTAGATACCCAAATTTTCCCTCTTCTTCTCAAAAAAGTTCCACAATCCATGAAATAAAATTTTCACATGAAAATAACACTTCCATGTCACACATACACTAAACATCCCACACAAATGTCACATAAAACTCCTTTCACAAACAAAATCCATTATTCACATCATACTCACACAAAACACCCCACAAATGTGTTTCACACTTTTATTGAAATTTGGTTAACCATTTTAGAAATTCGTAAAGCATTATAAAAAAATTTGACATCTTAAATCACCACTTTAACTTTCAAAAATCCATCTTAAGTGAACACACTCACCAAAACAGTACATGTACATCCTTTTTCCACTTTTTTTAACTCAATAAATCACTTACAATTTTCATAAAACAATACCTTGGAGTATAACAATGTTTTACACACAAAATCCATTTCAAAACACTTTTTGAAACCCAAAATCACACCAAGACCCTACCAAAGTATAATTTTCAGCCCAAACAACATTTAATAAACCACTTGCATATGTTATAAAATTACCTAAATATTACCACAAGAGTTACACATGGAAAACACTCAATGTGAAGAAAAAGTGCAACTATAAAATGAACTGCTTAAGAAAATTCACTAAAATGGTTTTTCCTCAATGCATAGCATATAAGTAAAATTCAAAATCATTAAATCAATCATGCTAACTCTTCAAAAAATTCTTATACATGGAATCACCTACCTTTTGTGTCAAAACACCAATTCAATGTGTGAAACATAAATCTCACCACCACTGCACCACAAGGAAGTAAAATCAAGACCTAATCTATGATATTTCAGAAAAAAAACACAAAATAAAACCATAGGAATGAACCCTAGATTCTGTAAATTTTATAACCTCATGAAAAGTGGAAGAAACCCTAAGCAAATGGGAAGAGCATGAGATGAAACTCACTTAATTGAGATACCTTGAATAAAAATCCCTAAATACACTACTAGATGAATTTACTGATAGCCAAAAATTAAATTGAGGTTCTAATAAGTCTTATTAGGTCATGTGAGAACTGAAATGGAGGGAAAATTGTAAAAATTGAAAGAGTTATGAATGAAACAATTTACCTCTTCAAATCTGAATGATTTGAGAAATATAAAGAAATTTCTCCCTAATTATCGATGACTATGATATCCAAAGAGATGGGGGATATAATGGGAGCGCTCCTTGGGTAAGTGGTCTTGGGTGAGAGTTAGAATCACCGAAAAATCGTAAAAATTGAATAAGATATTAAAGAGTTAAAAAAACTTAAAGCAGGAAATGGTCTTTTAGGCTGGCCTAACACCTTAATAAAAAAACCCAAATCCATAATTATTATGGATTCTTATGGGTCCCAAATTGATATGGTTATTTTAATATACCAGGGAATTCCAATTGGGAAGTGTAATGGGTGTAAAACGTTGAAAAATAAAGGATTTATAAAAGAAACAAAATTTATTTTTAAATTTGGAAATGGGCTCACGGTTTGGCCCAAATTTTGAAAACCCACCATTTCCACCAAAATGCATGGGAAACCCCCAATACAAAGAAAAAATGAAAATAAAATAAAAAATACCTTTGAAATAAGTCATGTATGTTAAAATTCTCTCCACTATAAAACTTTATTCCCTAGGAAAGCCACAGTCGGCTAAAAGAAAAAAACCAAACCCAAATAAAAGCTGAAATGGACTCCTTTTCCATGTTTCGCCCACCCTTGAAAGGCCAAAACACATCTAGTGATAAATTACGGAAGGAATACTCTCATAAAACAAAACTTAAAGCACATTACTGAAATTATAAAGCACATTTATACTATATTCTAGAAGAAAACTCCTTAAACACTATCTGAACAATACTCATACAATTTATCCAAACAAACAACAACAACGAACAAGGTTACACTTACCTTGCTATAACTAAACTGTGGGGAGATCTCCAATCCCAATGTTTACCCAAGGAAGATGTTGGTAGTTAGATAGCTTTCAATGAGACTACCTACCACCAAGCTAAGACCAGGGACAAATCTGAGTTATTAGTATGAGGATACACAAATGGGCTCCCCACCATAAGATACAACTTAAATTTTCCTGAGAAAAAATCAAGACACAAACAGGGGGATTCCTGAACGGACTCCCTAGTACAAGGGGAATACATCCATTCAAAATTTCCAAATGAACTTACATGAGAATCATAGTGTGTCTCCCCACTATAATAACCAACCATCTTAACCGACCAGTAAGGGCCGGCACAGAAAGATCCCAAATTGAAAGAGTCTGGATAGCTGCAAAGTTAGTCTTCATGGTTTGGGACACCATACACTAAACATGGGGATCCTTCTATCTGCATGATTTTATGGGGCATGGTTACTACTAACCATGTGCTCAATCTGTCTAGAAAAATCTTAAACCTTTCTCCAAAAACTCAATGGAAACTAAAGGGGAAAGGAATGAAATTAGGTGATAATATGGACACAAGTTCCTCCCACGTCTTGCCATCGAATAGAAAAAATAATATAAAGATGAAAAAACCAAAGGTTTAAACTACTCACATCATTCATAATGAGGTTATAAATTTGTACAAGGGTTTGAAAGACCCTGGGATTTCCCCTAACTATGTGCCATCTTCTCTCCAGGACCTATGGCTGGAGCTCAAAGGATTGAAGCATCTTCAGCCTCGTAGTTAGGCTTTGGAAACCCCTAAATGGAACTTCTACTTTTTGGTGCTACAAACAACTACACCACAATCCCAGATGGGTTCACCAAGACATAACACACTCAAAAAATCACTCTACTAAAACCTAACATTTTTTAGAAACAAGGGCTTAGAATATGCACACACATCACCCCTTGTTTTATTCAGATGATAAATGGAAGGAGAAAAGGATATATAGAAACACCATCCCATAAACAAAGGATGTAAAGATTTTTTAAAGGGAGACACAATTCCTATAAAACAGATACTCTTATATGATTGTAAAACCATCACCTTTATCGACAAAAGAGCACACAACATCACAAGGCATCAGTGAACATGGCCATTGTGACTAATAAAAAACACAAGGAGAGGGACCTTATGTCAATTACCAAACAACACACAATTCCAGAAGGTGTCCATAACAGCCACTATTGGATATATTTTCGACACTGGTGTCCTAATATGAACTCTTTCTTTGATGAGACTGATGAAAGACCCAAATGCCCTTTAATTAATTATTCTACAATAACAACCATGGACTGCATTCAGTCCCAACAACTCAGGTAACTTAAGAAACTAAGGTCTCTTTCAAACTACCACGACCAACCTCCCACTACAAGAGGATCCCCAAAACATGGAAAGGTAAAGGGGGTATACTCAATCTCCAAAACTCGAGAATAAATTCCATATGTTGATCAACTATAGTATTTTCCAATAGAGAAACAATCTTGGCTGCACTTCAGTCGTGCATTAACTCTTAGTGGGGGCATACCTTACCCAACGAGAGAACCCAAGGACCCAACTAATATGATATATTGGTCAAAAATTGCCACAAACAAGATCCAAACACATGAATGGAACCACCATAAAGGCATATCGAAACATTTTTCATAAAGAGACCACTAACTATCCCTTTATCCCAGGTTACCAAAGAAACACAAACCCAAAACATCATTCAAACAAGAGGGGTTATTAGACTCAAAACATCCCACAATGAAAACATTTCCAAAAACACATAATACACACCATCCCAAAAAATTCATCAAGGCATCAATTTTTTATTTAATGTCATATCATTTAAAATAAACGGTTCAGCGGTTAGCATATCCATCAATTGTACCCCATGTGCCTCACACATGCATGTTTCTATGCCACACTAGGCACCCTCTTTATATCCATCCTAGCACTCATCAAGTAATTCCATTAACCATCCATCATCCCATATAAACCCATGCATGTGGTCTCTCATAGAAATACTAAATGTTAAAACAAAAATTCTTTCCACTTTTCAAAACCCAAATAATCAACCAATACTTACTTTTTTTATCAAGACCATTAACCACAAAATCAAAATCCCAATTCACAGCTTACAAAATTGTTTATAAAGGCACAATCATTCAAATTAAAACGCACTATCATGCTATTCACATCAATTTCAAAACATATTGACTCCTTTCAAAACACTTCTGGTTTTATGACAAACACCATTTGATTAGCACCCATTCATTGAAAAACTTATCTCTTCTTGTTTAAAACATGGTGCCAATGATTCATAAAACATTTCAAAATATCACCAATAATTCAATAAAAACTCACCTTAAATTCATGTACATTAATTTCAAAACATTTTATCCCATTTCAAAACACATCTAATTTCATTAAAAACTCTATTTCCTAAATCCCTATTAAACTGGGAACTTAAATCTTCTCATTTTAAAACAAGATTCCAAAATTTCATAAAACTTTTCAAATGATCTCTAGTTGCCAAATCAAAATCTATTTCCAAACTCCACACATGACCTCCAAAACATTTCATCCCATTAAAACACATTTCAATAGTTTATAAAACACTATTATAAACAATTTTTCAAAACGAACTTTAATATAATTTCCTGCATTCAAAAGCGGTGTAAACACAACATTTTTCATTTCAAAAAATTTCTGAAAATTTAGTTCCACCATTTAAAAAATAAAACCATTCCTTATTTCTTAGAAAATAATTTCACAAAAACATTGTGCTTCTTAAAACAATGTCATTTTTTCCTTAAAACCAAACATTCAAGATTTCAAAACTAAAGGACACAAGACAATGCGAGTGGAAACTAATTGCAGTTGGTTACATGGAAATATGGTTGGTGTCCATATTCCAATCACTTCACCATAATAGAGAGTGTTCTAGAGAAATATACCTAACTCCACATGGCTTAGTAGGACCTACGAGCTCACTAAGACCATTAACCCAACTCTCTTTTCATTTCCCCTAATCATCATCAAACCAAAAAACCAAAGGACTTAGATAAAACCCGCCTTTACCTGGAGACTTGAATCACATCATGAGGTGTGATGGCCAAGAACCCTACTAATAATCAGAATGTCAAGTCCCAACAATCCTATCCCTGAACTATCCCTACTCTTCCCCAAATAACATGACCCAAGAGAGCGAACATCCTCTGATACCATTTTTTCACGAACCAGATCTGGTCTCCATTAAAACCGGCACCCTACCCAGCCTATGTCAAGGCCCAAAGAGAATTACCAATCATCACAGGCTCACACAAGTTCTTGGGTATCACAAAATTGAATTTGGGTATGATTTACCCATGTTTATAAACATAAAACAATAAACAAATCCAATATAAAAAATCTGGATTTTCCAAAACAAACCATGTTTTAAAAAAATTAAGAATTTAATTACATAATTTAAAACAATTCTCAAAGACAATAACAAATGAAGAAACCGAAAATGCACATCCCAAGAACCTCTTCATGGAAAGAGGTACCACCCTCAAGCCATCTCCACAACACTACACCAAGAAGGGCCGATAGAAACCCTAACCATTGGCACTAAAATATTTTCAAAAACCTGCGACAAAATAACCAAGTCTACTTACACCAAAGGGTTTAAGTAGGGTGTGATACAAACACTAGTAGGATTAAACCGCTAAAAGATTCTATGTGATAAACATTCAAGGACTAAAATCTTACATGTTTTCAAAAACATGAAATTCTAATTTGAATTTTAAAGAGATATAACTTTAAATAAAAACTGTTTTCAAGTGGGATACTTTAAAGAATCAACTCTTCTAAATAGAATTACAAATATAATTAATTTTCCAGCCAAACATACCATATGTCGACCGTAATAATAAGGTATCTAATGATCATATGTAACGCCCCGACCCCAGTTACCCAGAGTCGGTGCATTATTACATAACATTGGCATGATCACAAGAAAGATCAAATCTTGAAAGACTGATTGGTTTAGTAGCCTTGAAAACACTAGATATATTCATAAAGTTTTACATTACATCATGAAGTGAAAAACTACTACAACAACATATTGTCTCCATAGTCCACACTATTATCCCCTCATAATATCCCTGTATGTCATTCATAATTTACTTCTTCACATCCTGGGAAAAATAAAACATAGAAAAGGGGTGAGCTCAAATGCCCAGTAAGGATAAAAATATATCAGAAACCTTCATAAATAAGAATAAACATTTAAGGCAGTGTATAACTAAAACAAAAGCCTTTTAAACTTGAACTTCAACATAGTATGGAAAAATAAAATGAAATAATGCCATTTACCTATTCACATAGATATTCTACTAATCGAATAATCACATGCAATATCAATAACCACTTTCATAATGATGGAATGCATAATGTCAGACTATCATAACCACATAGCCAAGGCCTCGTGCCAAGACTACAAATAAGATTTTTTCAAGGCCTTGTGCCAAGACACTAGTTTGTCTCATGAGACCTACCGATGCACCGAGGAGCTATAGCGGGCTCCACCCGTCACATATTAAGTCCAATGCATTCCCATATGAAAAGGTTTAAACATAACATAAACATTCGTATTAAAACTAGCATACGAAATGTAAATACTTCATCCATAAACCATGAATGGTATAAAAATAACACATCCATAGTCAAACATATCACAAAACCTTCAATACAATATAGAAGTTTTGTTTCATAATAAATAGACTTCAAATAAGCGTAAAATCCATCAAAGGATGTTGACATAGATGAAATCAAAACTCTTTTTAGAGAAATATCTATTTTATTTTGAAATAATTTAAGAGTCATATATTTCTAAAATAAAACATTTTCTTTGAAAATATTATTATAAGATTGTAAGGGAAGCTTCGAAGATTTTATAATGGCGGAAAATAGCCACACCCACCGTATAAGTTAAAAAAACATTCTTACCTTAATTCTGTCGAAAAGGTTAAAAAAGCACCTTATTTGGAAATTGACGGAAAGATTACATTATAAACCTCTTATAAAAAAGTAAAACAAGACTATAAATGACTTTAACCCATATTATTGTAAATAGTAAAAATGTTTTGAAATACATTTTTAAGAAACATGGATGTGGATGATAAAGAGATCCCAGTAGATTATTACGTATAAACAACCTCGGATAATGAAGAGATTGAGAAATAAACCCTTACCTTGTACTTTTCCTTGGTTGGGGTAGGTTAAAATCCTGTATAATGGTGAAATAATTGTTATTAAATTATACAAGAATACGATATCATATATGATCTTTTAACATTTATTTGTTAATAATATCTTAGTATTATCGTCGTTCCAGGTGTTAACTTACTCGTTTGCTTTGATATGTTTTATTATGTAATCCATGTTTATTATGGATAGGATGTATCTTATTCATATCCAGAATTATATCAATTCCTTAAACATTATTTTTAAATCATCAAATGATAATTATACTTGAATGGATACGATGGAGAATGAATCTCATCGCGTTCGTGGAGACGGTAGTCCGTACGTACGCACGAGCGACAATATCATTCTTTTGATATTAAAATAATATATAATTGGATGGTATAACATATATAAATAATAATTATCAGGTTATATTTATTATTTACATGAGTTACACATCATTATTATACCCATTCAAATATTAATTTATTGAATAACAATTACACCACGACGTGGAGACGGTAAGCCGTACGTACGCACGTATGGTGACATGTTATTCAAAGGATGGATAGAATAATGAATATGGTTGTACCATATTTATAATAACATAATAGTATATATAATATTCTGTAGTTATTATTTTATAATAGTAATAACAAATAAGGAAGAAGTGGAAGAAGAAAGGAACTTGGAAAAGGGTGGTGAAATCATTACCTCTTCTTTGGATTCTTCCTTTTGATTTGATAAAAAGGTCTCTTAGGTTGGCTTTATGACTAAAAGAAAGCCTCTAGGATGAAGTTATGGAATTTTAGAGAGTATTTTGGTAGAGTTCTTCCAAACCAAAAGGCTTTTAAGGTGTGAGTTAATGATAAGGGAGAGTGCCCTTTTATAAGAGGGGTGAGGGGCACCTTTGGAAAAGCTAGAAATATTATTTTATAATAAATTCATATTCAGTTTCTAATGGCCTCAAAGTGGATTATTTAATGTTTAAGGTGGGGATAGGTCGAAAACCACTCAACCAATCGAATTTAGACAGGTTTGGGTTACTATATTAACCTTATCATTAAGTATTAACTCTTATTTAATTAGTTTCACTTTTACAATGTCTCTTTGTATTTTTATATTATATGGTTAATAAACTAACTATATACAACCAAGAGACCCCCAAGTGGTCCATTAATGAGACACCTATCATGATATAAGTCTCTTGGTCGAACCTTATATTTTTAAGAATTTAATATCAATTAATAATATAATATTTTTTTTAAACTCTTTTATGTCAATTTTGACACTATTCAATAATTGATTTTTTTGAAAATCATAACAGAATTATTACTTCAAAAACAGTAAATTAAATCAATCCTAATATGTCATGTTATCCTATAAAATTATTGTAATTCATTAAAAGTCTCAAATTATATTTATTTGGGTATTTATAATATCAATTATTTTAATTTTTCACTATTATGGTAATTACTGCATCATCATTGTGTCATAAATAAATTAAATTATATAATATCTAAAAATTACAAATAAAATATCATTATGTAGAAAAAAAATTTATATTTCTAATGAATATTTAAAATTGAATTTATCTTAGGTATAACCCTATATTAAAAATGTTTTAGTAAATAAACTTTGATTTTAACTCTTTTAACTCTTCTTTGAATTAAATAATAATAAATGTCCTAATCTAATCCAAGTGGACCTAAATGATAATATTGTATTTATAAGGTTGTTTTTGGTCAATATACACTTTTCCAATAGAATTAGTACATGTGTTAGGGTAATATCAATATCATTTTTACCCTTAATTACCCTATTTACTTTTAACCGTGGTAAATAAAAGTAAAAAGTTACTATTCCCCAAAAATTATTTTTATCTCATTGAACCACATTTTACTCCTTGATATTAACTGTGTCTCTCGGATTTTTGAAATTCCAATCACACAAGCGATAAAATTAAGTTTTATGAAAAATTCAGTTTTTTAACTACCACTTAGTAGTTTCATTATTCATCAAAAATTGAAGTTTTTCAGAACAATGCCATAATTTCACCCTAAGCTATAATTGATATTCCGAATTCAAAAATGATGTCTATTTTAAAAAATTCCAAACATAAAAGTTGAATTAATTAATTTTATAATTAATTCCCACTGTCACAACAAATAGCGTGTTTTTAAGAAACAATATATATCAAAAGATTGACAATTGTTTATGTCCAATTTCAAAGTGAAATTAATTATAATGAACACTATTAGATAAAATGGTAAAAATATATTCTAATTATATTTTAAAACCACTAAATAATATAATTTATCACTATAAATTATTTTGATTAAAAAAGTTGTTTTTATGTATTTTTCACTATTCATAAAAATTGGAAGTTCTCTAAAAAATACCAAAAATTAAACTTTGGATAATATCGATATTCTGAATCCAAAAATGAAGTCCATTTTGAAATATAAAATATATATAATTTCAAAAATTAGGAATTACTATTCATAACGGCTAGTTTGACTAGTTGTGGTGTGTTAAAACTCAATGTTGCGTACAACACACGCTATTGCATTATTCCAAGAGAAGCGTACCGTAGAAGCTTGGGGTGTTACATTCTCCCCTCCTTCAAATAATTTTGTCCTCGAAATTTCTATAATACTACCACATGAAAAGACTCAGGTGGTTCTTCATCATAAGTTCCTCGGGTTCCCACATTGCCTCTTCCATCTTATGGTTTCTCCACAAGACTTTTACCAGACGAGTCGTCCGGTTTCTTAGTACTTGTTCTCTCGTATCAAGAATTCTGATGGGCTCTTCGCAATAAGACAGATCAGGTTCCAGTTCTAATTCCTCATAGGTGAGTACATGCATTGGTTCAGGCATGTATTTCCTCAACAGAGATATGTGGAACACATCATGAACTTTGGAGAGGCTTGGCGGCATTGCCAATCGGTAAGCTACAGTCCCAATTCGTTCAACAATTTCAAAAGGTCTGATGTACCTGGGACTCAATTTACCTTTCTTACCAAAACGTATGACTCCCTTCCATGGAGATACCTTCAAGAAAACATGATCACGGACTTGAAATTCTAAATCCTTCCTTCGATTATCAGCATAGCTCTTCTGACTACTTTGAGCTGCTTTGATATGGTTTTGGATTACCTTCACCTTTTCCATCGTTTCCTCCACCAGTTCTGGGCCTATATGTTTTCTTTCACCAAAGTCATCCCAAAAGGTTGGTGTGCGACATCTCTTTCCGTATAACGCTTCATATGGTTCCATATGAATTCTCAATGGAAGCTATTATTATAGGAAAATTCTACCAGAGGTAAATATTGATCCCACATACCCTGAAAGTCAAGTGAGCAGGATCTCAACATGTCTTCTAAGGTTTGAATAGTTTGTTCTGATTGTCCATCTGTTTGAGGTTGGTAGGTAGTGCTCAAATGAAGTTCAGTATCCAAGGCTTTCTGAAGATTTTTCCAGAATCTTGAAGTAAAACGGGGATCACGATCAGAAACAATTGATAGGGGTACTCTATGAAGTCTCACAACTTCATCAATATATAGTCTTGTTAGAAGTTCCAGTGGTAGATCTTCTCTTATAGAAAGAAAATGTGCTGACTTGGTAAGACGATCAACAATGACCCATATTGCATCATTCCTTCTAGGATTCTTTGGTATCCCCATGACAAAGTCTATTGTAATATTGTCCCAATTCCACTCTGGTATGGGAAGAGGTTGCAATACTCCACTAGGTTGTTGCCTTCCAGCTTTCACTTGTTGACAAACCATACATCTTGAAACAAAATCAGCAATATCACTCTTCATGTTGTCCCACCAAAAATGTTCCTTCAAATCTCTATACATTTTGGTGATCCCAGGGTGTATTGAGAAATTGGAACTATGATCATCATCCAGTAATTCCCTTTTTAGATCAGGTATATCAGGAACACAAAGTATCTTCCCGAATTTAAAAATTCCATCTTCATACACAAAGTCTCTCAATCTCCCATCATTCACAGCTTTAATTTTCTTTTGAAATTCTTCATCATCGGTCTGAGAAATCTTAATCCTTTCTAGTAAAGATGGTTTGGCAACCATTTGAAAAAGAATTGATGTTTCACCTTCCCTGGTTATTCCCATGTCCATCTTCACTAGATCCATGAAAATTGGATCCCATTCAATTCTCATATTGTTCAAAACTCCATGATCTTTTCTGCTCAAAGCATCTGCCACCGTGTTTGCTTTCCCTGGGTGGTAGTGTATCGTACAATCATAATCCTTGAGTAATTCAAGCCATCTCCTTGGCCTCATGTTGAGTTCTTTTTGTGAGAAAATATACTTCAAACTCTTGTGATCAGTATAAATCTCACATTTTTCACGATAGAGGTAGTGCCTCCATATCTTCAAAACAAAGATCACGGCTGCTAACTCAATATCATGAGTAGGATAGTTTTTCTCATGAATTTTCAACTA
Source organism: Viscum album (assembly GCA_963277665.1). Taxonomy (NCBI): domain Eukaryota; kingdom Viridiplantae; phylum Streptophyta; class Magnoliopsida; order Santalales; family Viscaceae; genus Viscum; species Viscum album. The sequence continues at coordinate 1,892,355,143 of OY728165.1, forward strand.
TCGTGATACATAGGCAATAACCCTATCATTCTGCATAAGGACACAACCAAGTCCTTTCTTCGATGCATCACTATAAATAACGAACCCATCATTCCCTGATGGTAGAGTCAATATAGGAGCATTGACTAATCTTCCCTTCAGTTCTTTGAAACATTCTTCACACTATTTTTTCCAAACAAAAGAGTGTGAGTTTCATTAATGGGTTTTCCAATCAGGAAAAATTATGGACGAAACGTCGATAATAACCTATCAAACCAATAAAAATGTGTACCTCAGTTATACTCGTAGGTGCTGGCCATTCATGGATTGCCTTGTTCTTAGAAGGATCAACAGAGATTCCATCTTTAGAGACAATATTGCCAAGAAAATAAATCTCATGAAGCTAGAATTCACACTTGCTAAACTTCTCATATAATTCATGTCTTCACAGAGTCTTCAGGATAATGCGCAAGTGAATTTCATGATCCTCGTATCTTTTAGAGTATACCAAGATATCATCAATAAATACCACCACAAATTCATTGAGATATTCCTTGAAAAATATATTCATCAGATCCATCAATACAGAGGGTGCATTAGTCAATCCAAAAGGCATTACAGTAAACTCGTAATGCCCATACCTGGTTTGAAATGTTGTCTTCGGAATGTCTTCCGTATTTACACACAACTGATGGTATCCAGATCGAAGGTCAATCTTTGAAAAGTATTGAGCTCCATGCAGTTGGTCAAATAAATCCTCAATGCGAGGTAGCGGATACTTGTTCTTTATTTTTATGGAATTGATCTCCCTATAGTCGATACATAACCTCATAGATCTATCTTTCTTTTTAACAAAAAGAACAGGGGCTCCCTGTGGAGAAACACTAGGGCGAATAAATCCCTTATTACTCAATTCCTCTAGTTTTTTATTTAGTTAAAATAATTATACAGTGGCCATTCTATAAGGGGTCTTCGATACAGGCCTTGATCCTGGAATTAAATCAAAGGAAAACTCAACTTCTCGTTCTGGAGGATGTCCAGGTAAATCTTCCGGAAACACATCTACATATTCTTTCACAACAGGTACATACTCTATTTGAACATTCCTTTCATCACCCACAGTAATTTCATTATCTTCCTCCCCAATAATTGAATTTATTTGACCTACTGGGGGTGGATCTAGATAAGAATTAGGTGGTGACGATTCTGCTCTAAAGATAAGGTGTTCCTTATCATCATCATCAAGAATCATAACCTCTTTCTTCTTACAATAAATATTTGCATCATAGTCCAAAATCCAATCCATACCAAGGATTATATCAAACTCAATCATAGGTATTATGATGAGATCATCAGATAAAGAACATTTATGTGCTCTAATGGGGACTGATTCACAAAACTTTGTTGCAATGATACTTCCCTTAGGAGTTTTAACTGACAACTCCCTTGTTAAATCAAATTGGAAATATCTAATTTTCTTAGAAAACTGGGAAGATATGAAACAATGTGATGATCCAGAATCAAATAATGCATTTTCTAAACTTGAGGAAACCGTTAAATTACCTGCCACCATGTCTTTTGGAGCTTCTACCTTAGCAGTAGTGATAGCATAAGCTTGGCCTTGATCCCTTGGCCTTTTCTAAGGTAAGTTTCCTTGACGATTAGGACATTAATTTGCATAATGTCCCATCTCCCTGCAATTTTAGCATTGGAAATTTGTAGCTTTCTTATTCCCTTTTCATTCACGAGCTTGGTGGCCTTTTTCACCACACTTGTAACAGACACTCATTCCCTTCAAAAAAGTACAGGGGTGTTTCTTCCCACATTTACCACAGGATGGATATTCAAACTTTCCCTTCTTCCCCTTATTTCCATTCCCCGATCGATCATCAGATCTCTTCTTCTCTTGATTTTCTTTAAAGTCATAAGACTTAGAGAATTCCTTTTTGGTCTTGATAGAACATGAGACAATGTCTTCGTATGACGAGAAGGATTGTGAGACTAATGCTCGACGGAGAAATGGTTTTAACCCATTAATGAAATGATCAATCTTACTTCTTGGTTTATGTATATAATCTCCAGCATACCTTGCTAACCTTGTAAATTTATCCTCGTACTTTGCAACATTCTCATCCTCCTTTTGTCTCAGAGTCAGAAATTGTCTTTCCATATCTTCTCGATGATCACGAGGAAAGTATTTTTCTAAAAACAGATCTTTGAACTCCTTCCATTACATATTTGATACTTCATCATCTTCTTTCGTTTTTTGAATCAATGACCACCATTGATCATCATCTCTAGTGAGGCGGTAAACTTCCATGATAACTTTTTCCCTTTCACTACTCCCCAAAGCCTGAAATATTTTCTCTAGGGAATTTATCCATTGCTCAGCTACTAAGGGATTTTTACTCCCATTGAACGTTGGTGGTTGTTTCCTCATGATTCGATCTAACATTGATCCACCACGCTGCGGATCAGGATGCTCCATACGGGTAATGTTATTATTCATAACCTGAGTGAGTTGTCCCAGTATGTTAATTAGCCGATCGGAACCAGTTTCATCACCAGCTTCACTATAATTATCTTGAGCAGGAGGGAAATCCCTACATGGAGTGCATGAATTGATACGGTTTCCATTTCTTCCACTAGGCGCCATTTCTAAACAATATCATAAACTAGATCAGTTTATGAATCAAAATACATAATCCCATACTTATAAAACACTTAACATAAATTGAACTATTTATGGATATAATCCATAATCATAAAAAATGTTTTCTTTGAGGAAGTATATACTCATAAACCCTTCATAATGATTTTTAAATAAAATGAGATTTATCCTAAGAATATCCCTCGGGAGTGTCGTAACCAAGAGTGCAGAAAGGCCCATTGTCGTTCACCAGTTCCCGTTCGAGTCTAGCTCAAAGCGATGTTTTCGGGTTTTACCCCTAGGTACATCTGTGCCAGAGCCGCCTCTACCTGCTCGTATCCAGATAGGGATGTATTGCTCGGAAAACTCACAAAATCTCTACAATACCAAAATTCTAGGAAGTTCTTCTATACTAATCCTCAAAGTCCATCTTAGGTCTACGTGCTCTAATCAGATTTTATCTAAATCTAGCTTCCATGGTTTGTACTAAACTTCCTCTGATACCAACTGTAATGCCCCGACCCCAGTTACCCAGAGTCGGTGAATTATTACATAACATTGGCATGATCACAAGAAAGATCAAATCTCGAAAGACCGATTGGTTATCCTTGGAAACACTAGATATATTCATAAAGTTTTACATTACATCATGAAGTGAAAAACTACTACAACAACATATTGTCTCCATAGTCCACACTGTTATCCCCTCATAATATCCCTGCAGGTCATTCATAATTTACTTCTTCACATCCTGGGAAAAATAAAACATAGAAAAGGGGTGAGCTCAAATTCCCAGTAAGGATAACAATATATTAGAAACCTTCATAAATAAGAATAAACATTTAAGGCAGTGTATAACTAAAAAAAGACTTTTAAACTTGAACTTCAACATAGTATGGCAAAATAAAATGAAATAATTCCATTTACTTATTCACATGGATATTCTACTAATCGAATAATCACATGCAATATCAATAACCACTTTCATAATGATGGAATGCATAATGCCAGACTATCATAACCACATAGCCAAGGCCTCGTTCCAAGACTACAAATAAGATTTTTTCAAGGCCTTGTGCCAAGAAACTAGTTTGTCTCATGAGACCTACCGATGCATCGAGGAGCTATAGCGGTCTCCACCCATCACATATTAAGTCCAATGAATTCCCATATGAAAAGGTTTAAACATGACATAAACATTCTTATTAAAACTAGCATACGAAATGTAAATACTTCATCCATAAACCATGAATGGTACAAAAATAACACATCCAGAGTCAAACATATCACAAAACCTTCAATATAATATAGAAGTTTTGTTTCATAATAAATCAACTTCAAATAAGCGTAAAATCCATCAAAGGATGTTGATATAGATAAAATCAAAACTCTTTTTAGAGAAATATCAATTTTATTTTGAAATAATTTAAGAGTAATATATTTATAACATAAAACACTTTCTTTGAAAATATTCTTATAAGATTGTAAGGTAAGCTTCGAAGATTTTATAATGGCGGAAAATAGCCACACCCTCTGTATAAGTTAAAAAAAACATTCTTACCTTAATTCTGTCGAAAAGGTTAAAAAAGACCCTTGTTTGGAAAATGACAGAAAGATTCCTTTATAAACCTCTTATAAAAATACAAAAAAGAGTATAAATAACTTTAACCCATATTCTTGTAAATAGTAAAAAAAATTGAAATACATTTTTAAGAAACATGGATGTGGATGATAAAGAGATCCCAGTAGATTATTACGTATAAACAACCTCGGGTAATGAAGAGATTGCGAAATAAACCCTTACCTTGTAATTTTCCTTGGTTGGGGTAGGTTAACCTCCTGTATAATGGTGAAATAATTGTTATTAAATTATACAAGAATATGATATCATATATGATCTTTTAACATTGATTTGTTAATAATATCTTAGTATTATCGTCATTTCGGGTGTTAACTTACTCGTTTTCTTTGATATGTTTTGTTACGTAAGACATGTTTGTTATGGATAGGATGTATCTTATTCATATCCATAATGATATCAAGTCCTTAAAAATTATTTTTAAATCATAAAATGATAATTATACTTGAATGGATACGATGGAGAATGAATCTCATCGCGTTCGTGGAGACGGTAGTCCGTACGTACACACGAGCAACAATATCATTCTTTTGATATTAAAATAATATATAATTGGATGGTATAACATATATAAAGAATCATTATCATGTTATATTTATTATTTACATGAGTTACACATCATTATTATACCCATCCAAATAATAATTTATTGAATAACAATTACACCACGACGTGGAGACGGTAAGTCGTACGTACGCACGTATGGTGACATGTTATTCAAAGGATGGATAGAATACTGAATATGGTTGTGCCATATTTATAATAAAATCACAGTATATATAAGATACTGGGGTTATTATTTTATAATGGTAATAACAAAGAAGGAAGAAGTGGAAGAAGAAAGGAACTTGGAAAAGGGTGGTGAAATCATTACCTCTTCTTCAGGTTCTTCCTTTTGATTTGATCAAAAGGGATATTAGGTTGGATTTCTGACTAAAGGAAAGCCTCTAGGATGAATTTAGGGAAGTTGAGAGAGTATTGGGGCAGAGGTTGTCCGAACCAAAAGGCTTTGAAGGTGTGAGTTAATGAGAAGGGAGAGTGCCCTTTTATAAGAGGGGTGAGGGGCACCTTTGGAAAAGCTAGAAATATTATTTTATAATAAATTCATATTCGGTTTCTAATGGCTCCAAAGTGGATTATTTAAAGGTTAAGATGGGTATAGGTCGAAAAAAACTCAACCAATAGAATTTAGACAGGTTTGGGTTACTATATTAACCTTATCATTAAGTATTAACTCTTAGTTAATTAGTTTCACTTTTACAATGTCTCTTTGTATTTTTTAATTATATGGTTAATAAACATTGTATATACATACAAGAGACCCCCAAGTGGTCCATTAATGAGACACCTATCATGATATAAGTCTCTTGGTCGATCCTTAGATTTTTAGGAATTTAATATCAATTAATAATATAATATTTGTTTTAAAAACTCTTTTATGTCAATTTTGACACTATTCAATAATTGATTTTTGTGAAAATCATAACAGAATGATTACTTCCAAAAAAAGTAAATTAAATCAATCCTAATATGTCATAGTATTCTATAAAATTAGTTTAATTCTTTAAAAGTCTAAAATTATATTTTTTTGGGTATTTATAATACCAATTATTTTAATTTTTCACTATTATGGTAATTACTGCATCATCATTGTGTCATAAATAAATTAAATTATATAATATCTAAAAATTATAAATAAAATATAATTATGTAGGAAATATTTTTAGATTTCTAATGAATATTTAAAATCGAATTTATCTTCTATATAACCCTATATTAAAAATGTTTTAGTAAATAAACTTTGATTTGAACTCTTTTAACTCTTCTTTGAATTAAATAATAATAAATGTCCTAATCTAATCCAAGTGAACCTAAATGATAATATTTTATTCCTAAGGTTGTTTTTGGTCGAGATACACTTGTCCAATAGAATTAGGAATTGTGTTAGTGTAATATTAATATCATTTTTACCCTTAATTACCCTATTTACTTTTAACCGTGGTAAATAAAAGTAAAAAGTTACTATTCACCAAAAATTATTTTCATCTCATTGAACCACATTTTACTCCTTGATATTAACCGTGTCTCTCGAATTTTCGAAATTCCAATCACACAAGAGGTAAAATTAAGTTTTATGAAAAATTCAGTTTTTTAACTACCACTTAGTAGTTTCACTATTCATCAAAAATTGAAGTTTTTCAGAACAATGCCAAAATTTCACCCTAAGCTATAATTGATATTCTGAATTCAAAAATGATTTCTATTTTACAAAATTCAAAACATAAAAGTTTCATTAATAAATTTTATAATTAATTCCCGCTGTCACAACAAATAGCGTGTTTTTAAGAAACAATATATATCAAAAGATTGACAATTGTTTATGTCCAATTTCAAAGTGAAATTAATTATAATGAACACCATTGGATAAAATTGTAAAAATATATTCTAATTATACTTTAAAACCACTAAATAATATAATTTATCACTATAAATTATTTTGATTAAAAAAGTTGTTTTTAAGTATTTTTTACTATTCATAAAAATTGGAAGTTCTCAGAAAAATACCAAAAATTCAACTTAGGATAATTTCGATATTCTAAATCCAAAAATGAAGTTAATTTTGAAATATAAAATATATAGAATTTAAAAAAGTAGGTATTACTATTCATAACGGCTAGTTTGATTGGTTGTGGTGTGTTAGAACTTGATGTTGCGTACAACACACGCTATCTCATTATTCCAAGAGAAGTGTACCATAGAAGCTTGGGGTGTTACATCATAAGCAACAGGAAATAACCCCAAGGCACTAGCTCGCTGTGGGTCCTAGGTACCTCATATCTCGGTGAATGTAACCATACAAATATTCATTCTTGTTCATACGAGCCACTAGTATATAGAATACCAATAACCTCATGTTTCCCCAAAATCATCATCATCATAGTTTAGTTAGTGTTTTCATCATCAAACTTGATATTTGAAACTAAGTCCAAACCCCATGAGATCACTAGCATACTAGTACATGTCCACCCACCTAGATACTCAGATTTTCCCTCTTGTGCTTAAACAAGTTCTGCAAGCCATGAAATACAATTTTCACATGTAAATACCACTTCCAAGTCAAACATACACCAAACATCCCACACACTTGTCACATAAAACTTCTTTCACAAACGAAATTCATTTTTCACATCATACTCACACAAAATAGGCCACAAACGTGTTTCGCACCTTTCTTGAAATTTCATAAATCATTTCAGAAATTTATAAAACATTATAAAAAAATTTACATATTAAATAACCACTTTACCTTTCAAAAAATCATATTAAGTGAACACACTCACCAAAACAGTACATGTACATCCTTTTCCCACTTTGTTTAAATCAATAAATTACTTACAAATTTCCTAAAAAATCTCAAGGGGTATAACCATACTTTACACACAAAACCCATTTCAAAGCAATCTTTAAAAACCAAAATCACACCAAGACCCTACTAAAGTATAATTAATAGCCCAAAAACAATTAATAAACCACTTGTATATGATATAAATTTACCCAATTATTACCACAAGAGTTACACATGGAAAACACCCAATTTGAAGCAAAAGTGAAACTATAAAATTAATCACATAACAAACTCCATAAAAATGGTTTTCTCACAATTCATATCATATAAGGAACATCCAAAGTAATTAAATCAGGCATTATACCTCATTAAGAAATTCTTACACATGGAATCACCTACCTTTTGTGTCAAAACAGCAATTAGTTGTGCGAAACATCAATTGCGCCACCGCCACCCCAGAAAGAAGTTAAATCAAGACCTAATCCACAAGATTTCAAAAAAAAGTAACAAAATCAAACCCTAGGTACGAACCCTATCCAATGGACAATTTAGAACCTCATGAAAAGTGGAAGAAACCCTTAGAAAATGGGAGGAACATGAGAGGAGACTCACTTAATTAAGATATCTTGAATAAAACGCCCCCAATACGCCAGTAGATAAATTTTCAAAAATACAAAAATTAAATTGATGTTTTCATAAGGCTGATTAGGTCTTTTGAGAACTGAAATTGAGGGAAAAGAGAAAAAATTGAAGGAGTTATGAATGAAACAATTTACCTCTTCAAAAATGGATGATTTGAGAAATACAAAGACTTTTCACCCTAATTATCAATTAATATGAGCTCCAAAGAGGGGGAGGAGAGCATAGGAGCGCTCCTTGGGTAACTGGGCTTAGGTGAGAGTTGGAATTACTGAAAAACCATAAATATTGAATAATATATTAAATAATTAATATAAAAATTAAAGCAGGAAATGGGCTTTCGGGCTAGCCCAAAACCTTAATAAAAAACCCAAATCCATCATTATTATTGATTCATATGGGGTCAAAATTGATATGGTGGTTTCAATATACCGGGGGATGCTAATTGGGGGGTTTAATGGGTGTAAAATTTAGAAAAATGAAGGAGTTATAAAAGAATCAAAATTTATTTTTAAATATAGAAATGGGCTCACAGTTTGGCCCAAATTTTGAAAACCCACCATTTCTACAAAAATACTTGGGAAACCCCCAAAACAAAGAAATAATAGAAATTAAATAAAATAATAAATTTAAAAGAAGTTATGGATGTGACAGATAACATCTTAAAATTTTATTAAATTATAGATTGTATGGTTTCCTAGCAATGGAATCCCTATCTGGATATAAATAAGTGGATATAGGCTCTAGTACAAATGAACTTAGGGGTAATAATGTGGAAAATTTTGGTTGGGTGTTAACTTGATCTTCCCCTGGGGAATAATAAATAAGCCTAGCTTCTCACCTAGTTTGATACTCCCATAGGATATTCCTTAGTGATTCACATTCACTTTACTAATAAATGTGAAGTATTTAAAACAAATTTAAGAGTGTAAAATATAAGACGTTAGGTCGAAACCCTAAAAGAAAAATTACCATGGACAACTTAGGTTAAACTGATGGGGTAATAGGTTGATCCAATTTTATAATTGTTGAAATGAAGGTATAATACATTGAAATGAAGGTTTCATAAGAGAATACATCTTAGGATTGAGTATTAATATTCATATGATCATTTACTTTATTTTTATTAGATATTATAATATTTATTTTCATTATAGTATTTGGTTGGAAATGAGATTATGAAAATGAATTTTTGGAGTGTATGTCTCTAGAAACTCCTAATTATTATAGAAATATAAGGAGGAATATTTGAAACAAATGGTTGAGAATTGAAATATATTCCTTTTATAAAAGAAAGAACGAGTTTCACATACTTACATAAGAAAATGATATTGATATCATATATTGAGTCATTTTTATCTTATAGACACCTTTAGTTTTTTTCATTAGTGACTGATAATTAAAATTGAAATGGCGTAATTTTTTTAAGGGGGGGAGAATGTAACACCCTAAAATTTTAAAATATATTTTCTTTTACTTAAATATATATTGAAAAAATTTCATCAAAAACAATAGAAAACTATAGATAACTAGGATAAATTTTAAATAAAATTTTATAATAAAGGATAAACATCTATGTATTATGAGAATAAAATATGAAACAAAAAAACTCAAAATTTAATTAAATAATTTATAATATTTTTTTAATGAATGACCTAATGAATTTAAAAAATTCAAGAAATACTTTTAAAACCAATTTATTGATAAAATTAAAGTAATTATTATTAAAAATCTAATCAATCTTAAATAATTTTGAAAAAAACACTTAATTATAAAAAAAGTTTTTCACAAAGAATTATAATTTTCTATATATTGTTTATTTTTAAATCAATTGTTCATTATTGAATAATATATAATATAACTATAATATATAAAATCAAATAAATTAATTTCCATCTAAATATTTTTCTCTTAGAATCGAATATGAATAAATTATTTTTATGCTTAAAATATATATTCAGCTAAGAACTGTTTTTGTGCATTATATGCGCTTATTTTAAAATTAAGTTTATCAACACTAGAAATTGGGTTAAATAATATGGTTTTAATATTTTTATTCATCATATAAAAAAAATTATTAATATATTTATTTATTTTTAACATAAAAATAAGTTACCAAAGTAAATATTTGTTACTATGGTAAAACAGTTATTTTTCAAAGAATTATTTTCATAAACTTTGTGTACTTTTTATCTAAATAACTTAAATTAATATATTTTATATGATTAATATAATGATATTATTTGACTTATAAAAAATATTAGCACTATTTGAAGTATAATTGATAATAAATAAGATTAAAAATGTTTAATTTATAAAAAAAGTTAATTTTATACAAAAAAAATAGTTTTTTATATATATCTTATTTTTTTAAAGCTAATTTTCACATATTAATATATTGAATGGATTAAATATATTCCAAATTTTGAATCATAATATTAAAATTTTGTAATAGGGGTTATCTTATATTTTTATTAAAAAAATAATTACCGTGGTTAAATTTTAATCAACATTAATTTGGGTAAAAATGAGTAACATAAAGTGGATCAATGTTTACTAAATAAAACTGAAACAGACACATTATAAAAAAAATATTTGGTATTAAATTTATACATACATGTATCATAAACCCTTCCTCGCCTAAATTTCCTAAAACTCTTGGATTTTCATTCTTACCCCTCACCAACCATTCAATTCCAAGTAAAAGCCCCAATTTTTCACTTATAAAAGGAGCTCACTTACACCCATATAAACCAATAATATCCTTAAAATTAATCTTGAATCCATACAAATTTTACTTCCCCTATAGTGATATTATGTTTTTGGAATCCATTTTTTATAATAAATTTCATCAAGTTCTCAAATTCTAAGAATTCTTTAATGAGAAGACTCAAATCCTCAATATAAGTAATATCGAGCCCCCAGTTTTTTCTTCTTTATCTCTCTCAACCATCCTATTATAAACCTATTATAAACATATAAATATAAATATATAATTATCATTGTTATAAATAAATGTTATTAAATTCATGGTATAACCACTATCGATTCCCCTCTCATCCTGTAGAAAAATGAAAACGCCACTCATGTGTATGTCTGGACTACCACCTCCATGGACGATGTGATTTTTTCATTACCAGATTACAAGAATAGTTATAAGAATATATTTAATAAATAAGTATTATATATTTCATGATTATTATTATTTAACTATAAATAATTATATGCCATCATTTCATTACATATTTTGAAAAATGAAAATGTCTTTTGTGTGTATGTGTGGACTACCACTTCCATAGATGATGTGTTTTATATTTCATCACTTCCTTAAATGGATAGTTCAAAAAATTTATTTTATGAATATATATGATATTAAGGATAAATATATGTTTTAATATGATTATGAAATTATGACACAAAAATCATTTATCATTATAAAGTAATATGTTGATATAGGTAAATTTCCTGAAACTAGCTCATCACCAATTTCATCTTCATGGATCATGACTAAAACTATAATGAAATGAAATTTTATATTTCTAAATAATTAAGGATATTATACACTATTAGATTAAATAATATATTAATTTTGAACTTTTTATCAATGTATGGGGATAGACATTGATATTACAAATCATGTGTGAATGAATTAAAATCACTAACATCCAATGATGGAAATAAAAAAAATAACTAACTAATAAATTCATAATAAATTATTATAATTAAAGAGTATAAAAAATATTAGATATTAATTAGGTTCTAAAATAGTTTATTAAGATATTTATCTTTATTATATATAATGTTAAATTTATTCTATGGAAGTTTATAGTTAAAGAGTTTTGTCATCTCAATTTTTTTCAATGATAAATATGCCATATTCACCACTTTTTGAGTTTTTTGGGGTGTATATACATACCTATGGACAAATTTTATCTTATATTTTATTAAATTAAATTATTTTACACATTAATTTCAAGTTATATTTTTCACGGGATTTTGATTCAAATGTTACCAAAGTCGCAAGGGTTTTTGTAAACACATTTTCTCTTCATTGAGTAATAATTGTTCTTCTTGAAAATTATTCTTATAAGTCAAGTACAATATACCTGATGATTTAATAATATTATAATTCATCTCATTTTTATATTTATTTAAATTTATTTCTCATGAACTTCATTTCAAGGTATTGTTATCTCATTTCTTCTTCATTGATGAGATTCTTTCTTCATAAAAACAAAATGGTGTTAAGAATAATCCTCATCCAATTTGATTATTGTTTCTCATCAATTTACATATTAATTATTTCTTAAAATTATTTCCATTATTATTTTGAAACCCAAATATGTATTATCTCACATGTTGTCCTCATTTCACTTTACCTCTTTTTAAAATAAAGTTCAATTATCCTTTTATTATAAGAGTTTCAATAAAGGTGTTTTAAAACATTAAAAAGGACTTTCCTTTAAGATTAATATGATTTATATTCTACTCAAAATTTACTCTAAATAAACTTTATGTAATTTTCATGAGTCCATTATTGATATTTATTTCTAAATTATGTTTGAAAAAGAGTCTTCCAAGAACCTTCTTGCAATATGATATTTCAAAATGACTTGTAGCTTCTCCTTTTTATAACAAGTTTAACGATATTTTATGAAATAACTTTTTATTATATCACTTACATTTTATTTTTTATTCATAAAATAACTATATATTTTGAAGTTATATTTCATGAAATACCATCTAAATTCCCTTATGAAATACCACTATTGAGTGATTTAATTTTTTGTATCAACCAATCTTAATCTTGAGTTCATTATAAGTGATACCATTTAGAAGTGTTTTGAAACCCATTTTCTTTCCATGGGTTCTTCATGATATGACATATTATTGATTTTTTAGTGGAATAAACACAAATTTACAATCATTATATGATAAGTGGGACGATAATTATATATCCCTCCAATGCATTGGTTAATTATTGGTATCTCTTTATATAATTATCAAATGTAGAGACATGATTCATAATCCACTAAGTTATGGGAGGCATAGATGTGATTCATGGTACACTATGTGATGGGTGGTAGGGATGTGATTCATGATCAACTATGTGATTGGAGGAATGGATCTGATTCTTGATCCACTATTTGATGGGGGGATGGGATGTGATTCCTAATCCACTTGGATATGATTTTCTATAATTATGCTTATGAAACATTTCTATGTTATATTCTTATGTTATGCTCCATGGATCATGTTTATTGTCTCATATTCTCACACTCTTATTCTATGGTATATGTTTGATCATTTTATATTACATGAATTTTTATTATGACTTATGGATAACTCTTATAGTTCTATGTTTCTTTTTTACCAAATATTTCTCCCATGTTCATGTTTTCTCATATGAATATGCTTTAACCCTTTATGATGTGTTGATATGTTTTCCCCTTGTAATTTTAGAACACCCATTTCTTATGTCTTTTATTCCGTAGGTTATGATGATACTAATAACAAAAGATATTTATAAAAGGGTATCTAGTATGGTGCAGTTATAGAGAAATGTTCACAATCAGATTTTTTATATTGCTAATCTCTAAGGAAACTAAACCTTTAAGTTCTGTGACTATGATATTATTATGAGATGTAATATTTAATTAATGTTGAATGATGTAAGTGTTATTGGTTGGCCTCATTTTTTATAAAATCCAATGTTTATGAATTTGTTTCTATACCAGATATGAGGGTATGGGTCTAAAAAATCTCAATATTGAATATTGTTCTCTTTTTATTTTTGTTTTAGTTAGTTTGTGACTTATCAATACTACAATAGAATAAAACCATATAATTAAGGTTTCGACTTCATAGTGTTGGAGACATGATAAATTTTAGGCATGGTTCAATGAATGGATTGATGAGGACAAAATAAAAAAAGATGGAGAGCTAAAAATAGATCTAGTATGGTGTGACTGGGGTTCCTAAGGTGAATGGATTATCTAGTAGTGTATGTATAGTATGAATAATAGGAAATAGTGATGATTATAACAAGAAATTTAGTAATGTTAAAACATTGACTTTCTAGAATTTCCCTAGCTAAAAATTGTGTTCTCCCAAACAACACATTTTTCATGTTTCCATTTGAATTTTATATGTCATCCTCAATTACACATGATATGACCCCCCAAAGGTTATCATCATGTGAATCAAATATTATGACACTAGGGTTGTGTGAAATTTTTAATACCATGCACTATGTAACTTCAGGGTACACATTATGTATCTAAAATCGTTTTCTTCAGTGTTTAACCATGTACATGCCATGTCATAATTTTTTACCTTCACGACATGTGTTTCCTTTACACACATCATGTATAGCAGTTATATTAGCTTAGTGTGTACATGATAAAAGTGATATATATACCATGTAGACATCATGTATATCCAGAGAGAAAACTCAGTATGCATCCAAAATACATAATTTCATCCCAAATGGTTCTACATGTATGGTACTTCCAAATACATCATGTATTCTATGTATGAGTAACTTAAATACCTTTAACATGAATCATATTAAATCATGTACCACTTATCCATACACACCACATACCCTACTAGATATTCCATGTATGTGGACTTCACATGAGTTGGGCTAAGGTAATATATGGAAACCTTTATTAATATCACTACACATTATGTACCCTATTAGACACACTATTTACTAGTTTATTTAGAGTATTCCTCATTATTTTCCACCAATATGTAAATTTTGGACATGTGAGTAATCCATTTTTTGTATCTTCCCACATATAGCACAATAATACAATCATCTTAGTCATTGGAGGATATTCATTTTATTATTTGGATAGTTCATGTATATTGTCTTTAATAATGTGATTGTAGTTTTTTGAGAGATATGTTTTGATTAGACATAGAGTTAATAACTCCCTTTTAATTAGGGCATGGCCATTCATGCATGGGGTTTAGGTACTCCCTTGGCATAATACCCATGAAAAGGGTTGGTACCATGTATAACAGATGGATTTTTGGTACTCCCCTATCAATTTGAAGTGTGGTTCCCCGATATTCAATAATTTTGTATGTACTCTATTGATCTTAATGGGGTTTGAATTCCTATACTACTAGTGAGGTCAGTAATTTCCCACGTGATGGGGGTGTGGGTCCTATAACAATAGAAATTGGTTTCTTTATATTAATGGTTTTTGTATGAATTATGTACTTCAATGTATGTCAGTGTTCATTATTCCACATGGGTAAGATACTTCCTCAGTAGATACACACATACCTGGGAAAGTTTTAGGAACCCAATATAGTTCTGAAGATGTATCATGGAAGTTAAGGAAGACTAGTAGATTAATATTTTTGAAACATATGATGTTTCAAATTGTAGATTCCTTTAGGATACTTGTTCCTTTTTATCCATTATGGTTTACTTCTAGTAATAACTTGTAGAAAGACTTTCAACATTGGGAATTTTGAGTCTTATGCTACCCTAGGTAGAATTGGTTGCTTATGTGATATTATCCTTTTAGGATCTAGGCTATTAAAATTTGGATTTATCCCTTTCTCTTGGTTTTAATGACTTTAGATCATATTTAGTTTATTTGGGATACTTTTTTTATTCTTTATTATTGAGTTGTAGCTGACGTATTGGTTTATCTTTACTTTTTGTTTATAGAGTTCCCTACTAGGTATGTTTATACTCACACCTATATTGGATTCATGTCCACATGTGTTGTGTCTATGTATATGTTATATTGTTCATATAATTCCTTGGTGGATATGGATCTAGTGATGTTCGAGGAGCTATTTCACAGTAGTTGTTGAAGTTTTGTAGAGGAGATAGTTGCAGATGGAGTATATTTCAGGAGACCCAATAGATAGGAGGTTTCATCCCATATTTGGAGTCATTTTAACCTAGTGGTTATTATCTTTTGTATATTTTTTTTCATTTATATATTTTGTATCCATATTATTGTGCATGTATCTAATTTCTCATACTCATATAGTATATAGTTTGGTTGTTTTATATATTTTTTCTAATATTGTTTTATTTTATTTTATATTAGTCATGAATTATTATTGAATGTTATTATATGATAAGGCCTTACTTTTATGGTAGTTTCTTGGACCTCACTTATTGGAGGTGGTCTTTGGGTGGTATATTCGGCGGCTCACCAACCTAGTTGGGGTCCCAGTGAGTTGGGTCATGTCATATGGTTTATACGACTCAATGAAACATGAAGGATGTATGATCATGTTTTGATTTAGGTATGATAGATTCCTTTGGTATGTCTATATTGGTTATCAAATTTGGAGCTTCTTTATAGAGTTGATTAACATGCTTAAGGGAATTATTAACTATTCATTATTTATGTGAGCCTAGGATTAATGGAATATAACTCATAGTGGTTTGGGTTGAGTGGTATGGTAAGGTGGCACCATGGGTTTACACTTACTCATGGATGATATTATGATAAAAAGTGGTAGTTATGTATCATTTTGAAAGTAATTCTATAAATTCTCTCTTAAAATTGAAACAAGATACCGAATTTTGATGTTATTCTCGTGATGGGTGGGATAGTATGATTTAAGATTGAACTTATATGGTGAGTGTAGTGGTCAGTTGGGAGTGTTTGTAATTTTATTTCATATAGAACATGTTAACTGAATGATTTGGGAAAATCTATGTGAGAGTGATATTTGGATATTGGATCCATATGAGTCTAATAGGTATAACATGATAGAATTTTCAATATATGATGGTTTTATAAGGGCCTTCCTATTGTGTGAGGTTATCTAAAATAATACATGTGTATTGTCCCATTGAGACCCGTATGGGGTGTTGGGCATTGAGAGGTTCTAGTATATTATGATTATAACTCCTTAGTTATCCCTTGATAGTTGGGGTATGTCTTGGGATTCCAATAGGTTTTTGATGGATGGTCACTCTTTGGATGTGATTAGGTATGGGAAGTCCCATTTAAAGGTCTGATACACCTTTTTTATTAGTAAATAGATAAGGGCATTTTACAATATAACACATTTTCACACATGAGTGATAAAAAGTGTTTCTCTATGTATGATCAAGTATGGATTGACCAGTGATGATTAGTGGATTAGGGTGTGATCAGTATGGAATAAAAGGTATCTTTAGTATGTTTTAGTGACTAAGAGGTTATACGGATTATGTTTGGGTTAGATTAGTCTATAAATTTTGGGGATAATCCATGGATTATTGATAAATGTGGGTTTTAGTGGCATGAGAATCATTTTATTTTGTGATACACTGAGAAATCATTGGTATTGGAATGATTGTTGGGGAATTGAGGGAATTAATTATCTATAGTGAGTTGGGCATCAATAAGATGTAGAGATACTATCAATATTAGGTCATATGTGTAGTATGATGGAGTAATGAATTATTAAGATAGTGATTTAGGTAATTGGTGTTGGGATTTATCAATTGGGACTGGGTGTCATGGAGATAGATCATTGATGGAGTTGGGAAGTAGTTTCATGGATCACTATATTTCTAAATACCCTATAGATGGAATCATTGGATAGGTATATTGAATACAATGAATGAGGTTTTGATCATCAACATTCTTATGATGGTGAAATTTCAGTAGGATCATTCTAGTGGATCAAGAATAATGGGATTATATAGTGTTGAGTTAACTATAATTAGTTTGAGTTGATGAAACTTTTTTGGAAATTTATAATGAATTTTGGTGGTGGAATTTCCAGTGTACTTAATATGTTGTGGTTGAGGATTCACAAAGGTTATTGGATGTGAGTGGCCTTAATATATTTTCTTAGCTAAGGGTCACTAGATTTGGGTATCATTTTGTGGTGAGTGTATGTGTTTAGTAACTTTAACAAATGACTAGAGTTATATTCAATAATCATACCACTTGAGGGATCGGGTTTGTGTAATACTGATAATCATGGGAGAGTATGAATATTTTTATAGAAGAGTGGGGCCTTATGTTGTGAGTATAGAGTCATGATATTCTTGGGAGTAGAAATGAGCGATTAGCAGTCTTATATAGATAGGATATATTTATAATAGTAGTATAACATCAGTATTTATTTATTTCATGAATATCTCTAGAAGTGGGGAATATTTATAGAGTTATTAGTTTAATTAAGTACCATAGTGCATGGGTTGTTTTGGTTTCAAAGATTGTCAGTATAACAGAGTATCAGTCAGTATGTGTTCCATGTGATTAGGTATGACGTCTCAAAATTGGGAAAAATTACATCATTTGAGGAATGACTGTTATATTTGATGGTTAGGTTCAGAGGGTGTCTAGGATTTTGGTGATTTCTCTTATTTGGGCATATTTTGGCCACGAACATGGCTAGTGGGAGATAAAAAATTGAAAAATGCATTGATACTTGGTGACCAATATAGATATTGATATATGTAAAATGATATTTCTTAGGGATGAGATGTTTTTTGTTGGGGAGTTTATAACATTAATTATATTCCATCGTATGTGTTTGTTTAAACTTTTCCCATAGTATATGTATTTTGATGTTTTCATGTTATTAATGAAGTAGAAAAAGTATAAGTGTTTATATCTGAGTATTTGGATTAGTTTAGGTATTTACAAGGGTTTATAAGATTATTTTTTTTTTAATTTGGGGTATCCTCACACTGTAACATGTTCATTTGTGTCATAATTCCCTAAATCCTATGTAATTTTAGGTTCTAGAGTTTTAAAATGAATCACACCACAGTGATGGGGATATAATCATGGATCCAAATGTCTTTCTATGATGGGTGACCATGAATAATTGGATATACTTTGTATTAAGGTATTTTGTTGTGACACATTTGACCATGTGTTAATATGTTGTGAAAGTGGGTGCCCTACACCCAAATTGAACATTACTTTTTTATTACCATATCATGTATACAGTCATTTATTCATGATGTATTCTTACCATAATAGTGTTGATACTTTTGAATCCAATATTTATATGGTAATTTATTTAGATAATTTTTCATATCAATAGGTTATAAAGGATTCCATCTATAATGATAACCTTGAGATACTATGATAGTGATCTTAAAAATATGTCATATGGTCTAGATATATCATACAGATGGGTCACAGATGATCTCTAACTATCAGGTTTTGGGATATCATAAGCACTGAGACTTATTATAATAAAAATTTCATTTGGTGATCTTGGGTAGAGGATATTATGAGTATTTACCTACTAATGGGAAAAAAATATGTTTCAGGTTTCATTAGTTATTTCTATCTGAAAGCACATGTTTTGATCCATTGACTTCATGTCATTATCACTTTGTATCATTTGATTATGAACTTTAATAAAATATGAAAACCATGACATTTATATCATGGAAATATATATTATATTGGGTTTATAATTTATGGTATTTCAATGATTTAATGATCATGATGAGATTTATTACTTTCAAAAGTAATAGATATCTTGGTCCTAGTTGATCAGGATTATATTATTTTTCTTAAATCTGTGGCCATAATAGAAAAAGTTAAGTTCATCTAGTATGGTCATGAAATATATAAATAAAGGATGATGGAACAATGTTTCTATCCTACACTATGAAATATCACAAGACAAAGTGTTTATATTACATGATGAATTCTTGTAGGAGGTTTCCATTATTATGATAAAACCTTATCCCCTTAGGGGCCATGATGTGTTTCTAGATACCACTACTAGTCTCTAGTGATGACTCACTACTATCAATATAAGGGTTGAGGGGGTCACACACAAAGCATATTTAGAAGCTTATCCAATTCTAATGAATTGTATTTTAGGACATTGTGGGACCTATGGTTGGGTATGGGATATGTTTGAGTTTGATCGACCATAAAAAAATAAATTAATTAATTATGATTCAGGTTTTTAATAATGCATGTTGAATTTATTTACTCATAGAATTCACAAGTTATTATGTGAATATGAGGAAAATATTTAACAAATGAATATTATTATTGAAGGTTTATTTAATATTTTATAGGATATATGAGTTGAACTAATGGATTGGATTTTATCACATCAAATATATTTTAGTATTATAAGTTAGTGATAAAATAATCACCACATTTATGAAAAGTTTTAAGTGTCGTTAGATAAATTTTATGGATTATTTTTATATTTATTCATTATTGGTGTAAATTACAATTTCAAAATCATTAACCAGCCTATATAACCCAAGAGAATCTCGTTATTTTTTGGAATATTTATCCAATTATTTTAAGAGCCTCTCACTCATCTATACCCATTTCTAATGTGAGAAAGTGAGGTTTAGGGCACCTCGATACAAGAATGAATTCCAATATCAAAGTAATGGTGTTCTCATGATTATGATGATGTCAAAAATAACTTATTTTCTCTGTAATGACACCATGAGTATGAACATCGATG
The DNA here is from genome assembly GCA_963277665.1 of Viscum album. Lineage (NCBI taxonomy): Eukaryota > Viridiplantae > Streptophyta > Magnoliopsida > Santalales > Viscaceae > Viscum > Viscum album. The sequence continues at coordinate 1,892,375,849 of OY728165.1, forward strand.
ATCGATAAATCTTTTGGAGTGTGTATGGATGATATTAAGTGTTATAGCTTAAGTTATGTCAAGAAATGATCATTGATAATGATTGGATAATAATTCAATGAAAATAGAATGAGGTATGACTTCAACTTTTGATTTTTCATGATTAATATACTTCACATGATATACTCAAGATGTTAACCGGGTGTGCCTCACCAGAGATGATGTTTGGATGTTGATCTAGCAATTAAATTTTTTTAATTTCCCTACTTAGTATGATTTCATAGTACACTCAGTTCCAATAGTAGTATCAAACTAATCATGTGATTTCTTAAGTTGGATTAGAGTTAAATTTTCATGAATTTGAGTAGAGTGAATTTAAATAGTTCAAACTCCATTGATGATGATTTAATATAAGGTTGGATGGTTGAGATATGGCCATCCAAAGATTGAAGAAAAGATTTTTCAATCAAAAAATACAATATATATATATATATATATTCCAAAGGAATAGTGCTCTAGATACTATTAATCTAGATGAATAGTGATATGGAATGATGTATTTGGATAAGGAAAACATGGTTTTATAAAAAAAAAGTCTACCCATTTGGGTAGACAGGGAAGACTTAGAAAAAAAATTATTAATATATATATATATATATATATATTGTTGAATGGTAACTCACATCTGAATAATATCCATGAAATAATATTAACATATGGGTGAATGGTATTAGTGAAAATATCCATAAAACTTCTAGGGGTTTAAGAAATACCCAAGGTGAATAATAAATTATGAAAGAAAACTTAATAATATTTAAAAATATTAGGAATTTATTAAAAAATTAACGGACCATGTGAATTATATTTTATGAGTCAAAATTAGTTTAGTTTATTTTATTTCATAATAAATACACTCAACTTTAATTATTTATAATTTAAATTTACTTATATGATTTTAAATCGTATCTACTAATCATGAGCCTTTACTGACATATTCATTTATGGATTTTCATTCTTTCATTCATTTATTTATTTCAATGAGATTGATTTTGATAATTATTTAATAAATGATGATTTTTGCATCATCTATATCCTCTTTATATATATAAGGGCCTCAATGCCCATAAGAATTGTTTCATGTTTATGTCATATTCTTGAGATCACCTTACCTATGTGCAAGTATTATTGTATATTGAGGAGGAATATATCAGATGATGTTTACATATAGACATGGAAATGAACCAGATAGGAGTACAATGCATTAGACAGGGTGAGTGGTGAAACTCAAGGAGTTAAACCTATGGTCTAGGTTGATTTATTATTCAATCAATGGATAAACCATTAGAAACATAACATGATCATTTCATTTATTATTATTTTTTCATGGTTAATTATCTTTATATATAGTATTTACATATGATCACATATATTAACAAACAAGCATGCATAGATTAAATAGAACCTACTTGGTAAATATTTTTCTTCTTAAATTATAGATAATTTAGGAGTGTAATCACATTGATAAATCATGATAAATAGAAATAGATTTATTTTCCTAAGAAAAATATAAAATTATTAAAGGAAATATTAAATAATTAAATTCATTCCATCACTTGAGTTTGACCAAAACCATAAAATGAGGTGCTCATCATCCCTAGTTAAGGGTATCTACTCCTATTTGGGAGTTCTAATAATATTGGTGGGTCGATTTAACTAAAATTAGAATCAAAGAAATAGTAATATCTATTACTCTAAAATTTTATATGAAAATAGTTGAGTAACACAAAGCTATGATTTGTAGAATATGGTACTCCACTCAACAGATCAAGGAGTCACAGGTTAATTTGATTGGTCATCCAAACACCAACCTTGGGACTCTCCAAGTAGATTGTTAACCATAGATTGGATTACACATATGATTTTTACATCATATCGTTATCATCAATGTCTAGTGGGTTGCATAAGAAACCTAAGGACTTGGATGTTATACCATGTTTTATCATCTCTAGGATGTTTCCAAGTAGAAGGTAAAGAAAAAAATAAATGATATTATAATCACACTTAACAAGTGTAAATTAGAATATATATTCATATATAACCATGATCATTCAATAAATATCATTCATTCCACCTATTTTATCCAAATTCATTGAGTGTTATAAAACAAATAATATGGAAAACTGGTTAAATATCTTTTGGGTATAGTTTTCCAAGAAGATGATAAAATAAAGAAAGATAAATAATTAGTTAATATAGTGAAAAATAAGAAAGAAGAAGGTGAAAATACTAATGGAAAGTGCAATGAAAAAGGATCCCTTACAACATCCTTATAAGAAATCAAAGATAAATATTAATAGCATCAAAATAGGGTGTTATTTTTTTGTATTTTTTAGGAAACGTCATAAGAAGAGAAACCACAGTGGACTAGTGAATAAATTTTTCAATTATACTTATGGAATATTCATAAATTAAAAATAATACTCATATTATAATTCTTGGGTATAAAATACAATATGAATATCACATATGTTTATTTAAATACAATAACCAAGAGAGTAAAACTAATTAATTAAAGTCAAGTTTCATTCTCTAAGTGGCTGGAATAGGGTGATTCCAACATCAATGTTGACAAACACATGACTTTTTATTTCCTAGTGGATTGATTCTTATGAGAGTAAAAATATGTGTTAAAATTTACCAAAACAATTATCTTAGTTTTCTTTAAGCCACATGGAAAAATTATTCCATCTATAATTAATGGTTTTGTGGTGTTTCATAATCAATTAATAGTTTAATAATATATAAATCATTAGTAAAAAATAGTGAATATAAATTGTAAAACTCGGTAATACCCAATTGTGAAAAGATAATTATTTTCCTTCTAAAACTAAATGTAATTGTAAAATATGTACCAAGTATTGTGTTTAAACACTTTTGATATAAAAACCTTAATTATAATCAACACACTTATCAAGTTTTAAATGAATAAATCAATATAAATAATGGTAATCCAAATAGAATCTACAACTAGTTTGAAAAGTTGTATATAGATTATTTCAAGTAGAATCTGGATGTAAATTTATATACTTCATGAGATTACTTTAATAAATGTAAGGAATGAACAAGTTAAGTAAAGAAAATTCATGGTTAGAAGATATGGATTGCTTCAGGCCAGTGAGTTGAAGAATATATTAACAAATAATTCACTTATCAATAAAATATAGAGTGGATTCCTAAACTCAGATTTATTTATACACATAAATGATATGATTTTAGTAAAATGAGGATCATTGATTATTAATACTAGAATTCATCAATATTGAAAATTTATTGTGGATCTATTCCTAAATGCATATTTCCTTTTTCACATCAAATCCATGGTGTTGGTGAAAAGAGGGTTGATGAATCTTATAATCCTTTAAAAGTATTCCATTATATATTCGAGAAATGATTCTCAAATTTAAATTTCAACCCATAACAACATATCAAATAAAATAAAAAAATATATCATATGGTTTTTAATATGAAATAAATTCATTAAGTCACAAAACATGTGTTTAAATGAAAAGATTTTTTTAAGGCTAAGTTAACAAACAAACTTGCATCAAGAAAAACAATAAGTGTATCTAATGTAATTACCCTAAAAATTTATAATGATATTATATAAATATATAAGGTAGAAAAATTATAGTTATGTGAAAGAGTATAATTCCATATGAGGGTGAACATATCTATTTGAGATAATGAATGTGATACCTCATCCCAGAACCACCGTCCGAGCTAGTGTACTATGTGTACTCAAGCACACCTCCTAGTATTCTAGATGCTACTGACTAAAAGAAAAATAATAATACATATAATGGGGATAATATTCCTTCAAATTAGAGTCATACAATAGAAAAAAATAACCAAAACATCCAGAACATAATTAGAGTATGAAAAAATAAATAAAACATTTCTCTAATAAATGTCTTATGGAATTCACACAATCGTACATACACTAATCACCTACTCAATTGATCCCAAAAACAAAATAAACCAAAATTAAAACATACATGCACTATATTCACTTCTATACTTAGGACTAATTCACCATATACCAAAATACCCATTGATATTCCTTAGATTGATCCATCTCACATCCAATGCTAAACCTGAAAGTAAACATAAGGCTTGCACGCACACTATGATGTCATGAAAGGTTTGAGAAATACATCTCATTAGGGTATACCCGAGTTCCCCTAGTATATACCACCATATATATGTATGTTTGAGTAATAAAATAAATATTTCATAGAATTTCCTTGTATTTCATGTGCTAACCAGGCCACCATGACTCCCTATCTATCTGATCAACTATGTGAAAACCAGGACACCATAGTATATGATCATACCGTCTTTGACATCATGATGGAGTTCTCATGATCACCTCATCTCATAACATCATACCTAATGTTTAATCCATACCTAAAGACTTATGGTAGGGTGTTTCCCAAACCTCAACCCACTACCCAATGGAATAGGGCACAATCATATATATATCGACCCACTACCTTATAATTTGAGTTAGGTTCCATTAGTCACTCCCCAAATCACATCATGACCCATTCCTCACAAAATTATTCATTGACCCAAGCCTAAAAAGGCAAGGTCTGATTAATTCTCAAGACCCAGCCCCCTGATCATTCCTTGGACCAAGCCTCCTCAAGGAAAGATCCATCATTTTCATCTTGTATCATATCATTACCCCGTGATCCCTTGGGAGATCATTGACCCAATTAACTCACAAAAAGGTCTAACACATAACCCAAGATGCTCAAAAAAATGTCCTTTCCCAAGCCTACACTAAGAAATTTCAATAACCATGACCGGTATTCTAACTCAAGTCAAGGTCAAACCTCATGATACTCCACCCCCCCCCCCCCCCCGAGACTACTGCCTAGCATAATGCATGCAATACAAGAAGGTAATGTATCCAATCATTTGAACCCAAAGAAAAATTTTCTTGATACCTATCTCTTCACCTGGATAATGCCACAACTCACCTTTTGGGGAATCCACTAGGTCCTATAAACCCATCATGATCTCTTCTTATCAATACTAGCTCAAAACCATCACCCATTTGTGAGATAGAAATTCATAGGCTTATCCCAAACCAGTACTAAAGGTTAAATTCACCTTAAAAATATCCCTAATCACTCCCAGCCCCATAACCTAAGGATTTTTGAAATCTAACACACTTTAATCCCCTTGGAATATCAATCCCAAGATTTGGAAAAAAACCACTAATGGAACCTATGTCATATCTCACATCTCCTGGGAGAGACTTCCTAACCCATCACCTAAAGGAAACCCCTCTCTGTCTCACCTCATATGGTATTGAGGGAAACATCTTATTGAATATTCTCATTGAACCTCAAACCACCCTCAAGAGTGTGTCACTCGCTTAGAGTGATACATATGATTATATAACTAATTGTCAAAATTCCTAATCCTCCCAGAACAAGACAAATATCTATATAGAACCCATATTAAGATCTCTATATCACTACTCATACCCCTGAAACCTTACTAAGATCTCACATAAACTTAAGCATCACCATATCCCCTTAGTGACATAGTATCTAGGTGATCCTGATTCTCCCAAATAGTAGAGTTTACTTAACCTAATCCAAAGAGAACCAACATCAACCTATCTCTTTCTCTTGACAACCTATGGTCCCTATTATTTCACTTGAAACCATGAAATATGCATTTAATATAAAATCATGCATAAAAAGTATATATATTTTTATAAAATTGACCACTAACCATTTTATATGATTTACCACCCAAGTTAGCTCTTTCAAACCTCTATCATGCCCATTCATTACTCATCTGATCCCATACCACCACTTGAGATCCTGATTCACATCATAATGCATAAATAATTAATTATAATCACTTATTATTAATTATTTAATTTAAAATAAAGAGTTTTAAATTTCAAAAAACTCATTGGGCATCACCATCACACTAAAATCATGACAAACTGCCTAGAGAAGGTTTATTGCACATCCTAGGCACCATCCTAAGCCAAATCTCTAACCACTGACACCTAGTTGACCATAAATTTCATCTAAATATATAAAACCCCAAAATAAATTATGTAAGTGTCTTAACTCAACCAAAAAATTACATATGACATTATGAATTTTATTATGTCTGCCTATATCCACCACATACAAAAACCCCAATTGATTCTTCCTAATTCCCCCATGTTCTAGTGGAATTAGTACCAAAACCTAACCAAAATCGAGATAAAATATATGGAATTGAGAAAAAACAAAAATGGAAGGATATGAGGGGTGAAAATTCAAATTAAATCCCCACAAAGAACCATCCCCTAGCAAGAGGGATCAATGGGAGGGAGGAAGAGGGGAGTAGATTATTGAATGACCCACCCTATGCATACTTGTTCAACCAAGAACAGGGGATATATCCCTATTGTTTAACACCCTCGATGCACCATTAAAGTTTTTAACCATGGTTCAAGCTGTAAAATCATCAAGAAAATGGTAAAAATCCTCACAACATGACCCAAAAACATGTCAGATGCACCCAACCAAAGAATCCTTGGTGATCCTCTTAAAAATTAAGGCATCACACTAATGCCAAGATCTATCACAAAACCACCTACCAATCAAGCATCATTTTAAAACCACAAACGTCTACCCATTATCAACCTTCCTAAACCCAACCATCTTGTATCATCACTCACCATCTATGTGGGAATTGAATCAAACCCATGTGCAAGTCATATTACTGATCTTACCCTCTAAAAACAACCTCAATACCAAGAGAACCTATTATTATCTACTTCACATCCCAAAGTCATATCACTCATACCTTTCTCCATAGACCAATCATGGATCCAACATCCACCAGGTTTGATTGAGTAGAGGCCAACAATAAGCTATATGGGAATTCACTATATATTTTTTTATTGAAACTTTAATTCATAAAACCCATGTCATCAAGGAAACCAATTCTCATCCTTAGATCATTCATCATGCATCAAATCCCTATAATGCCCCCATAAAATTCCTTATAAATCCCTTGATTAAGGGAATGTATTTCCAAAATCATAGAATGTTCTTCCCCAGGATCCACATGACCTACCATTAGTGAAAATATCATAGTTTAGTTGATTATAATTACACCAACAAGTTATATGGGAAAACATCATCTAGGTTTTTTTTACACTTTAAAAAATTGAACACCCATTATAAAATCTAAGAACACATAATTAGGTGTATAACATGTGATTACTAAATTTCAAATATGATGTATACACATGGTCCTATTACCAATGGTTCAATAACAAAAACCATAAATAAAAACTTTAAATAATGCATAATATTCAATAAACATCTCAACCAAAACATCTAAAATCGATAAAAACAATCTCATTACCCATAGTAATAATGACTTACCACTTAAAAGGTGTTTTCGACTCACTAGTTTTAGGTCTATCATAATCATTGATACATTTCTGTACTACTTGTATACCATATCCTCAAATCCTAAAACAAAACAAGATATTTGATACAAATTTTTGATGCCTCATCCCAGAACCACCATATGAGATAGTGTACCATGTGGCCTTAAGAATACCTCCCCATATGATAGAGTCCATTGACTAGGGGTGAGGTCTTAATCCATACAATGGGGAGACCTGAAATCAGAGTCATGCAATATAATAAAAAATACCAAATTATCTATAAAATATTCAGAATACACAAAAATAAATAAACACAATGCTATAATAAATTCCATGAGGAAGTCATATAATCATACATAAACTAATCACCAGGTGGTCTGATCCCAAAAAAAATAAACTAAAAATAAAAAACAAAAAAAATGACTTTACTAATATCCTCAAGACTCACACACCCAATCTCCAAATACCCATTAAAAAACTCTAACCCAATACACTACAGATCCTGTTTTGAACCTAAAAGCAAAAATTAGGTATCCAAAAACATCAGGGTTCCCATGTAGATTGTGAGAAATACATATCATAAGGGTCTCACCATGTTTCACTAGTATGTGCCATAATATATGTGCATACATGAGGAATAAAATAAAATATTCTTTCAAGAAACTATTTTGTCGTGTGCTAACAATGACACCATGACTCCAAGCAAATCTGGTCACCATGTTCTTACTAGGCCACCAAGACACCTGATCATACCTGATTTTGTTCCATGCTATAATTCCCATCATTTACTCATCTTATGTCCTTGTACGAGATGTCCATCTTGTACCTAAATACTTGGGTTAGGGTGTCTTCAAAACTTCATCCCACTTCCTTAAGGAATGGGGCATGGTCATCTGTTTATATTTGGACCCACAATCTTATCTCTTGATCCATGGTCCATCCATATCACTTCATGTCACATCAAACCCATACCTATCATAGGTGATCCTCATCCCAAGCCTCACAAGGCAAGTTCAAATTCATCCACATTACTAAAACCCCAAGTTTGTCTTATACCCAAGCCTCCTCAATGAAAGTAACGTCATCCACATCATATATAATATCATGGACTATACCTCTTATGGGTGGTCTTCAACCCAAGACGGCCATTGTAAGGTCCAACACAAGACCCAAGACACTCAAGGAAAGGTACTTGACCCAAGACCACTCCAGTAAAGGTTAATCATCATGAAAATCCTTCCCACTTAAAGAAAGGTCAAGCCTCAGGATCCCTCTCCCCCACTAGGTATATCACTTTGGACAATTCATGAATCAAAGTTAGGGATTACATAAAATCACATAAATCACCAGTTAAACCCAGGGCATTAGTCTCTTAACACCTAGTTTATGACCTTGAATAAGTCATAACTCACCCATTAGGGTATCCACTAGATCCTTGAGACCCAGCACAGTCTCTACCCATCAATACTAGCACAACCATCTCACCCATTAGGGACATCATATCCCCTAGTACCATCCTGACATAGACCTGAAGGTCCAATACACATTTTTATAATCTCTCATCACCCCTGGTCCCACTACCTAGGTATCATCTCAAGAAAACAGACTTTAAACCCATTGGAATCCTGATACCAAGTATAACGACCCAGCCTTAAAACCCCATAAATTGAATCCTTATAAAAGAATTTATTTTATTGAATTTAAAAATATATTTTGAAATTGTATTTTTATAGAATTATATCATAAATCTTACATAAAACCCCATAAATTAAAATGGTGACACTTTTACATAGTTTCCACTTTTTCACAAAACAAAATTTCTAAAAAGAAACATGTTTTATTTTCATGGAAAATATTTATGATTTTCAACTAGACATATTCTTTGTTCCTAATAATCCATAAAACCTTTAAAAATATGTAAAAACATAGTATGGACACAAAATATCATTAAGGTACATAAAAGAAAAATAATTAAAACCATTAGCCTATTTTAAAACCATTAGATCATAAAAAATGTTTGACTTTAAACTTTGATCTCAAATTAAATCTTCTTTACTGTCCAAATTTTTTTATAAAATACTTTATTAGAAAACATAAGGGATAAATCATAACCATGATGATTTCTTAAAAACATTATAAACAATAAAAAAAATCTTAAAACATACCTTTTACCCTAAAAGGGAATAAACTTTCCTTAAAAAAGATCATTAGCTTACCTATTGAAGTCAAATGATTTCCATGAAAACTAATTAACAAGCATAGAAAATCATTTAGGTTATTTGGAAGATAATATTCATAAAACCACTTAAGTGTAATAACCCATATTTTATAAATGATAATTTTTTTCTTGAAATAAATTTGTGTTATACTATATTATATTATGTTAAACATATACAACACATAAATAAACTAATAAAAAATTATTTCATTAATAGATATCATTACATTCATCTATAATTAAACTTGTGAAGATTCAAAAAATTACAATGGGATACAAAATATAAATTAATAACAGTATAATTATAAAATTTGTATCCTTTTGATATACATGAATCATCTCCCCCATATCCAACACTATCGAAATGCAACAAAATATTAGCAAACCAATCAATATCTTAGAAAATGAAAATATAGAAACTTGGGAGAAATTTTAGTGAAAGATTAATTAAGTAAAGAATTAGTATTTATTATAGTTAATATGATCGTTGTAATAGAAATATTATCATTTGAATTATAACACCTTGAAAATTCTAAAAGATTAACTTGTATTTGATAGTGTGTATGATATGTGACACCAAGCGCATAATGAAATATAATATCTTAAGTATTTATAATATATTTATTAATTTAAATAAATTCAATATAATTTATAGCTTTAAATTCACATGATACCGAGTTAGAATTCGACATACGCAACAATGAGTTTCTTCAATAGCTTGCATTACACGCAAGACCAAGTTTTACTGAACATTAATATAATATTAAAATATTATTATTTAATATAATAAGATATAAAATATCCATTTTGAATATTATTAACTAAATTAAGAAAATATATGGTTTAAAAAACTAATTCATTGGTTATAAAATAATTATAAATGAATATAAGAACCAATTGAATATAGAAATAATATTTTTATAGAAAACTATTTTTATGCTCACCAAGCTGTTTTATCCTAATAAATAAAATTAATTACAATTAAGGAGTTATATTAATGTAATATACATATTTTAAATTCAATATAATATTTTTTATATTAATACAATAGATTTTATAACCATAAGATAAGAACAAACCCAATTATACACATAAAAACCTATATTTTTATTAAGGTGTTTTTACCACTTTTTAATAGAGAACCTATTTTAAATTCATGTTTTGGAAATTTTATAGATTATATATGTCAAAATAAACTTCATATTTGAGATATAAATAAATAAATTAGTTTAGGTTGAATTTTTGGTATTTTTTGTGAAGTTTCATTTTTTACTGAATAGTGAAAAATACTGAATTTTAGTTCACAACTGATTTTTCATCTAATTTATTTATATGTATAAATTACATTTTAAATTGTTTTTAAAGTTCAATTAGATCATATTTTTATAAAATAATCCAATTTAGGTCATTTGAATCAATTTCACTTTGTAATTGACTATAAAATCATACCAAACTAATGGACATTTTTACTTTAAAAACCTGCATTGTTGCCCTGTCTACGGGATTAAATTTAATTTAATTTCAGCCACTTATGTGTTTCAAATTTGGAAAAATGGATTATATGTCTGTAATAAGAATAATTTATAGTGTATAATAAGTTTAAAATTTTTTTACCAAAACTATTAGTGGATGTAATTAAAATTAATTACAATGATTAAGGTAAAACTAAGCTTAATAGGGGACTAAACCTTAATCTTAAGGTCCAAAAATGACCTATACACTTGTCCAAGAGCCATTTTATGGCCATATTTAGACCCTATACCCACTGGTATCTAATTTTTAACAATAAAAGAGCCAATTTCAATGTCAAAAACGTGTATGGAATTCCTTTGTCAAAATATTACAAGAGTACCGCTCCTCCTCCACTATAAAAAGGTCTCCCCTCCTCCCACTTTATCACACCTCTCAAGACACTTTGGATCAAAAAATATATGACCAAATATCACCTAAAAATTTCTCCTCTCATCCTATAATCCTCCCCTTGGTCATAAAGAAATCCAATTAAGCCCTTAGTTTCAAACCAAAAGGAGACACCTGAATAAGAGGTCACAAACATCCTCAATGTTTTCAGTTTTATTTCAATTCTCCAATCCCAAAGATATTATTATTTCATGACTGTATAAAAAAGGTATCCTAAATATACTAGGATGTTTTTTTTTATAATTTTTCAACCTAAAATTACAAACACTTTCATCTAATGGGTAACAAACATACTGTTTATGTGTACGGTGAACTACCACCTCAAGAAATGATGATTGTTCATTCTTCATTTACTGCCTCTCATTGTGGTCATTATGATGGAAACTCTATTTATATATGTTATATATGATATTTCTTATTTTTTTTATAATTTTTTAATTATTTTATAACACATATTGTAATTCCCTGACCCTAGTTACCTAGAGTCAGTGCATTAATACATAACATTGGCATGATCACAATAGATCAATTACTGAAAGACCAATTATTTTAGTAGCCTTGGAAGTACTAGATGCGTACATAAGTATTTCATTACATCATCAAATAAATAAAAACAACATAAACATTTTTGTTCCCTTTTGAACACACTTATATCCCTTAGACTATCCCTGTAGGTCAACCATAAAATACTTATTCACATCCTGGGAAAAATAAAAAATAAAAAAGGGATGAGCTCTGATGCTCAATAAGGATAAGAATATAGTAGAAAATTTCATAAATAAGAATAAAAATTTAATTCAATTTATAAGACCTAAACAAAAGCCTTTTTAAACTTAAACTTCAATATAATATGGAAAATATAAATCAAAATAATGCTATTTACTTATTCACATGGATATTCTGCTAGTCGAATAATCACATGTAATACCAATAGCCAATTTCATAATGATGGAATGCATAATGCTAGAATTCATAACCAAAGAGTCAATGCCTTGTTCCAAGACTACAAATAATATTTTGTCAAATCCTTGTGTAAAGACACTAGTTTGTCTCATTGGACCTACTGATCCATCAAGGAGCTATAGTGGTCTCCACCCGTCACTTACTAAGTCCAATTCATTCCTCATATGAAAAGGTTTAAACATAACCTAAACATTCATATTAAAAATAGCATACGAAATTTCAATACTTTATCCATAAACCATGAATGGTATAAAAATAATACATCCACATTCAAACATATAACAAAACCTTCAATACAATATGGAAGATTTTTATCATAATAAATCAACTTCAAACAAGATTAAAATCCATCAAAGGATGTTGACATGGATGAAATGAAAAAAATTTGAAAGAAATAACTCTTTCTATTTTGAAATCATTTAAAAGTAGAATAATTATAAAAGAAAAAATTTATTTTGACAATATTCTTATAATATTTTAATGGAATCATAGAAGGTGTTATAATGGAGGAAAATAGCCGCACCCATTGTATAAGTTAAAAAAACATTCTTTCCTTAATTTTTTCGAAAAGGTCGTAAAGGACCTTGTTTGGAAAAAGAAGGAATGATTCATTTATAAAAATCTTATAAAAAGTCAAAAAAATGGTATAAATGACCTTAACCCATAGTCTATGAAATAGTAAAAATATTTTGAAATATATTTTTAAGAAACACATATGTGGATGATAAAGTGGTCCCAATAGATACTCACATATAAACAACCTCAGATAATGAAGAGTTTGTATAATTAACCCTTACCTTGTACTTTTCCTTGATCGAGGGTACGTTAACATACTATATAATAGTTCAATAATTTTTATTAAATTATACAACCACATACATAAATATGATATCATATATGATCATCTAATATTACTTTGTTAATAATATTTCAGTAGTATCATTGTTTCAGGTGTTAACTGATTCATTTTCCTTTATATGATTGGTTATGTAAGACATGTTTATTGTGTATAGGATGTATTTTATTCATATATAGAATTATATTAAGTTCTTAAATGTTATTTTTACTCATAAAATGAAAATTATTCTTGAATGGTTATGATGGGGAACGAATCTCATCGCGTTCATGGAGACGGCAATCCGTATGTACGCACGAGCAACAACACCATTATATTGATGGTGAAATCGTATGTAATTGGATGGTATATCATATATACTGAATCCTTAACATGTTATATTTATTATTTACATCAGTTATACTCATTATTATACCCATCCAAATAATGAAGTGTTTGAATAACAAACTACACCACGACGTGGAGACGGTAAGTCGTACGTACGCACGTATGGTGACTTCTCATTCATAGGATGGATAGAATAATGAATATGATTGTAAAATATTTATAATAACATCACAGTATGTATAATTTAATGGATTTATTATTTTTTTATTGAATCAAAAAATAAATATAAAGTGGAAGAAGAAGATAACTTTGAATGAGGTGATGAAGTTACTACCTCTTCTTCGGGTGATTCCTTTTGATTTGATCAAAAGGGTTCCTTAGGATGGATTTATGATCAATGTAAGTCCACTAGGTCAAAGTTAGGGTAGTTGGGAGGATATTTGAGTAGTTTTTGGCCAATACAAATGGCTTTGTAGGTGTGATTTTGAGAGAAGGGGAAGTACCCTTTTATAAGAGAGGTGAGGGTCACTTTAGGAAAATCTTGAAATATTATTTTATTATACAATCATATTAGGTTTATAATGGCTCCAAAATGATTTATTTATAGGATAAGGTGGGGATGGGTCTAAAACATCTCAAACAATATAATTTAGACAGGTTTAGGAAACTATATTAACCTTATCTTTTAGATTTAACTCTTAGTTAAATAGTTTAACTTTTACCATGTCTTCTTGTATTATTATAATAAATGGTTAATAAAATTACTATATAAAGTCAATATAACTCCAAGTGGTTCATTATTAATATATCTAACCTTATCTAAGTCTTTTTTCTGAACCTTATATTTTTAGGAATATTATATCAATTAATAATATAATATTTTTTTAAAACTCATTTATGTCAATTTTGACACTATTTGGTATTTTGTTTTTATGAAAGTCATAAAAGCTTTAGTAATTCGAAAAAAAATCCTTTGAATCAACCCTAATATGTCATATTAATCTATTAAATTCGTGTAATTCATCAAAGTATAAATTTACATTTATTTTTATATTTATAATATCAATTATTTTAATCTTTAATTAATAAGGTAAATACTACATCATCATTGTGTCTTAAATAAATTTAATTATTTAATGTCTAAAAATTATAAATAAAATACCATTATTTTGTAAATATTTTTAGATTTCTAATTAATATTTATATTCTAATTTATATTATGTATAACCTAATATTAAAAATGGTTTAGTTATTAAACTTAGAATTTAACACTTTTAACTCTTCTTCAAATAAAATAATAATAAATGTCCTAATCTAATCCAAGTAGACCAAAAGGGTCATATTTTATTCCTAAGGTGATTTTGGTCAAAATACACTTATCCAATAGAATTAGGACATGTGTTAGTGTAATTATAATATCATTTTTACCTTTAATTACCCTATTTACTTTTAACCATGGTAAATAAAAGTAAAAAATTACTATTCCCCAAAAATTATTTTCATCTTATTGAACCACATTTTACTTACTGATTTCAACTGTGTCTCTCAAAGTTTTGAAATTCAACTAATAGAAGTGGTAAAATTAAGTTTTATGCAAATTTGCAAATGCTCCTCGAAGGTGGGTAAAAGACGGTAAAAAGTTCAATAAAATTTTATATATCTAATATTATTATAAAATTACTCCAATTAATTACATTGAATGTATATAGGTATTATGAATCTAATTTTAACTAATATCAATTTAAATAAAATAACTAATTATTTAAATAAAAAGTCAGTTTTAAACAATAACGTAGTGTTTTTCACTATTCATCAAAAAATGAAAGTTTTCAGATAATACCAAAAATTCAACCTAATCTAATTTTGATATTCAAAATCCAAAAATGAAGTCCTTTTGGAAAAATAAAATTTATAAATTTTCAAAAACTGGATATTACTATTCATAACCACTAGTTTGATTGGTTGTGGTGGGTTAAAACTCCAAGTTGCGTACAACGCAAGCTATTGCATTAATCAATGGGAAACATACCATGGAAGCTTAGGGTGTTAAATTCTCCCCTTCTTCAAATAATTTTATCCTCAAAAGTTCTAAAATATTACTGCATAAAAAGATTTGGGTGGTTCTTCATTATAAGTTCCTCAGGTTCCAACATTGCCTCTTCTATCTTATGGTTTCTCTATAGAACTTTTACTAGATGAGTCGCTCATCTTATCAATACTTTTTCTTTGGTATCAAGAATTTTGATAGGATTTTCTCAATAAGATGGGTCGGGTTCCATTTCTATTTCTTCATAGGTGAGTACATGTGTTGGGTTAGGCATGTATTTTATCAACAGTGATACATGGAACACATCATGAACTTTAGAGACACTTTGTAGAATTGCGCTACAACCCCAATTCGTTCTAGAATTTCGAATGGTATGATGTACTTGGGACTTAATTTACCCTTCTTATCGAATCATATAACTCCCTTCCATAAAGATACCTTCAAGAAAACATGATCTCCTACTTGAAATCCCAAATCCTTCCTTCAGTTATCATCATAGATCTTTTGCCTATTTTGAGCTGATTTGATGTGGTTTTGGATAACCTTTAACGTTTCCAGTGTTTTCTCAACAAGTTTTGGGCGTACGAGTTTTATTTCACCAACATCAACCCAACAAGTTGGTATGCGACATATTTTTCCATATAATGCCTCATATGGTGCCATCTAAATACATGAATGAAAGCTATTATTATAGGAAAATTATACCAGAGTTATATATTGATCCCACATACCTTGAAAATCAAGTGAGCAAGATCTCAACATGCCTTCTAAGGTTTGAATAGTCCATTCTGATTGTCCATCAGTTTGAGGTTGTTAGGCAGTTCTCAAACGAAGTTTAGTATCTAAGGACTTCTAATAAATTTTCTAGAATCTTGATGTAAAATGGGGATCATGATCAGAAACAATCGATGGGGGTACTCCATGAAGTCTTAAAACATTATTAATATATAGTCTTGCAAAACATTCAAGTGGTAAATCTTATCTTATATAAAGAAAATGTGATAACTTGGTAAGATGATCAATAATGACCCATATTGCATCATTTCTTCTAAGAGTCTTTGGTATTCCCATGAAAAAGTCCATCATAATATAATTCCACTTCCACTGAGGTATGGGAAGAGGTTTCATGACTCCTCTAGGATGTTTTCTTTTATCTTTCACGTGTTGAAAAACCATACATATTGACACATAATCAACAATATCTCTCTTCATGTTTTCCCACCAAAAATATTCCTTTAAATCTCTATACATCTTAGTGATACTAGGGTGTATAGAGAAATTGGATCTATGAGCATCATCTAAAAATTCCCTTTTTAGATCAAGTATATCAGGAACACAAATTATCTTCCCAAATTTCAAAACACCTTCTTCATATATGAAGTCGATCAATCTCCCATCATTCACAGCTTTAATTTTCTTTTGAAACTCCTCATCATCAATCTGAGAACGTTTTATCCTTTCTAGTAAAGATGGTTTAGAAACAATTTAAAAAGGTATTTATGTTTCATCTTCTATGATTATTCCCATATCCATATTTACTATATCCATGAACATAGGATCCCTTTAAACTCTCACATTGTTCAAAACTCCATGATCTGTTCTATTCAAAGCATCTACCACCTTATTTGTCTTCCCTGGGTGGTATTGTATAGCCTGAATGGCCTGAAGGCCTTCATTTTTATTGATTTTTTGATAACCCCCTTTCAAGGGATGGGGGGGAACCCTTACAAGGCTAGTAGGCTTAGATATTACAAGTCCTGTAAGATGAGGAGATTACATGACCTAAAGGTCTCAGGGAATTTAACCAGACTATCTACAAGGAACTACCCCTCCCCAACATCTGTGTCATGATAGTAGCTCTCCACCTTTGCATGGTTGTCTGGCTAGGCTTCCTGTGAAAGCACAGGCTGGTCCCAATGTCATAGTCATACCCTCTCATTCTGACAAATCCATTTGGCTCTGATCTAGTGAGTACACCTTCTCTGAATCCTCTTCTAGGGCTGATCTTTTTTTGTAGTGTGTCAGGGTCAACTGCATGTGGTCTGAAGGCCTTGAGGTGGTCCAAGGGCCTTAAAGGTGTCCCGAAAGCCCTACTGACCTGAAGGCCTGGGTAGCCCGAAATCCTTAAGGACTCCAAGCCCAAACCAGTGGCCTAAGGTGAATAGTTCCAATTGCTACAATACCTAACAGTACCTGATACAGTGCATGCTACAGGACCCATACAATGTACAGTTTTGCTATAGTACTTGTACATTGTACAGTTCCTCTATAGTACCGCACAGTGTACAGTTCCTACTACAGTATTCGGAAATATGTCTCTACCTAGTTTTGAACCTGGGTCTTGTGGATGCTCTTAAGGATACCTCACCAACTGGGGTGAGGCTCATGTTCCAGGTGGTATTGTGTAGTGAAATCATAATCCTTGAGTAGTTTGAGCCATCTCTTTTTCCTCATGTTGAGTTCTTTTTGTGAGAAAATATACTTAAAACTCTTGTGATCAGTATATATCTCAAAATTTCACCATAGAGATAGTGTCTTCATATCTTCAAAGCAAAGATTACAGCTTCTAACTCAAGATCATGAGTAGGATAGTTTTGTTTATGAATTTTTAGTTGTCGTGATGCATAGGAAATAACTCTATCAATCTGTATAATGACACAACCAAGTCCTTTTTTGAAGCATCGCTATAAATAACAAATCCATCATTCCCCAATGGTAGATTCAACATAGAAAAATTTACTAATCTTCTCTTTAGTTCTTCAAAACAATCTTCACACACTTTTGTCCAAACAAATTTAACCTCTTTACATGTGATCTTGGTTAATGGGTTAGCCAATCGGGAAAAATTCTGGACAAAATGCCGATAATAACCTACTAAACTAGTAAAACTATGTACCCTAGTTGTAATCGTCAGTGCTCGACATTCTTAGATTGCCTTGGTCTTTGAAGGATCGATAGAGATACTATCCTTAGAGACAATATGGACAAGAAAAGAAATTTCTTGAAGCCATAATTCACACTTTATAAACTTCCCATATGATTCATTTCTTCTTATGGTTTTCAAAATAGTACGCAAGTGATTTTCATGATCTTTGTAGATTTTTGAGTATAACAAGATATCATCAATAAATACCACTAAAAATTCATCAAGATATTCTTTGAAAACTCTATTCAGTAGATCCATGAAAATAGAGGGTGCATTAGTCAATCCAAAATTCATTACTATAAACTAATAATGCCCATGCCTAGTTCAAAATATTGTTTTCAGAATGACTTTCTTCTTCACACACAACTGATGATATCTAGATTGAAGGTGAATCTTTGAAAAATATTGAGCACCATAAAGCTGTTCGAATAAATCATCAATGTGAGGTAGGGGATACTTGTTATTTATTGTTATAGCATTGATCTCCCTGTATTCAATGCACAACCTCATAGATCCATATTTCTTCTTAACAAAAATAACAGGGGCTCCCCATAAAGAAACACTATGGAGAATAAATTATTTATTACTCAATTCCTCTAGTTGTTTCTTTAGTTCCACTAATTCAATAGTTTCTATTCTATAATGGATCTTCGATATGGTCCTTGAACCATGAATTAAATCAATGGAAAACTCAATTTATCATTTTGGAGGATTCCCAGGTAAATCCTCTGGAAACACATCAACATATTGTTGAATAATAGGTACGTCCTGTATTTGAACATTATTTTCCTCACCCATAGTTATTTCATTCTCTTCCTCCCCAATAATTGAATTTATTAGAGCTACTAGGGGTGGATCTAGATAAGAATTAGGTGGTGATGTTTTTGCTCTAAAGATAAGGTACTTCTTATCATCATCAAAAATTGTAACCCCATTCTTCTTAAAATAAATTTTCGCATTATGTTCTGAAAGCCAATACATACTGAGGATTATATCAAATTCTATCAGGGGTATGATGATGAGATCAGAGGATAAAGAACATTTATATTCCCTAATAGGGATTGATTCACAAAACTTTCACTACTGGAAATGAAAGATTTCCTAATAGTTTAGAACTGTTGGGAAAGGCTGCAGAACTGTTGGTATATGTTATACCAACGGTTCTACAAACCATAGGGAAGTAAGCCGTTGGGAAAAGCTTTTCCCAATGATTTATAGTGAACTGTTGGGATAGGGCAGAGAAAAATTACCTTATCCCAATGGTTCTGTCAAACCGTTGGGATAGAGTGCTGAAAATTACCATGCTTTTCCCAACGGTTTGGCAAAACCATTGGGAAAAACCCAAGATCTCCTCTTTCCCAACGGTTTCTAAACTATTGGGAAATGTGTTTTACCAATGGTTCTATTAACCATTGGTAAAACGAAACCCAGATATCCTATGCCAACGGTTTCAAACCATTAGCATAGCCTCTGCTAGGCAAATTGCACAGCAGCTCTGCAATTTGCCCAACAGCTCTCCAATTTGCCCACCAGCTCTCCAATTTGCCCACCACGTCTCATTTTGTGGGTTCCCTCTCATTTTCAATCCAATTATTGTACCTGCAATAAACTAACACATACATATACAATTATTGTACCTAATATAACCAACTAACACTTACATATAGAGAACAAATTCATACACATTTAACATATAATGCTAGAACTATACACATCCATAATTAAATTAGAATTCATAACATAATTATAAACATACATAATTCATTTAGAATTCAATTTAAAATTTAGATGAAAATTATATGTGGATTCCGTAAGTCAATTCATAATTTGATCGGTTTTTTGTATACCATATATTTTTACCTGAAATGATGTCCATTTTAAACAAAATACATACACCTCGAGTGCTACCGGCCACACCACGTCTCAGATTGAGTCGGGGTTGACTCATACACGTCACATATGACCCATGAATCGTTGTGATAAAGAATCGACACAATCCGAATGTGTTTGGTCGGTTTTCCGTATGCCAGTTGATGTTTTTCAATTAAAATGGCGTCTTTTTGAAACAAAAGGCAGACACATTGAGTGGTGCCAGCCACACCGCATCTCAGATTGAGGCGGGGTTGATTCGTACACGTCACATATAACCCATGGATCGTTCTACTAAAGTTTCAATGGAAACTGAATGCGTTTGGTCGGTTTTCCATATGTACTTAAAATGTTGTCCATTTTAAACAAAAGAGAGACACTTAGAGTGATTCTGGTCACACCGTGCCTCCGATTAAGGTGGGGTAGACTTGTACACATCACATATGACCCATGGATTGTTTTTATAAAGTATCTACACAATCCTAATGCGTTTGGTCGGTTTTCCATATGCCAGTTGATATTTTTCACTTCAAATGACGTCCTTTTGAAACAAAAGATAGACACTTTGAGTGGTGGCGGTCACACCGCGCCTCGGATTGAGGTTGGTTTTACTCTTACACATCACATATGACCCATGGATCATTGTGCTAAAGTATTCACACAATCTGAATGCGTTTGGTCACTTTTCCATATGTCAGTTGATGTTTTTCAATTAAAATGACGTCCTTTTGAAACAAAAGGCAGAAACTTTGAGTGGTGGTGGCCACACCACACCTTGAATTGAGGCGGGGTTGACTCATACACATCACATATGACCCATGGATCGTTTTGATAATGTATCGACACAATCCGAATGCGTTTGATCAGTTTTACATATGCCAGTTGATTTTTCCAATTAAAATGACGTCCTTTTGAAACAAAAGGCAGACACTTTGAGTGGTGTCGGCCACACCATGCCTCGGATTGAGGCGGAGTTGACTCTTACATGTCACATATGACCCATGGATCATTCTCCTAAAGTTTCAATGGAAACCAAATGTGTTTGGTCAGTTTTTCGTATGTACTTAAAATGTTGTCCATTGTAAACAAAAGAGAGCCACTTAGAGTGATTACGGCCACACCGTGCCTCATATTAAGGCGGGGTTGACTCGTACACGTCACATATGACCCATGGATCGTTGTTCTAAATTATCGACATAATCCGAATGCGTTTGGTCGCTTTTTCGTATGCCAGTTGATATTTTTCACTTAAAATAACGTCCTTTTGAAACAAAAGACAGACACTTTGAGTGGTGTCGGACACACCGCACCTCGGATTGAGGCGAGGTTGACTCTTACATGTCACATATGACCCATGGATCGTTGTCTTAAATTATCAACACAATCCAAATGCATTTTTCCATTTTCTGTATGCCAGTTGATGTTTTTCAATTAAAATGACATACTTTTGAAACAAAAGGCAGACACTTTGAGTGGTGGCGGCCACACCATGTCTCTAATTGAGGCGTGGTTGACTCATACACATCACATATGACCCATGGATCGTTTTTCTAATGTATCGACACAATCCGAATGTGTTTGGTCGGTTTTCCGTATGCCAGTTGATGTTTTTCAATTAAAATGACGTCCTTTTGCAACAAAAGGCACACTTTGAGTGGTGTCGGCCACACCGTGCCTCGGATTGAGGCTAAGTTGACTCGTACACATCACATATGACTCATGGATCGTTCTCCTAAAGTTTCAATGGAAACTGAATGCGTTTGGTAGGTTTTCTGTATGTACTTAAATTGTTGTCCATTTTAAGAAAAAGAGAGACACTTAGAGTGATTTCGGCCACACCGTGCCTCAGATTAATGCGGGGTTGACTCGTACACGTCACATATGACCCATGGATAGTTGTTCTAAAGTATGGACACAATCCTAATGTGTTTGGTCATTTTTCCGTATGCAAGTTGATGTTTTTCACTTCAAATGACGTACTTTTGAAACAAAAGACAGACACTTTGAGTGGTGGCGGTCACACCGCACCTTGGATTGATGAGGGGTTGACTCGTACATGTCACATATTACCCATGTATTGTTGTTATAATGTATCGAAACAATCCAAATGCATTTGGTTGCTTTTCTGTATGCCATTTGAAATTTTTCAATTAAAATGACGTCCTTTTGAAACAAAAGGCAGACACTTTGAGTAGTTCCGGCCACACCGCGCCTCAGATTGAGGCAGGGTTGACTCATAAACGTCACATATAACCCATGGATTGTTGTGCTAAAGTATCGACACAATCTGAATGCGTTTGGTCAGTTTTCCGTTTTCCAGTTGATGTTTTTCAATTAAAATGATGTTCTTTTGAAACAAAAGGCAGACACTTTGAGTGGTTCCGGCCACACCGTGCCTCGGATTGAGGCGGGGTTGACTCATACACGTCACATATGACCCATGGATCGTTATCCTAAAGTTTCAATGGAAATGGAATGCGTTTGGTCGGTTTTCCGTATGTACTTAAAATGTTGTCCATTTTAAACAAAAGAGAGACACTTAGAGTAATTCTGACCACATCGTGCCTCAGATTAAGGTGAGGTTGACTTTTACATGTCACATATGACCCATGGATCGTTGTTCTAATGAATAGACACAATATGAATGAGTTTGTTCACTTTTCCTTATGCCAGTTGATATTTTTCACTTAAAATGGCGTCCTTTTGAAACAAAAGACAGACACTTTGAGTGGTGCCCGCCACACCGTCCCTCGGATTGAGGTGGGGTTGACTCATACACGTCACATATGACCCATGGATTGTTGTGCTAAAGTATCGACACAATCTGAATGCGTTTGTCAGTTTTCCATATGACAGTTGATGTTTTTCAATTAAAATGGTGTCCTTTTGAAACAAAAGACAGACACATTGAGTGGTGGCGGCCACACCGTGCCTCGGATTGAGGCAGGGTTGACTCGTACACGTCAAATATTACCCATGGATCGTTGTTCTAAAGTATCGACACAATCCGAATGCGTTTCTCGGTTTTTCGTATGCCAGTTGATGTTTTTCAATTAAAATGACGTCCTTTTGAAACAAAAGACAGACACTTTGAGTGGTGGCGGCGACACTGCGCCTTGGATTGAGCCGGGGTTGACTTGTACACATCACATATTACCCATGGATCGTTTTACTAATGTATCGACACAATACGAATGTGTTTGGTCAGTTTTCCATATGTACTTAAAATGTTGTCCATTTTAAGAAAAAGAGATCCACTTAGAGTGATTTCGGCCACACCGTGCCTCAGATTAAGGAGGGTTGACATGTACATATCACATATGACCCATGGATCGTTGTTCTAAAGTATCGACACAATTCGAATGCATTTCATTGGTTTTCTGTATGCCAGTTGATGTTTTTCACTTCAAATGACCTCCTTTTGAAACAAAAGACTGACACTTTGAGTGGTGGCGGCCACACCGCGCCTCAGATTGAGGCGGGGTTGACTCGTACACATCACATATGACCCATGGATCATTTTACTAAAGTATCGACACAATCCAAATGCGTTAGGTTGGTTTTTCGTATGTCAGTTAATGTTTTTCAATTAAAATGGCGTCCTTTTGAAACAAAAGGCAGACACGTTGAGTGGTGGAGGCCATACCATGCCTCGGATTGAGGTGGGGTTGACTCGTACATGTCACATATAACCCATAGATCATTGTTCTAAAGTATTGACACAATCCGAATGCATTTATCGGTTTTCTGTATGCCAGTTGATGTTTTTCAATTAAAATGTCGTCCTTTTGAAACAAAAGACATACACTTTAAGTGGTGGCGGCCACACTGCACCTCAGATTGAGGCGGGGTTGACTCGTACACATCACATATGACCCATGTATCGTTGTTCTAAAGTATCGACACAATCTGAATGCGTTTGTCAGTTTTCTGTATGCCAGTTGATGTTTTTCAATTAAAATGGTGTCCTTTTGAAACAAAAGACAGATACTTTGAGTGGTGGTAGCCACACCGCACCTTGGATTTAGGCGGGGTTGACTCGTACATGTCAAATATTACCCATGGATCATTGTTCTAAAGTATTGACACAATCCGAATGTGTTTGTCGGTTTTCCGTATGCCAGTTGATGTTTTTCAATTAAAATGACGTCCTTTTGAAACAAGAGACAGACACTTTGAGTGATGGAGGATACACTGCACTCATATTAAGGCGGGGTTTACTCGTACACGTCACATATGACCCATGGATCATTGTGATAATGTATCGACACAATCCGAATGCGTTTGGTTGGTTTTCTGTATGTACTTAAAATGTTTTCCATTTTAAGCAAAAGAGAGCCACTTAGAGTGATTCCGGCCACACCGTGCCTCAGATTAAGGAGGGGTTTACTTGTACACATTACATATGACCCATGGATCATTGTGATAATGTATCGGCACAATCCGAATGTGTTTCATTGGTTTTCCGTATGCCAGTTGATGTTTTTCACTTCAAATGACCTCCTTTTGAAACAAAAGACTGACACTTTGAGTGGTGGCGGCCACACCGCACCTCGGATTGAGGCGGGGTTGACTCTTACACGTCACATATGACCCATGGATTATTTTCCTAAAGTATCGACACAATCCAAATGCGTTAGGTCTGTTTTCCATATGCCAGTTCATGTTTAACAATTAAAATGATGTCCTTTTGAAACAAAAGGCAGACACTTTGAGTGGTGGCGGCCACACCACGCCTCGGATTGAGGCGGGGTTGACTCGTACACATCACATATGACCCATGGATTGTTGTTCTAAAGTATCGACACAATCCGAATGCGTTTGTTGGTTTTCCGTATGCCAGTTGATGTTTTTCAATTAAAATGACGTCCTTTTGAAACAAAAGACAGACACTTTGAGTGGTGGAGGCCACACCGCGCCTCGGATTTAGGCGTAGTTAACATGTACACGTCCCATATGACCCATGGATAATTGTTCTAAAGTATCGACACAATCCAAATGTGTTTGTCGGTTTTCTATATTCCAGTTGATATTTTTCAATTAAAATGACATCCTTTTGAATCAAAAGACAGAAACTTTGAGTGGTGGCGGCCACACCGCACCTCATATTGAGGCGGGGTTGACTCTTACACGTCACATATGACCCATGGATCATTGTGCTAAATTATCGACACAATCCGAATGCGTTTTTCGTTTTTCCGTATTCCAGTTGATGTTTTTCAATTAAAATGACGTCCTTTTGAAACAAAAGACAGACACTTTGAGTGGTGGTGGCCACACCGCGCCTCGGATTGAAGCGGGGTTGACTCGTACACGTCACATATGACCCATGGATCGTTGTGCTAATGTATCGACACAATCCTAATGTGTTTGGTCGGTTTTCCTTATGTACTTAAAATGTTGTCCATTTTAAGCAAAAGAGAGACACTTAGAGTGATTTCGGCCACACCGTGCCTTAGATTAAGGCGGGGTTGACTCGTACACGTCACATATGACCCATGGAACATTGTTCTAAAGTATCGACACAATCCAAATGCGTTTGGTCGGTTTTCTGTATGCCAGTTGATGTTTTTCACTTCAAATGACGTTCTTTTGAAACAAAAGACAGACAGTTTGAGTGGTGGCGGCCACACCGCACCTCGGATTGAGGCGGGGTTGACTCTTACATGTCACTTATGACCCATGGATCATTTTTCTAAAGTATCAACACAATCCGAATGCGTTATGTCAGTTTTCCGTATTCCAGTTAATGTTTTTCAATTAAAATGATGTCCTTTTGAAACAAAAGGCAGACACTTTGAGTGGTGGCGGCCACACCGCGCCTCTTATTGAGGCGAGGTTAATTCGTACACGTCACATATGACCCATGGATTGTTCTCCTAAAGTTTCAATGGAAACCAAATGCGTTTGGTCAGTTTTCTGTATATACATAAAATGTTGTCCATTTTATGAGAATCCTCATGTGTCTATTAGTGGAATGGTATTTACTTAAAATCTTGTGGATATTTATATAAAATATTTTTATATCATTCATAGTATGGATTAGATTTTAGTTTATAATGCTATGAAACATTTCGGAGCTAACGATGTCATGCCCAATGAATACATCTCTTTTATAACATACCAAGAATCTATGATATTGATTAGATGTGTAAATGTGATTTACATTGATTATCATGATGAAAATAAATAAAATATATATTATAGATTTTCTAGTATTAAATGAAATCAAGAAGGGTGGGGGCTGTCCGGCGGGGCTGTCCGGGGACCAAGGAGGAGGGTGGGGGGTTGTGCGGGGGGTTGTCCGGGGTCCAAGGAAGAGGGTGGGGGGCTGTCCGGGGGCTGTCTGGGGGGCAGTCCGGGGGGATGTCCGTGGTCCAGGGAGGAGCGTGGGGGGGCTGTGCGGGGGGCTGTCTGGGGGGTGTTTGGGGGGTTGTTTGGGGTCCAAGGAGGAGGGTGGGTGGGCTGTCTGGGGGGCTATCCGGGGGGGCTATTCGGGGGGCTGTCTGGGGGCTGTTCGGGGTTGTTCGAGGGGTTGTTCGGGGTCCAAGGAAGAGGGTGGGGGGCTGTCCGGGGGCTATCTGGGGGGCAGCTCGGAGGCTGTCTGAGGTCCAGGGAGGAGGGTGGGGGGGATGTCTGGGGGCTGTTTGGGGGGCTGTCTGGGGGCTGTCCGGGGGGTGTTTGGGGGGTTTTCTGCGGTCCAAGGAAGAGGGTGGGGGCGTTATCCAGGGGGATATCTAGGGGGCTGTCTGGCGGGGCTGTCTGGGGTCTAGGGAGGAGGGTGGGGGTTGTCCAGGGTCCAGGAAGGAGGGGGGTTCCAAAACACAAAACCACTAAAAGACAACAACATCCATAAAAACAGATAATATATAAAAATAACTCAACTCTAATACTATACTACAATTCTAGATAAAACCAACAACTAGAATAGATTAAATATCAAATCTCAGTAATATCAGTCAAAAATGTAATGGATCAACTTGTCCCACATCACCATCACATTCATCACCATCATCATCATCACCCTCTTCCTCGTCCCCATCATCGTCCTCGCCCTCCTCGCCCTCACCCTCCTCCTCATCCTCACCCTCCTCCTCTCCCTCGCCACCCGCCTCGCCCTCCTCCACTCCCTCCTCTTCTGCATCAGACTCCTCGCCATCATCATCGTCAAGCTGGACATCGTCCTGACCACCACTAGAACTGCCACCAGGTGCATCATATATAGAATGTATCGACGACATATATTCATCAAAAACTGGGCTGGCCTCTGCTGGAAGTGTAGGACGTAGAACTTCAATAAATTTCATAAATGCACTATTTGCCCTAGCAGACTGTTCTTCCGTCTCTGTGGACCTTTTCTCAGCCTGTTCTGCTTGTGCCCTAACTTTCTGTAGCTCGGTGGCACTACATCTTGTACCTGAGGAAAAGAAGATGGGACAACTGTCTGACCAGATACTGACTGGGGAGTGGTAATCATCATGGGATGTGAAAATAATGGGCCAGAAGATGCATAAGGTAGCGAAAACATGGGAGGCCTAAATATCCTGTGTGTCCCTAACGACACACTGGGATCAGAATGTGGGAAAGATGACATGTCAGTGGGAGGGGCAGGGTCTAGTCGGGTATGCGC
Source organism: Viscum album (assembly GCA_963277665.1). Taxonomy (NCBI): domain Eukaryota; kingdom Viridiplantae; phylum Streptophyta; class Magnoliopsida; order Santalales; family Viscaceae; genus Viscum; species Viscum album. The sequence continues at coordinate 1,892,404,067 of OY728165.1, forward strand.
AGCTGCTTGTCCACCTCTGGTACAAACCCTCTTCGTACCATCGGCCTGAGTACTAGGACCAGTAATAGGCTCCTCGTCAAATAACTGTCAACGTATAGGTGGATCCTACAAAAAAATTTACAAAAAAATTGATCACATGACATTATATATTCTTTAAATATATCAATTTGAAATAAAGTACTCACTACAGGCACTAATGATGGAATTCCCAACTCCGTCATTCGACGATTGTTGTCCATCATTTTTTTCCTTCGTCTCTCTTCAATTGGCTTCATTTCCTTCTTTTGAAAACAAATATGTAATTAATTAGAAAAAAAACTAATGTGTAACCCAAAAAACTAAATATATAAAGGAATAGGAGGATTCATTGGTAATTTGGCTATCAATTATTTTAGAAGAGCATAAATGGATTTAATAAATCATACAAGTTGTAATGTTCAACAAGTTAGAAATATTGTTTGACTATGTTTGAATACAGTTCAATTCCAAATTAGAAAATGCAATTCAAATAAAACTGCAACCAATAAACGTTGAAAATTCACATAATGGTCAAGTCAACTATCAATTGTTTTAGAATAGCTTGAATGGATTTAATAAATCATACAAGTTGTAATGTTCACCAAGTTAGAAATATTGTTTGACTATGTTTGAATACAGTTCAATTCAAAATTAGAAAATGAAATTCAAATAAAACTGCAACCAATAAACATTGAAAATTCACATAACGGACAATTCAGCTATCAATTGTTTTAGATGATCTTGAATGAATTTAATAAATCATACAAGTTTTAATGTTCACCAAGTTAGAAATATTGTTTGACTATGTTTGAATACAGTTCAATTCCAAATTAGAAAATGCAATTTAAATAAAACTGCAACCAATAAACATTGAAAATTCACATAACGGTCAAGTCAGCTATCAATTGTTTTATAAGAGCTTGAATGGATTTAATAAATCATAAAATTTGTAATGTTCACCAAGTTAGAAATATTGTTTGACTATGTTTGAATACAGTTCAATTCCAAATTAGAAAATGCAATACAAATAAAACTGCACCCAATAAACATTGAAAATTCACATAACGGTCAAGTCAGCTAAAACATATTTGTGATCAATACTAAATCAATTTGAATATTACCAACCTTAATAACCCAACTCGAGGTAAACCAAAAGAATTGAGAACATGGATGAATGATTATATATATTTTCAACCACAACTTTAGGTTCACAATCAACTCTGACAATTAAGCTATTTGAGTCATCAAAAGAAATAAATGGATTGGTTCCAATGGAACTAGGGACAGTGTCAATTCCATCATCACCATCATCAAAAATATGTCTTGGAATTACTTCAACTATGACACCAAACTCATGTCGAATTTGTTCTTTGACATAAAAAACTTGTTTAGCCATTGATGCCAACACATATGGTTCTTCAGTAGCAAGAGTGTGAGTCATATTAATTACTCGAAATCCACAATCATCAATAAATGTTCCATGTATCTTCATCGAATAAAACCAATGTCATTTCATCATTGTGACTCGTCCATGAGAGTAATAATCCAATATTATTATTTTCTCAACAACTCTATAATAACAAACATTTTTAAATCATGGTCTACTATCTGATGCACTGGCATAACAATCTGTTGTGGCAGTAACCATAACACCATCATGTTGTGTTCTCATGTTCTTTGCTCATTCAGTGACAATAAATTTGTACCCATTGATAACAATTGATTTATAGTCACGAACCACGGTATTAGGACCAAAATCCAAAGATCTTATTTCCTCAGGGATAGAGTCGGCAGAAAAACTCAATACCTGCCATATAAATGACTATTAAACTTAATTAAATATTGATATAATTATTTTAAACATTAATTTTTTTATACCTTCAATTTTAACCAAGTAGAAAACTCTTTGCTATGCAAAGTCTCTCTCCTTCTCAAAGATAAAGAACAATGCTTCCTATTTATCATTATTTTATGTTCCCTGTAGATAAAAAATATGAATAGTTTAATAGATATATATGTAAGATATACATAATCAACTTAGTTACCCGATATAGTCATCGAACAAATAATAGTTGAACAAAACTGTGCGATGTGACATCTCCCGCTCTTCATGGCTTAATGTCTTCAAAGTATATGATCCAGGAATTCCTCCTGTTTGAGGAAGTGATGGAAAACTGGGTTCAATTTGCTCATACTTTTCTTCTTCATTCTTCATTGGTCTGTTCAATATTGTAGTAAGATCAGACAAATACATCGAGAAGAAATCCATACATTCTTGAGCCAAGTAACCGTTCACAATAGAACCTTCGGGATGATTTCTGTTTCGGACATAAGACTTTAATGTGAACATATTTCTTTCAGTTGGATACATCCAATGAAAAGAAACAGGTCCTCCAAGAAGTATTTTAGTGGGAATATGGACAATTAGATGCAGCATGCATGTGAAAAATGATGGAGGAAATATTTTCTCCAACTCACACAAAATTAATAGGTCATTTATCAACATTTTTTGCAAGAAAGACTTGGAGAACTTCTTAGCAGAAAGATCTCTAAAAAATGGCACAACCGAATAATAGCCACCTCTACATTATTAGACAAAATATGACGTATTGCTATTGGAAGAAACTCATGAAGTAGAACATGATAATCATGAGTCTTCAAAAAATTTAGCTTCAACTCTCTTCTGTTGACCCGTTTAGATATGTTGCATGAATAGCCATCAAGAACTCTAATAATCTCTAATACTTCCAGAATTTGTTTTTTTTTCGTAGGTGTCATCACATAATAAGCACATGGAAGTTGCCATTTATTTTCACTAATACGCACAGGATGCAATTCTGGTCTGATGCCCCAATCCACCAAGTCACGCCGAGATAGTAAATCATCTTTTGTCTTCCCCTTGACATTTAGAAGAACCTAAAGCAACATTTCTCATATATTCTTTTCAATATGCATTACGTCTAAGCAATGACGTAACAAATTGGTTACCAATAAAGCAAATCAAAAAAAGATACTCCTCTTCCTCCAATTGTAACAGGTTTCAGTGGAAACATTCTTTCTCTTTCCAGATTTTATTTGACCATTCCCGAATGAAAAACTGAAATATTTCAATTCATTAAGCACATCAGATCCAGATATATGCTGAGGTGGATCATCAGTCTCTATGGTATTATCAAATCTTCGATGATTCATTCTATATGGATGATCCTTTGACAAGAATTGATGATTTCCCATAAAACTGAAACTACAACGATTTTTTTGTCTTTTGGATCGTGTATTCTTCATAAAAACTGGACATGAAAGTTTTCCCTTCGTGCTCCATCCAGACATCATTGCATAAGACGAAAAATCATTGATCATCCAAATAAGCACAGCACGCATCTGAAATATGTCTTTCAAACATGCATCGTATGTGCGCACACCCACATCCCAAAGAAGTTTCAACTCTTTTATTAAAGGTTGCATGTATACATCAATATCAATGCCAGGATCAGAAGGACCAGATATGAGTATACTCATGAAAGTGAAAGGTTTTTTCATACACAACCATGGGGGAAGATTATAAATGTGTATAAAAACTGGCCATGTGCTGCGAAAAGTAAGCATCTGCCCAAACGGATTAAAACCGTCGCATGAAAGACCCAGCCTCACATTACGCACGTCAGCTACAAAATCAGGATGTCAAGCATCAAATCTCTGTGATGAAAATCCATCTGCATGATGAACCAACTCATCATTAGTCTTCTTTCTCTCGGTATCATGACATCTCATTTTTATTGATATGTCATCAGACATAAAAAGATTCTGGAGTCTAGAGATCAATGGAAAGTTCCACATTACTTTTTGTGGAATGTGGGATGGTTTTCCATCAGATTTTGACTTCTATTGGGATGTGCCACATTTTATACAATCATTTCGTTCAGCGGTTTCCTCCCAGAATAAACTACAATCTTTCGGTCAAGCATGAATTTTGTTTCTTGAAAATCCAACTTCCTCAACTAACTTCCATGACATATAGTGGTTTGGGGGAATATCTGCATCATCTGGAAGTAAATCCTTAAAGAGGGTAAGAATTTAATCAATTTTTGTATTAGAAATCCCATACATATTTTTCCCATGAAACAATCGGATTAAAAATTCCAGATTTTTCATTTTATCACATTGTCGATATACTGGAGTTATGGTAGCATCATTCAATTTTTTCACCCTATCAATATCATCATTTTCACTAGATGCATCAGCTGTCCTCATATCGAAGTCTTCTTGAGTCGAAATAATTTCTTTTTCATGATGACGAATAAACGGAAACCGATCATCTAACAAATTATCAATTCCAGTCCTTTCATTTCGATCATCACCAATTTGAGATTTCATTTTCTCTCCATTGTGATACCACACAAAGTAGTTTGCTTGAAAACCATTTTTGGTTATGTGGTATCTGACTTCTTCACGGCTCAACCAAGGTCTACCAACACAATTGGAACATGGGCAGTGTATGCGACCACTATCTGAAGCATTGTGAACTGAAAAATCTATAAATCTCTCCAAATTGTTTTGAAAATCGCTTGAGATCCGATTGGTTTCATACATCCAACTTCTGTCCATTATGTAAAAGGAATTTATATAAGTCATTTTGTCATAAACAATTCAATAGGATTGAACTTTAATAGAAAATATATTTAAGTAAACGATAAAGGAAGTTGTTTCTAGTTGATGTAGTGAACTATTAAAACAATGTAAATATATACTAATTAATTCAGTTATGTGTGCCTAGATTTGAGGTGAGATGTGTTTTGTAATTTTTTCATTTATCACATACCAAGAAGACACCATAGACCTGATAAAACATTGTTCAAGATATTACAAAGTGAAGGCTTTTCATTGAAGACGCAGAATGTGTAAAGGGAGTTTTTTAAATAAGTTATTGATTCCAAAAAATGGAAATATTGTGAAAAGTTAGTACATTTCATAACACCCAAACTAAAGTCAACAGAAAGTACCATATCACCCCACTAAAAAAAAGTAAAACCACCTACCCCACTACCCCAACCATGTCAATTACCTAAATGAGGGCTTCTATGTCTATATTTGGGAAGAGGTTGAAGGATTCTAACCTGGATGGAGGAGTTTCAGCCGATCAGATGGAAGACCTCAGGTTAGGGTTCACCTGCGTGGGGGCTTCTGGAAATCGGGGGAAATGCAGAGTTATTTGCTTCTGTGTAATCGGTGATGGGATTTCCACGGGGGTGGAGGGGTTGTCCAGGGGGTATGGGGTGTCCAGGGGGTGGGCGGGCTGTCCACGAGGGTGGCGAGGCTGTCTAGGGGGGAGGGGGTGTCCCGGGGGGGTGGGCGGGCTAACCACGGGGGTGGGGTGGGGGGGGGGATTTCGAGGGGGTACAACGTGTCCAGGGGGTGGGGGTGTCAGGGGGGTGGGGGTGGGGGGGAGTTTCCAGGGGGTGGGTGGGTTTTCCACGGGGTTGGGGGATGTTCAGGGAGTAGGGGGTGTCCAGGGGGTGGGCAGGCTTTCCACGGGGGTGGAGGGGTTGTCCAGGGGGGTACAAGGTGTCTAGGGGGGTGGGAGGACTATCCACGAGGGTGGCAGGGCTGTCCAGGGGGTAGTGGGTGTCCAGGGGGTGGGTGAGCTATCCAAATGTAACACCCCAAGATTTCATAGTGTGTTATTTCTTCAAAATAATTCAATAACTTGCACTACACGCAACACCGAGCTAAAGCGCACCATGACTTACCAAACAAGCCGGTCAAAAGAGTTTATGAATAGTATTAACTAAATTTTAAACTTTATATAATCCTTATAATTTTAGAATCTATATTATGAGTTTCTTAGACATAATGTAAGAACAAATTCCTTTTTTTCAGATAAAAGAAGTATTTTTCAAAAATTCACTTTTACCAACTTTAATAGTGAACCCTTTTTAAATCCAATATTTTAAACATTTATATATTAAATTTGACTAAATAAATTTATTCTTTAGAATGGGGACATAAAAAAATTTACAATGTAACACCCCAAGCTTCCATGGTATGCATCTCTTTGAATAATACAATAGCGTGTGTTTCAAGTTCTAACACACACTACAACCAATCAAACTAGCCGTAATGAATAATAATACCTACTTTTTAAAATTTTATAAATTTTATCTCTCAAAATGGACTTCATTTTTGGATTTGGAGTATTGCATTTAGCCTAAGGTGAAATTTTGGTACTTTTCGGATAACTATAATATTTTGATGAATAGTGAAAATTACTAAATTTTAATTAAAAACAACTTTTTTAATCAAAATGATTAATAGTGATAAATTATGAATTTGAGTGGTTTTAAAGTATAATTAGAATATATTTTTACCATTTTATCCAATGGTGTTCATTATAATTAATTTCACTTTGAAATTGGACATAAACAATTGTCAATCATTTGATATATATTGTTTCTTAAAAACATGCTATTTGTTGTGACAGCGGGAATTAATTATAAAATTATTTAATGAAACTTATATGTTTGGAATTTTTTAAAATAGGCATCATTTTTGAATTCAGAATATCAATTATAGCTTAGGGTGAAATTTTGGCATTGTTCTGAAAATCTTCAATTTTTGATGAATAGTGAAACTACTAAGTGGTAGTTAAAAACTGAATCTTTTTCATAAAACTTAATTTTACCGCTTCTGTGATTGGAATTTAGAAACTCCGAGAGACACGGTTAATATCAAGGAGTAAAATTTGGTTCAATGAGATGAAAATAATTTTTGGTGAATAGTAAATTTTTACTTTTATTTACCACAGTTAAAAGTAAATAGGGTAATTAAGGGTAAAAATGATATTAATATTACCCTAACACATGTCCTAATTCTATTGGAAAAGTTTATCTCGACCAAAAACAACCTTAGGAATAAAATATTATCATTTAGGTCCACTTTTATTAGATTAGGACATTTATTATTATTTATTTCAAAGAAGAGTTAAAAGAGTTAAAATCAAAGTTTATTTACGAAAACATTTTTAATATTGGGTTATACATAAGATAAATTCGATTGTAAATATTAATTAGAACTATAAAAAGATTTACTACATAATTATATTTTATTTATAATTTTTAGACATTAAAAAATGTAATTTATTTATGACACAATGATGATGCAGTAATTACCTAATTAATGAAAAATTTGAATAATTGATATTATAAATACCCAAATAAATGTAATTTGAGACTTTTTATAAATACCAATAATTTTCTAGGATAATATGACATGTTATGATTTATTTAATTAACTTTGTTTGAAGTAATCATTCTGTTATGATTTTTAAAAAAATCAATTATTGAATAGTGTCAAAATTGACATAAAAGAGTTTTTCAAAAACAATATTATATTATTAATTGATATTAAATTTTTAAAAATCTAAGGTTCGGCCAAAAGACTTATATAATGATAGGTGTATCATTAATGGACCACTTGGGGGTCTCTTGGATGTATATAGTAAGTTTATTAACCATATAATGTAAAAATACAAAGAGGCATTGTAAAAGTGAAACTAATTAACTAAGAGTTAATACTTAAAAATAAGGTTAATATAATGACCCAAACCTGTCTAAATTCTATTGGTTGAGTGGTTTTCGACCCATACCCACCTTAAACTTTAAATAATATACTTTTGAGCCATTAGAAACCGAATATGAATTTATTATAAAATAATATTTCTAGCTTTTCCAAAGGTGCCCCCCACCCCTCTTATAAAAGGGAACTCTCCCTTCTCATTAACTCACACCTTAAAATCGTTTTGCTTTGGCCATCCTCTGCCAAAATACTCTCTCAAATTCCCTCACTTCATCCTAGAGGCATTCCTTTAGTCAGAAAGCAAACTTAAGTAGATCTTTTGATCAAATCAAAATGAAGAACCCGAAGAAGAGGTAATGATTTCACCACCCTTTTTCAAGTTCCTTTCTTCTTCCACTTCTTCTTTATTTGTTATTACCATTCTAAAATAATGAATCCATTATATCCTATATACTGTAATATTATTATAAATATGGTACAACCATATTCAGTATTCTATCTGTCCTTTGAATGACATGTCATCATACGTGCATACGTACGGCTTACTGTCTCCATGTTGTGGTGTAATTGTTATTCAATATATTATTATTTGGATTGGTATAATAATGATTTTTAATTCATGTAAATAATAAATATAACATGATAATTATTCTGTATATATGATATACCATCCAATTATATATTATTTTAATATCAAAAGAATGATATTTTTGCTCGTGCATACGTACAGATTACCGTCTCCATGACGTGATGAGATTCATTTCCAAGTTCACCATTCATCGACGATTATAAAAATATATATTACTAATAAGTATGTAATATATGACATAATAATGATACTGAAGATATATATATATATATATATATAAGTATTTATGTACTTACATATATCTTATTCATTTACTTCTGTTCAATACTATATGAAAACAGAAACAGCGTTTATACGTACGTACGGACTACCGTCTCCATAAACGGTGTTTTCCATTTCATATATATGTATATTATACATATTTAAATTCTAAATATATATGATATATTTATCATGTTTTATATTCTGTAAGTATTTAAATCATGACCTAAGTGATACAACCAAGAGTGACAAGTTAAAAAACGTACGATAAAGAAAGTGATTATTACCCAAAATGTTAACTTAACATGGAAATTATTATTAAATGGGTAATATAAAGTCATAAATTAATCAGGTATGATATCATAAATATTAATATGGTTCCGGTATTATTTAATAACATACTACGATCTTCATACAGGAGGTTAAACGTACCCTTGACTAAAGGAAAGTGCAAGGTAAGGGGTTTTCATCTCACTCCTTATTCTCGTGAGATTCATGCCATATTGCCACTATTACCTTTTGTGTGGTGTATGTACTGCACATAATTGTATTCTTTGTGTAATGCACTTTAATTTATGTGTATTTACATATTCATTTTATAATACCTCTTTTATGGGTTGTATGTTTCGTAAGTTACCAAATTGGTAAGGGTTAATTCCTCAATCTCATCATTATCCGAGATTGTTTATGTGTAAGTATTTACTGGGACATTTTTATCATCCATGTCCATTTTTCATAAATATGATTTCAAAATTAAGATTTTAAGGATTTTGAAATGTACCCTTTATCAAGATCAAAATTTCAAATGTTTTAAAGATTTATCTTTCTAAATATTTTCAATTAATGTCCATGTTTTCAAAATGATTTTAAGGATTTATTTATATGGACATGAATGTTTTGAAATGATATTTCTTTTCAAAATTTTCAAAGTGGTATGGGACACTTTGATTCAAAAATATCTCTTAAATTAATTCCTTTATAAATGTGTGACTTTTTAATGATTTCAAGAAAAGTGATATTTCTCTCAAATAGTTTTGATTTCATCTATGTCAACATCCTTTGATGGATTTTAAGCTTATTTGAAGTTGATTTATTATGATACAAAACTTTTGTATTGTATTGAAGGTTTTGTGATATTTTTAACTGTGGATGTGTCATTTTTATACCATTCATGGTTTATGGAGAAAGTATTGACATTTCGTATGCTAGTTTTAATACGAATGTTTATGTTATGTTTAAACCTTTTCATATGGGAATGCATTGGACTTAGTAAGTGATGGGTGGATCCCACTATATCTCCTCGATGCATCCGTAGGTCTCATGAGACAAACTAGTGTCTTGGCACAAGGCCTTGACAAAATATTATTTATAGTCTTGGCACGAGGCCTTGGCTATGTGGTTATGATAGTCTGGCATTATGCATTCCATCATTATGAAAGTGGTTAGTGATATTGCATGTGATTATTCGATTAGTAGAATATCCATTTGAATAAGTAAATGGAATTATTTCATTTTATTTCTGCCATATTATGCTGATGTCGAATTTTTAAAGGCTTTTGTTTTAGTTTTATACAATGCCTTAAATGTTTATTCTTATTTTTGAAAGTTTCTGTTGTATTGCTTACCCTTACTGAGCATTTGAGCTCACCCCTTTCTATGTTTTATTTTTCCCAGGATTCCAAGAAGTGTAATGTGATTGATATGCAGGGTTAAGACAAGGGAATAATGGAATTCATAAAGGATTATTTATGTTGTTTTGTATGTTATGAAGTATAATGTAACATTCATGTATGTAATCTATTTTCCAAGACTTCTAAATTGATCGGTTCTTCGAGACTTGGTTCCTTGTAATCATGACAATGTATTAAAATAATGCACCGACTCTGGGTCACTAGGGTCGGGGCGTTACAGTTGGTATCAGAGGAAGTTTATCAATAACCTTGGAAACTAGATTTAGATAAACTCTGATTAGATCACATAGCCCTAAGATAGACTTTTAGGATTATTATAGAACAACTTCCTAGAATTTTGGTATTGTAGAGATTTTCTGAGTTTTCCGAGCAATACATCCCTGTCTGGATACGAGCAGATAGAGGCAGCTCTGGCACAGATGTACCTAGGTGTAAAACACGAAAACACCGCTTTGAGTTAGACTCGAACGGGAACTGGTGCACAACAATGGGCCTTGCTGCACTCTTGGTTACGACACTCCTGGGGGATATGCTTAGGATAATTCTCATTTTATTTACAAACCATTATTAAGGGCTCATGAGTATATACTTACTCAAAGAAAACATTTTTTATGATTATGGATTACATCAATAAACTGTTCAATTTGCATTAGGAATTATTTATTGCAATTCATAAACTGACCTAGTTTATGATATTGTATAGAAATGGCGCACAGTATAAGGAATGTTAACTCCAGTAATACGTATGATCCAAAGAGTAAGAAGGATCGTATCTTTCATGGTATTAAGACATAATTTAGAAATGAAATAGTCTCCCATGTATTATCATCATATGAAGAAATAGTATCATGTGTGGATAAGATAACTAAAGAGTTTACTGAGTCCTATGGCTTTGAAGGGAAGCAAGAGAAGAAAAGGATGGAAGAGAGAAAGATGGATAAAGGGAAGAGGGAAAAGAATAATTTCCCCATATGTGATAACTGTGGGAAGAAACACCCTGTAACTTGCCTGAAAGGAATGGGAGTTTGTTATAAGTGTGGAGGAAAAGGGCACAAGGTACGTGACTGCAAGGGTAAGAAAATGGTTTCAAATGTACAATGCTTCAATTGAAAGGATTTTGGACACTACGCGAACATATGTCCCAATCATCAGACTATGCCACAAATGATGCTATTGGATAATAATCAAGTTATGATACTACCACAGATGAAGAGGAATGATTAGAGTTCTTATGTTGATTATGTCATTTGAGTGTTGTATCAACAATGTACTTGTTATAATAATTATGGAGTATATAAGGATTATACTACAGTACTATTTCATTAAGGACTTGAGATTGTGTGGAACAAAGAAAAGTGACTCAATAGCAGGATAATTTTTTGGAAAATATATGGTTGAGAGAATGATAAACCATAATATAGTTCTGATACCGAGGTAGTGATATTAGAATAATACATGATTGATTTGGATAAATTATATTGGATATTCTTGACTACCTTGAAACTGATTAATGATTTGTATATTCAATCATTGCTGGGGTTTACAAAATTTTTGGATTAAAGGAGTATATTCATTATTATTTAAGGAATAAGGGATCATGAATGTAATCAATAAGGTTTTATGGTAATTCAGGATGTTGCAGTGTTTTAAAAGAATACATGATGAAGGTGTTCACATGTTATTACGTAGAAAAAAGGATCTTCATTTTTGGACTAAATCATGTTGGATAGTTCTAGTTTGGATTATTTTTGGATTTCCATAAAAGGACAACCTGGAGGTTGGGCGGCAACCTGTCGCATCCAGCAAGGCCGCGAGACTTGAACCCACAACCGAAGGGCGACAAGGGTGTATCACCTACCACTGGCCCATGTAATGTCCGGGATTAAATAATGTATTTTTTTTCTAAAAGATCTGGTAGATGAATTATAAATTCGTTTTTTTAACCCTATACGAATAGGATAAATAGAATATTTTTTTAACGTTATATTATCTTTTAGAGTGAAAGATGATTTTGTGATAGAAATTAGTTAAAGGATGGAATTTTACTTGTCAAGAATATATTTTTCTTCTTCTCTTATTCTATGAAGAAATTAATTCTTCTACTTTATTTAAGGAATCCTAAAACCAAAAATGTGTTATCCTAATACCCTATGTTTTGTTGAACCGATGGTATTTCAAATCATCATAGATTGATGAATTTAAGGACCTCAATTTTACACTTGTGTGTGATTGATGACCTCAATCACTGCCTATAAATATTTATTTTTTTTCTCCAATTATATGTCTCTAATTGCCACCAATGTTCTCCTAATCGAGATCATAATTTGTTGGTGACCCTTTCATTTCTCTTTTCCTCATATTAAGACTAAATTTTAGTAACCCAGTTTCTGATGTGGGTTTTCCCACAAAGATATTTTCTATTTTTAACCTTTTATTTTTGAAGAACAATTTGAAATTTCGAGGACGCAATTTATTGAAGGAGGGTAGAATGTAACACCCCAAGATTTCATAGTGTGTTATTTCTTCAAAATAATTCAATAACTTGCACTACACGCAACACCAAGCTAAAGCGCACCATGACTTACCAAACAAGTCGTTCAAAAGAGGTTATGAATAGTATTAACTAAATTTTAAACTTTATATAATCCTTATAATTTTAGAATCCATATTATGAGTTTCTTATACATAATTTAAGAACAAATTCCTTTTTTCAGATAAAAGAAGTATTTTTCAAAAATGCACTTTTACCAACTTTAATAGTGAACCCTTTTTAATTCAAATATTTTAAACTTTTATATATTTAATTTGACTAAATAAATTTATTCTTTATAATGGGGACATAAAAAAAATTATAATGTAACACCCCAAGCTTCCACGGTACGCTTCTCTTTGAATAATATAGTAGTGTGTGTTGTACGCAACTTCGAGTTCTAACACACACTACAACCAATCAAACTAGCCGTAATGAATAGTAATACCTAATTTTTAAAATTTTATAAATTTTATCTCTCAAAATGGACTTTATTTTTGGATTCGGAGTATTGAATTTAGCCTAAGGTGAAATTTTGGTACTTTTCGGATAACTTTAATATTTTGATGAATTGTGAAAATTACTAAATTTTAATTAAAAACAACTTTTTTAATCAAAATAATTAATAGTGATAAATTATGTATTTTAGTGGTTTTAAATTATAATTAGAATATATTTTTACCATTTTATCCAATGGTGTTCATTAAAATTAATTTCACTTTGAAATTGGACATAAACAATTGTCAATCTTTTGATATATATTGTTTCTTAAAAACACGCTATTTGTTGTGACAGCGGGAATTAATTATAAAATAAATTAATGCAACTTATATGTTTGGAATTTTTTAAAATAGACATCATTTTTGAATTCGGAATATCAATTATAGCTTAGGGTGAAATTTTGGCATTGTTCTGAAAAACTTCAATTTTTGATGAATAGTGAAACTACTGAGTGGTAGTTAAAAAACTGAATTTTTTTCATAAAACTTAATTTTACCGCTTCTGTGATTCGAATTTCAAAACTCCGAGAGACACAATTAATATCAAGGAGTAAAATGTGGTTCAATGAGATGAAAATAATTTTTGGTGAATAGTAACTTTTTACTTTTATTTACCACGGTTAAAAGTAAATAGGGTAATTAAGGGTAAAACTTATATTAATATTACCCTAACACATGTCCTAATTCTATTGGAAAAGTTTATATCTACCAAAAACAACCTTTGGAATAAAACATTATCATTTAGGTCCACTTGGATTAGATTAGGACATTTATTATTGTTTATTTCAAAGAAGAGTTAAAAGAGTTAAAATCAAAGTTTATTTACTAAAACATTTTTAATATAGGGTTATACATAAGATAAATTCTATTGTAAATATTAATTAGAAATATAAAAATATTTACTACATAATAATATTTTATTTATAATTTTTAGACATTAAAAAATTTAATTTATTTATGACACAATGATGATGCAGTAATTACCTAATTAATGAAAAATTGGAATAATTGATATTATAAATACCCAAATAAATGTAATTTGAGACTTTTTATAAATAATAATAATTTTCTAGGATAATATGACATGTTAGAATTGATTTAATTAAAGTTTTTGGAATTAATAATTCTGTTATGAGTTTTAAAAAAATCAATTATTGAATAGTGTCAAAATTGACATAAAAGTGTTTTTAAAAACAATATTATATTATTAATTGATATTAAATTCCTAAAAATCTAAGGTTCGGCCAAGAGACTTATATCATAATAGTTTTATCATTAATGGACCACTTGGGGGTGTCTTGGATGTATATAGTAAGTTTATTAACCATATAATATAAAAATACAAAGAGACATTGTAAAAGTGAAACTAATTAACTAAGAGTTAATACTTAAAGATAAGGTCAATATAATGACACAAACATGTCTAAATTCTATTGGTTGAGTGGTTTTCGACCCATCCCCACGTTAACCTTTAAATAATTCACTTTTGAGCCATTAGAAACAGAATATGAATTTATTATAAAATAATATTTCTAGCTTTTCCAAAGGTTCCCCCCACCCCTCTTACAAAAGGGCACTCTCCCTTCTTATTAACTCACACCTTCAAAGCCTTTTGGTTCAGCCAAACTCTGCCCAAATACTCTCTCAACTTCCCTCACTTCATCCTAGAGGCCTTCCTTTATTCATAAAGCCAACTTAAGTAGCTCTTTTGATCAAATCAAAAGGAAGAACCTGAAGAAGAGGTAATGATTTCACCACCCTTTTTCAAGTTCCTTTCTTCTTCCACTTCTTCTTTATTTGTTATTACCATTCTAAAATAATGAATCCATTATCTCCTATATAATGTAATATTATTATAAATATGGTACAACCATATTCAGTATTCTATCCATCCTTTTAATGACATGTCACCATACGTGCGTACGTACGGCTTACCGTCTCCACGTCGTGGTGTAATTGTTATTCAATATATTATTATTTGGATGGGTATAATAATGATTTTTAATTCATGTAAATAATAAATATAACATGATAATGATTCTTTATATATAATATACCATCCAATTATATATTATTTTAATATCAAAAGAATGATATTTTCGCTCGTGCGTACGTACGGATTACTGTCTCCACGACGCGATGAGATTCATTTCCAAGTTCACCATTCATCGACGATTATAAAAATATATATTACTAATACGTATGTAATATATGATATAATAATGATACTGGAGATATATATATATATATATATAAGGATTTATGTACTTACATATATCTTATTTATTTACTCCCGTTCAATACTATATGAAAACAGAAACAGCGTTTATACGTACGTACGGACTACAGTCTCCATAAACGGTGTTTTCCATTTCATATATATGTCTATTATAAATATTTATATTCTAAATATATATGATATATTTATCATTTTTTATATTCTGGAAGTATTTAAATCATGATCTAAGTGATGCACCCAAGAGTGAAAAGTTAAAACACGTACGATAAAGAAAGTGATTATTACCCAAAATGTTAACTTAAAATAGAAATTATTATTAAATGGGTAATATAAAGTCATAAATGAATCAGGTATGATATCATAAATATTAATATGGTTCTGGTATAATTTAATAACATACTACGATCTTCGTACAGGAGGTTAAACGTACCCTCGACTAAAGGAAAGTGCAAGGTAAGGGGTTTTCATCTCACTCCTTATTCCCGTGAGATTCATGTCATATTGCCACTATTACCTTTTGTGTGGTGTATTTACTGCCCATAATTTTATTCTTTCTGTAATACACTTTAATTTATGTGTATTTACATATTCATTGTATGATACCTCTTTCATGGGTTGTATGTTTCGTAAGTTACCAAATTGGTAAGGGTTAATTCCTCAATCTCATCATTATCTGAGATTGTTTATGTGTAAGTATTTACTGGGATATTTTTATCATCCATGTCTATTTTTCATAAAAAATGATTTCATAATGAAGATTTTAAGGATTTTGAAAGGTACCCTTTATCAAGAACAAAATTTCAAATGTTTTAAAGATTTATCTTTCTAAATCTTTTCAATTAATGTCCATGTTTTCAAAATGATTTTAAGGATTTATTTATATGGACATGAATTTTTTGAAATGATATTTCTTTTCAAAAGTTTCAAAGTGTTATGGGACAATTTGATTCAAAAATATCTCTTAAATTACTTCCTTTATAAATGTGTGACTTTTCAATGATTTCATGAAAAGTGATATTTCTCTCAAATAGTTTTGATTTCATCTATGTCAACATCCTTTGATGGATTTTAAGCTTATTTGAAGTTGATTTATTATGATACAAGACTTTTGTATTGTATTGAAGGTTTTTTGATATGTTTAACTGTGGATGTGTTATTTTTATACCATTCATGGTTTATGGAGAAAGTATTGACATTTTGTATGCTATTTTTAATATGAATGTTTATGTTATGTTTAAACCTTTTCATATGGGAATGCATTTGACTTAGTAAGTGATGGGTGGAGCCCGCTATAGCTCCTCAATGCATCGGTAGGTCTCATGAGACAAACTAGTGTCTTGGCACAGGGCCTTGACAAAAATCTTATTTGTAGTCTTCGAACGAGGCCTTGGCTATGTGGTTATGATAGTCTAGCATTATGAATTCCATCATTATGAAAGTGGTTAGTGATATTGCATGTGATTATTCGATTAGTAGAATATCCATGTGAATAAGTAAATGGAATTATTTCATTTTATTTCTGCCATATTATGCTGAAGTTGAAGTTTAAAAGGCTTTTGTTTTAGTTTTATACATTACCTTAAATGTTTATGCTTATTTTTGAAAGTTTCCGCTGTATTGCTTACCCTTACTGAGCATTTGAGCTCACCCCTTTCTATGTTTTATTTTTACCAAGATTCCAAGAAGTGTAATGTGATTGATATGCAGGGTTAAGACAAGGGAATAATGGCATTCATAAAGGATTATTTATGTTGTTTTGTATGTTATTAAGTGTAATGTAACATTCATGTATGTAATCTATTTTCCAAGACTGCTAAACTAATCAGTTCTTCGGGACTTGGTTCCTTGTAATCATGCCAATGTATTAAAATAATGCACCGACTCTGGGTCACTGGGGTCGGGGCGTTACACCACAGGGGTGTGACTGAGAGCTATGAGATTTAATTGGGTTTTCATTCATGTTATGAAAAACAAAATATGGGTGTTAAGGATTAGAATAGTATTTTTTAGTGAAAATCCAATTTGGTAGGATTAGTGACTTGATAACATGATGGTATCATGTTTTCAATTGGGAAAATGTTGGGGCATTGGATTCTAAAAGGCTCCCACAACCTTACAAGGATATATTATTTCTATAAAAATGTGTTGTGGGAGAATGAATTCATCCTATGTAGTTGATGTCACTTTTAGATCATGTGATGCCTTACTCATCAAGATGACTAGACAAGAACCAAAACCAAAGAGGCCTCAAAACTATCCAAATCTCTAGAAGTGATGAATTCTCGGTGCTTATTGGTGAACTATGTAAGTGATGACTTCTCACCTGCATAGCCCCCCCTCCCCACCTCACCCCCAACAGACTCCCCCTGCACAACCCCCCCCCCCCACCTGCACCCCCACTTGCACAACCCCCCCTCCCCCACCCCCACCTGCACAACCCCCTCCCATCCACCCACTGCACACCCCCCCACCTCACCCCCCAACATACTTCCACCTGCCCAGTCCAGCCCCAACCTACACACTTCCCTCCCCCCACCCACTTGCACAGCCACCCTCCACCTACACCCCCCCCCCACTTGAACAACCCCCCCCCCCTCCCCCCACCCCCACCAGCACAGCCCCCTCCCCCCACCACCACTTATACACCCCACCCCCCACCTCACCCCCAACAGACTCCCACCTGCCCATCCCACCCCCCGACCTGAACACTCTCCTCCCCCCACCTACTTGCACAACACCCCCCCTCTACTTTTACCCTCCACTTGAACAGCCCCCATCCCCACCCCCACCTGCACAACCCACCCACACCCTCCACCTGTACAACCTCCACCTCACCCCCCAAGACTCTGACCTGCCCAGCCCACCCCCCCAACCTGCACACTCCCCTCCCCCCCACCCACTTTCACAACAACCCCCCTCCACTTGCACCCCCACCTGCACAACCCACCCCTCCCCCACCCCCACCCCCACCTGTACAACCCCACACCTCAACACCCCACCAGCACACCCCCTCCCCCCACCTAAACACCCCACCATCACACCCCCTCCCCCCACCTACTGCACCCCCAGCGCCTCCCACAAGAACAAAAACAGAAAACAAAAACAGAACAAAACTTTGATTCACACATGACACCAGAACAAAAACAGAAAACAAATAACAAATCAAATTGAAATTTTTGGGTATACCGTACTACACGAAACTTAGGTTTAAGCCAAATCAAAACAGAAAAGAAAAAAATTAGATGCAAAACATTAAACATAACCTACTACTTACAGATTTTAAGTGTAGAACAAAACAACTTTGTGATTGAGTATGGATCTGGTGGAATGATTTTCCAAGCGAGAGAGATTTTAGGTCTCAATTTTAGCAGTTCAATCACATGGATGGGATCTCGGGTTTCCTAGAATTTTAGGGTAAGACATTCCCAATGGTTTGTTAAAACCATTGGGAAAGCTGAGCTTTACCAACGGTTTACATAAACCGTTGGGAAAGCCTTTCTAAGTCATCGTCTTTACCAACGGTTTTGTAAAACCGTTGGTAAACGGAGAAAAAAATTTAGATTTCCCAAAGGTTTCTTCAAAACATTGGGAAATACTTTTTTTATGCCTCTATACCAACGGTTCAACAGAACCGTTGGCAAACAAGCGTTGGGAAAACCCAACTTCCCAGTAGTGTTTGATGCAATGATACTTCCCTTTGGAGTTTTGACTGAAAACTCACTTGTTAAATCAAATTGAAAATATCTAATTTTCTTAGAAAATTAGGAAGATATAAAACAATGAGATGATCCCGAATCAAATAAATCATTGGATAAACTTTAGGAAACCATTAAATTACCTTCCACCTCATCTTTTGTAATGACCAGAAATTTTTGAATAAATCGTGTTTCCTAATTTTGTGTGTTATTTTATTTTTTATACTCAACAAAACTGTTTCATTTTATAACATGAGTATAATTAAAATGATACTATTGGTTTTTGACTGTTATATGACCATTGGTCAATATGACCACTGGAAACTAAACGTTTTGATTATTGTCTCTAAATACAAGTAATCTTGGTTAATTAATATAGAAAGAAGATTCGATGGCCTCACCCAGTAGTCTTGGACCGATCGAAGCCCATCTAATAGAACTTGGGAAAGAGGTAGCACCATTGGGCTTTGCTCTGGACCAAACCCAAGCTGAAAATCATTGTGTGAAGCTAGAATGGAATTGCCTTCACGAGAAGTTCAAACTGATAGAAATTACTACTTGTGCGATGTTGGTCGAGCCTCCCTCGGATTCTCTCACCTTAGCACACCTTACACTTAGGTCATATGCTGGTGTGATAAGGGGCTATGTAAGGAGACCGTAACTATCTTGTGTAATCCTTTGTTTTAATTAAAAAAAATTATTTCTTCTTATGATGAAGTTTATGAATTTTTAAATGTCCGAATAAATATAGTATGCATATTTTTTGTGAATTTTAGAGAAAGGATATTTTAAAAAATGTTTATGTAAACCTTAAATAATTAAAAATGTGTAATGATTTTCAAAAAATGGTCTTCTACAATTATGTTCAGTATGAAATTTAGAGTCTAATAAGATAAACTTAATTTTTGATGAATAGTAAATTATGAATAGTGATTTTATGCTTATGATTAGTAATGTGACCAAATGGATTAGTAATCTCACTTAAAGAAAGTATTAATATAATCTAGGCACCTTGATTAAGTAATGTGATTCAATAAAATGGTTAAATAACCGCTTCATAAATTATTAGTCAAGTATTAGTTTTTCGGGTGAATAGTGTTTTTTAATTAAAAATTAAATTAAAAATATTCAGAAATTTATTTTTATAAAATGGATTTCATTTTTGAACTCAGAGCATCGATATTATGTTAAGGTAATTTTTGGGGATTTTTCTGAAAAAAAAAATGAATTTTCGGTGAATAGTGTATTTATTTAAAAATTAAATTAAAAATATTTAGAAAATTATTTTTATAAAATGGAGTTCATTTTTGAAATTAGAGCATCGATATTTGGTTAAGGTGAAATTTTGAGATTTTTCTGAGGAAGTTGAATTTTCGATGAATAGTGAAAATACAGTTTTTAAGTTACGGGTGTTTAATGACATCATTAAATGATGTATTAAGTATTTAATCAATATGTTCGACTTATGAATAGTAAGATAAGGTATGAGTTGTCCCAAGTGGCCAATACCATGGGAAAATACCATGGGAAAGCCCATGGTTTTTTCAAAACCACCAATGAGGTGTCCCTTGGCCATTAATGCCTTGTCCCCTCACTTTCCCTATAAATACCAAGCCATACTCTCATCCATTCGACTCCCAACTCTCCCCCAACTAAGCTCTGGTCTCATTACCTCCAAAGGAGTCCTTCCAAGGTGCCCCCAATCCCTAAAGGTCACAACCTTTGAGTTTTAAGAGTTACGTTTTAAGGTAAGGGATCCAAACTCTCTCTTTCTTTTCAAATACTCTCTTTTAAGTCATTTCTTTTATGCTCCATGTTCTTATGTTAGAGGATATTATTTTATATTCATCTTACTTCCCTTTTCATTTTCATATGATGATAGATCCCCTCTTACTCTCATCATTTCGTTTTATAACTGTTTATGTGGCGCCGTTAGGCTGCCGAAATTTTTGTAACAGATTCTTTCACCCTTCTCATTATCAAGTTCTATTTTCTTGTCAAGTCTTTCAAGTTCCTTTTTATGTTGGGGTATGATATCTATATCTATCATACTTATCATTTATGTTCATATGATGAGGGGCCCTATTTAATCTCTTCAATTTATTTTTTTGAAGTTTAAGTGACGTCGTTAGGCTGCCAAATTTTTAAGGGATTCGTTCACCCTTCTCATTTTCAAGTTCTATTTTTGTGTCAAGTCTTTCAAGTTAATTTTTATGTTGGGGTATGATCTCTATATCTATCATACTTATCTTTTATGTTCATATGATGAGAGACCCTATTTGGTCTCATAAATTCATTTTTTGAAGTTTAAGTGATGCCGTTAGGCTGCCGAATTTTTAAGGGATTTGTTCACCCTTCTCATTTTCAAGTTCTATTTTCTAATCAAGTATTTCAAGTTCCTTTTTATTATGTTGGGGTATGATCTCTATATCTATCATACTGATAATTTATGTTCATATGATGAGAGACCCTATTTGATCTCGTCAATCCATTTTTGGAAGATTTAAGTGACACTGTTAGGCTTCCGAATTCTCATAAGAGAAATCTTATTTTTTTGTCTTCCTTTCAAGTTCTTCGTTTCATATGGTATATCATTCAAATTTCATTACCATGTTCTTAAATCTTTTATATTATGTTCCCTTACTGTTTTATGTATCATTTATGAGTGGGTGACCCATGTCCCCTCTCTTTTCAATGTTTTCTAAAACCATGTATCATAGCCGTTATGCTGTAGAATTTTCGTCTCAAAATGTCTTTCTCTTTTTTTCAAATTATTTTATTTTATTAAGTGAATACTCAAAGATCTTTCTTCTATAGGGGTATTCATATATATATATCAAAATGTTCTATTTTAATTCTGGTATTTACATATATGAGACCCACTTTCCTTTTTCCGTGGTTTTAAAGTGACATAAGGATCACGTCTTTAAAGTAGTTTTTTTTAAATGTGATGACTATGAAATGAAACCCATTTCTGTTATGCTATATGGTTTGTTTATGAAATTATTGATGATGATATATGTATCTCACATGATAATAAAGAAAAATTTAAGGGTGCTCCCTGATATCACTCCAATGCATTTGGTAAAGACTTAATCTCTAGAGGTGACCATTTTTTTACGATGCCTTGGTGAATAACCTTGGTAATTTTTAATGACACCTTGGGGATGGAACTTGGAGAAACAGAAATGATTGCCTATGTTAAATGTTGTATCCACATATTCAAGTTATGAAATACATTATTGTTATTATGATATGCCTCATGATTTCTTTCTCATGCCTTAAAATACTTTTTCATGACATTGTTGATGCATCTCAAGTTCACATGTTAAATGTTTCCCCTTGTTTCCCTTACTGGGCCTTCTGCTCACCCTTTCTTTTGATGTATGTCCCCAGGTTCTGAGATGCAGTAATGAACCTAGGATGACCATAAGGAGAATCCTTTCAAGTGTTTAAGAATAATGTTTTATGTTTTTATGTTTTAAGTTCCTGGTTTCCAAGACACTAAACCTTAAAAATCCTCGATTTTGTAAAATGTAATGAAAGTTTTTGTGAAAAAAAAGGCGGGATGCTATAGTTGGTATCAAAGGATGGTTTATTTATTTGTGGAAATTAGGTTATGAAAACTTTAGGAAGAACCCTATATAGAATTTTAAATATAGGAAATATTCCTAGTATTTTGGTGAGTATTGAGTAAGGGGTTGCCAAGAAAATACATCATTGTCTAGATATGAGCAGGTAGAGGTGGCTCTGGCACAGATGTACATAGGGGTAAAACCAGAAAATACCGCTTTGAGCTAGACTCAAACGGGAACTGGTACATGACAACAGGACTTGCTGCACTCTTGGTTACGACACTCCCGGGGGATATGCTTTGTTAAATTCACAAGCTTAGTATGAACCATGTATTAAAGGAACAAACATAAAATAAAATAAAGATTTACATAAGAATATATGATCATGGGTAACCTAGATTGGGAACTAGGGGATCACAAGTTAGGGTATACTTTTCTTCTACAATTTTATCCTTCTATGCTTTAAGTTTCCTTTTCATGATTATTGGCTAAGTATTTAAGCCCCCTTATTATACGTTCTTTTCTTAGTTAATGGTGGGAAATAGAAGAGCATGTCCCAACAACCAATGTGATAAGAAATGTGACGATTGCCCTATTAATGTGACAGAGATGACGAAATATCAAGTTGAGAATATTGTGATTATGCCAACCCAGCTATCAAAAATCATAATTAATAATTGGTACCTAGTTGAATTCCTAAATTCATCAAGGAAGAAGAAGACAAGGTCTCAAGGATGTTCATCTGATAAAGTTGATAAGGGAAAGAAGACCCAATTTCTTTTTTGCAAAAAGTGTGGGAAGAGGCACCAAGGAGAATTTTACAAAGGAATAGGGAGATGTTTTATGTGTGGGAAGATAGGGCATAAAGTATCCAATTGCTTTTAAAAAATGGATAATGTGATTAATGGAGATAAGGTTCGATCTAATGTACCTTATACATTTCGATGTCGTAAATGTGGAGAATATAGACATTATCCAAGGCAATGCTCTCTTGTAATGGATGAGAAGCGTGATGAGCATCAACAATCTTCGAGGACAAGGTAAAAATGCAAGTCCTATGCTGATATGGATCATGATGACTAAAGTACATGTAACTTCTTCACAATAATTATCTATGTCATGTTGTATTTTAGTTCGTGCTCTATGAGCATATATTTTATGTTTTCTAAGATCATCGAGTCACTACCTAAGATTATTTTATATCATTAAGGAAAAAATCTATTGTTATGTACCACATGTTGATGCAGTGAAGCTGTTCTTATTAAAAAAAGAGGTGATTAGGGGATTAAAAAATGATTATTATTTTGGAAGACGTTCACTATTTGGGAACCCTATTTGATCGAGGTAAATAGATTACTACGGTATTTTCTATAAGGAGTAAAGGTTGACTTATATTTTGAAGAATCGATGAATTTAAGGTGGACTTATAGTAATTTAGGTTACATATAGAAATGATTAACCTATCTTGGGGAAAATGTTATTAGGTTAGCTACTTTTGTTATAATATGATAAGAGTGGTTGATGGTGTTTGAAGATGAACGATAAAGTCTATCTTGGAAGACTATGTTATGAGATCATTCTTATAATTGGGTTCAATCTTAGTTTGGTTTATTTTGAGTAATTTTAAGGATAGTTATTTATAGAATGTTCTATGATGAACTTTGGGTAGTACCATGGAACTTTGAAGATTTAAAATTAGTTTCCCTTCCTATGGGATTTTTTCTTTTTGAAGAGTTGTTTTCATCTTACCCTTTCTATTTTTGGGATAATGTTTAATGATATAATAAATTGATAGTTAATCTTTTGTGGATTACATGACTCTCAACAAGATGATTCTTGTGTTTTGATGAGACCAAGTGTTTTTGAATTCTCATTGTTTGGAGAAAAGATTAGTTTTGGTAGAAAACTTATTAAAGGATGAAACTCTACTTGAAGGTAGGTATATTTCCTTATGTTTTTGTTCTATGTAGTAAATGAATTTCTCAAAATTATAAAAAGGAAAGTAAAATAAAAATGTTGTTGGTTTACGTTCCTACAAGGTAATCAAAGACCGTTTACACACATCATAAGTTTGTGATTTTCTCATGGTTAACTTTCTCTTAATCATGTTTTCTATTAATCTCCCTCAGAACTTGACCCTTTGTTTTCTCCTCCATGTCCATGTTTTCCTACATGGAATCCTAGTGTGGGTTAACTCGGGTGACCTTTGTACTTCCCTTTCTTTCTTTTAAAGTAATAGTTTTACTGACTCCTTTTCCAATGTGGGACTTTCAATGAAATTTCAAAACCCAATTTTAAAAATTGCGAGGACGCAATTTCTTAAGGGGGAAGATTGTAACGACCCGAAATTTTTGAATAAATCTTGTTTCCTAATTTTGTGTGTTATTTTATTTTTTATACTCAACAAAACTGTTTCATTTGATAACATGAGTATAATTAAAATGATACCGTTGGGTTTTGACTGTTATATGACCATTGGTCAATATGACCGCTGGAAACTAAACGTTTCGATTATTGTCTCTAAATACAAGTAATCTTGGTTAATTAAAATAGAAAGAAGATTTAATGGCCTCACCCAGTAGTCTTGGATAGATCGAAGCCCATCTAACAGAACTTGGGAAGGAGGTAGCATCACTGGGCTTTGCTCTGGACCAAACCCAAGCTGAACTTCATTATGTGAAGCTAGAACGGAATCGCCTTCACGAGAAGTTCAAACTGATAGAAATTACTACTCGTGTGATGTTGGTCGAGCCTCCCTTGAATTCTCTCACCTTATCACACCTTACACTTAGGTCCTATGCTGGTGTGATAATGGGCTTTGTAAGGAGACCGTAATTTTCCTGTGTAATCCTTTTTTTTAAATAAAAATTTTGATTTCTTTTTATGATGAATTTTATGAATTTTCAAATGTCTGGATAAATATATTATGCATATTTTTGGTGAATTTTAGAGAAAGGATATTTTAAAAAATGTTTATGTAAACCTTAAATAATTAAAAATGTGTAGTGATTTTCAAAAAATGGTCTTCTACAATTATGTTCAGTATGAAATTTAGAGTCTAATAAGATAAACTTAATTTTTGATGAATAGTAAATTATGAATACTGATTTTATGCTGAGGATTAGTAATGTGACCAAATTGATTAGTAATCTCACTTAAAGAAAGTGTTAATATAATCTAGGCACCTTGATTAAGTAATGTGATTCAATAAAATGGTTAAATAAAGGTTTCATAAATTATTAGTCAAGTATTAGTTTTTTCAGGTGAATAGTGTTTTTTAATTAAAAATTAAATTAAAAATATTTAGAAAATTATGTTTATAAAATGTATTTCATTTTTGAACTCAAAGCATCAATATTATGTTAAGGTAATTTTTGGGGATTTTCTGAAAAAAAATGAATTTTCGGTGAATAGTGTATTTTTTAAAAAATTAAATTAAAATTATTTAGAAAATTATTTTTATAAAATGGAGTTCATTTTTGAAATCAGAGCATAGATATTTGGTTAAGGTGAAATTTTTGGGATTTTTCTGAGAAAGTTGAATTTTTGATGAATAGTGAAAATACAGTTTTTAAGTTACAGGTGTTTAATGACATCATTAAATGATGTATTAAGTATGTAATCAATATGGTTGACTTATGAATAGTAATATAAGTTATGAGGTGTCCCAAGTGGGAAATACCATGGGAAAATACCATGGGCAAGCCCATGGTTTTGCCAAAACCACCAATGAGCTGTCCCTTGGCCATTAATGTCTTGTCCCCTCACTTTCCCTATAAATACCAAGCCATCCGCTCATCCATTCGACTCCCAACTCTCCCCCAAAAAATCTCTGGTCTCATTACCTCCCAAGTAGTCCTCCCAAGGTTCCCCCAAGCCCTCAAGTTCCCAACCTTCTAGTTTTAAGAGTTACGTTTTAAGGTAAGGGATCCAAACTCTCTCTTTCTTTTCAAATACTCTCTTTTAAGTCATTTCTTTTATGCTCCATGTTCTTAAGTTGGAGGATGTTCTTTTATATTCCTCTTAATTCCCTTTTCATGTTCATATGATTAGATATCCCATGTTACTCTCATCATTTCATTTTATAAATGTTTAAGTGGCGCCATTAGGCTGCCGAAATTTTTGTAACGGATTCTTTCACCCTTCTCATTTTCAAGTTCTATTTTCATGTCAAGTCTTTCAAGTTCCTTTTTATGTTGGGGTATGATCTCTATATCTATCATACTGATATTTTATGTTTATATGATGATAGACCCTATTTTATCTCTTCAATTGATTTTTTTGAAGTTTAAGTGACGTCGTTAGGCTGCTGAATTTTTAAGGGATTCGTTCACCCTTCTCATTTTCAAGTTATATTTTCTTGTCAAGTCTTTCAAGTTAATTTTTATTTTGGGGTATGATATCTACATCTATCATACTTATCTTTGACGTTCATATTATGAGAGACCCTATTAGATCTCGTCAATTCATTTTTTGAAGTTTAAGTGACGTCGTTAGGCTGCCGAATTTTTAAGGGATTCGTTCACGCTTCTCATTTTCAAGTTCTATTTTCTGGTCAAGTATTTCAAGTTCATTTTTATTATGTTGGGGTATGATCTCTATATCTATCATACTGATCATTTATTTTCATATGATTAGAGACCCTATTTGATCTCGTCAATCCATTTTTGGATGATTTAAGTGACATCATTAGGCTGCCGAATTCTCATAAGAGAAATCTTATTTTTTTTCTTCCTTTCAAGTTCTTCATTTCATATGGTATATCATTAAAATTTCATTAACTTTTTCTTAAATCCTTTATATTCTGTTCACCTACTGTTTTATGTATCATTTATGAGTGGGTGACCCATGTCCCCTCTCTTTTCAATGTTTTCTAAAACCATGTATCATAGCCGTTATGCTGCAGAATTTTCATCTCAAAATGCCTTTCTCTTTTTTTCAAATTATTTTATTTTATTAAGTGAATACTCAAAGATATTTCTTCTATAGGGGTATTCATATATATATCAAAATGTTCTATTTTAATTCTGGGATTTACATACATGAGACCCACTTTCCTTTTTCTGTGGGTTTAAAGTGACATAAGGATCACGTCTTTAAAGCAGTTTTTTTTTAATGTGATGACTATGAAATGAAAGACATTTCTTTTATGCTATATGGGTTGTTTATGAAATGATTTAT
Source organism: Viscum album (assembly GCA_963277665.1). Lineage (NCBI taxonomy): Eukaryota > Viridiplantae > Streptophyta > Magnoliopsida > Santalales > Viscaceae > Viscum > Viscum album. Next base: position 1,892,431,918 of record OY728165.1, read on the forward strand.
GATGATATATGTGGCTCACATGATAATAAAGACAAATTTAAGGGTGCTCCCTGATAGCGCTCCAATGCATTGGGTAAAGACTTAATCTCTTGAGATGACCATTTTTTTATGATGCCTTGGTGAATAACCTTGGTAATTTTTAATGACACCTTGGGGATGGACCTTGGTGAAACAGAAATGATTGTCTATGTTAAATTTTTTAGCCACATCTTCAAGTTATGAAATAAATTATTTTTATTATGATGTGCCTCATGATTTCTTTCTCATGCCTTAAAGTACTTTTTCATGACATTGTTGATGCATCTCAAGTTCACATGTTAAATGTTTCCCCTTGTTTCCCTTACTGGGCCTTCTGCTCACCCTTTCTTTTGATGTATGTCCCCAGGTTATGAGATGCAGTAATGAACCTAGGATGAACATAAGGAGAAGCCTTTCAAGTTTTTAAGAAGAATGTTTTATGTTTTCATGTTTTAAGTTCCTGGTTTCCAAGACCCTAAACCTTAAAGATCCTCAGTTTTGTAAAATGTAATGAAAGTTTATGTGAAAAAAAGGCGGGATTATACATCTTTCGGAGCTTCAACCTCAGCAGAAGTGATCACATAGTCTTTTCCTTGATCCCTTGGCCTTTTCTAAGGTAATTTTCTCTCGCTCTTAGGACATTCATTTGTATATTTCCCCATTTCTCTACAATTGTACCATTCAACATTGATAACCCCTTTCTTTCCCATGTAATTATGAGCTTGGTGGCCTTTTTCACCACACTTGTAACAGATGCCCATTCCCTTCAAGCAAGTACCAGGGTGTTTCTTCCCACATTTAGTGCAGGATGGATATTCAAATTTTCCATTCTTCCCCTTATTTCCATTTCTAAAGTTTTCAGCATATCTCTTCTTCTCTTTCTTTTCGTTGAAGTCATAAGACTTAGAGAATTCCTTTTCAATATTGATAGCACATGAGGCAATATCTTCATATTTTGAGAAGGATATTGAGACTAATGATCAATGGAAAAATGGTTTTAACCCATCAAAGAATTGATCAATATTACTTCTTGGGTTATGTATATAATCTGTTGCATGCCTTTCTAACTTGGTAAAGTTATCCTCATACTTTGCGACATTCTCATCCTCCTTTTGCCTCAGACTCAGAAATTGTCTTTCTATATCCGCTCGATGGTCACGAGGAAAGTATTTTTATAAGAAAATATCTTTAAACTCCCTCCATTCTATATCTGATACTTGTTCATCTTATTTTGTGTTTTCAATTAATGACCACCATTTATCTGCATCTCCTATGAGGCGATAAACTACCATGACAAATTTTTCCCTTTCGCTACTCCCCAAAGCATGAAATAATTTTCTAAGGAATTTATCCATTTCTCAGCTACAAATGGATTTGTAGTCCCATTGAATGTTGGTGGGTGTTTCCTCATGAAGAGGTCTAACATTGATCCTCCCCTTTGTAGATCAGGGTGCTCCATATGGGTAAGGTTTTTATTCATAACCTGAGTGAGTTGTCCCAGTATGATGATAAGCTGATCAGCACCAATTGCATCTATAATTATCTTGATTAGGAGGGAAATCCCTACATGGATTGCGTGCATTGATATGGTTTCCATTCTTTCTACTAGGCACCATTTCTAAACATTGGCATACATAAGATTAGTTTATGAATAGAAATACAAAATTTCAAACTTGTAAAACACTTGACATAAATTGAACAGTTTATGGATATAATCCATAATCATAAAAAAAATTCTTTAAGGAGGTATATACTCATAAATCCTTCATAATGGTTTCTAATGAAAATGTGAATTAACTTAAGCATATCCCTCGAGAGTTTCGTAACCAAGAGTGAAGTAAGGCCCGTTGTCATGAACCAGGATACCCCAGGTCAGGCTCGAAACTCCTAGTTAGAGTATTCACTCCTGGGTACATTTTTCCCAGAGCCGCCTCTACCTGCTCGTATCCATACAGGGATGTATTGCTTGAAAAACTCACAAAATCTCTACATTACCAAAATTATAGGAAGTTCTTCTATACTAATCCTTAAAGTATATATCAGGGTAATGTTCTCTAATCAGATATTTTATAAATCTAGCTTCTGAGGTTTGTACTAAACTTCCTCTGATACCAACTGTAATTCCTTGACCCTATTTACCCACTGTCGGTTCATTATTACATAACATTGGAATGATCACAATAGATCAAGTCTCGAAATACTAATTAGTTTAATATCCTTGGAAGTTATAGATACATACATAATTTTTTCATTACATCATCAAATAAAGAAAAACAACATCATCATTTTTTCCCCTTTTGAACACACTTATATCCTTTAGCCTATCCCTATAGTTCAACCATAAAATACTTCTTCACATCCTAGAAAAAACAAAACATAGAAAGGGGTGAGCTCAGATGCTCAGTAAGGATAACAATATAGTGGAAAATTTTATAAATAAGCATAAATATTTAAGGCTATGTATAATACTGAAACAAAAGCCTTTTTAAACTTAAACTTAAAAATAATATGGAAAATATAAATCAAAATAATTCTATTTACTTAATCACATGGATATTATAATAGTCAAATAATCACATGTAATATCAATATCCAATTTTATAATGATGGAATGCATAATGCCAAACTTCATAACCACATAATCAAGGCCTTGTGCCAAGACTACAAATAAGATTTTCTCAAGGACTACTACCAAGACACTAGTTTGTCTCATGATACCTACTGATGCATAGAGGAGCTATAGTGGGCTCCACCCATCACTAAGTCCAATGCATTCTTCATATGAAAAGGTTTAAACATAACCTAAACATTCATATTAAAACTATCATATGAAATGTCAATACTTTATCCATAAACCATTAATGGTATAAAAATAACACATCCACATTCAAACGTATCACAAAACCTTCAATAAAGTATGTAATATTTGTATCATAATAAATAAACTTCAAACAAGTTTAAAATCCATCAAAGGATGTTGACATAGATGAAATGAAAACTATTTGAAAGAAATACCTCTTTCTATTTTGAAATCATATAAAAATCACATAATTATAAAAGAAAACATTTAATTTGAAAATATTATTATTATCTTGTAAGGGAAGCTTCTAAGGTTTTATAATGGTGGAAAATAGCCTCACCCGCTGTATAAATTAAAAAACATACTTTCCTTAATTTTATCAAAAAGGTCATAAAGGACCTTGTTTGGAAAATGATGGAAATGTTCCTTTATAAAAACCTTATAAAAAGTCAAAAAAAGGTATAAATGACTTTAACATATAGTCTAATAAATAGTAAAAATATTTTGAAAAACATTTTTAAGAAATATGGATGTGGATGATAAAGAGGTCTCAGTAGATACTCACATATAAAAAACCTCAGATAATGAAGAGATTGTAGAATTAAACCTTACCTTGTAATTTTCCATGATCAAGGGTACATTAACCACCTTTATAATATTTAAATAATTTCTATTAAATTATACAATAACCACATACATAAATATGATATCATATACAATCTTCTAATATTGCTTTGTTAATAATATTTCAGTAGTATCATTGTTTCGAGTGTTAACTATTTCATTTTCCTTTATATGATTGGTTATGTAGCCCATGTTTGTTATGGATAGGATGTATTTGATTCATATCCAGAATTATATTAAGATATTAAACATTATTTTTTACCATAAAATGAAAATTATTCTTGAATGGTTACGATGGGGAATGAATCTCATCGTGTTCGTGGAGACGATAATCTGTATGTACGCACGAGCGACAATACAATTATATTGATGGTGAAATCATATGTAATTATATGTAATATCATATATAAATAATCCTTAACATATTATATTCATTATTTACATCAGTTATACTCATTATTATACCCATCAAAATAATGAAGTGTTTGATTAACAAACTACACCACGATGTAGAGACGGCAAGCCATACGTACGCACGTATGGTGACTTTTCATTCATAGGATGGATGGAATAATTAATATGGTTGTAAAATATTTATAATAACATCACAGTATATATAAGGTACTGGATTTATTATTTTGGTTTGGAAACAACAAATAAAGAGGAAGTGGAAGAAGAAGATAACTTTGAACGACATGATGAAATTATTACCTCTTGTTCGGGTTATTCCTTTTGATTTGATCAAAATGGATCCTTAGGTTGGATTTATGATCAAATTAATGCCTCTATGTATAAGGTAGAGAAGTTGGGAGGATATTTGAGCAGGTTTTGGCCAAACTAAATGTCTTTGGAGGTGTGATTTTGAGAGAAGGGGAAGTACCCTTTTATAAAAGAGGTGAGGGTCACTTTAGGAAAAGCTTGAAATATTATTTTATTATAAAATCATATTCAGTTTATGATGGTTCCAAAATGATTTATTTAGTGGATAAGGTAGTAATGGGTTGAAAACCTCTCAACCAATAGGTTTTAGACAAGTTTGGGTTATTATATTAACCTTATCTTTTAGATTTAACTCTTAGTTAAATAGTTTAACTTTTACCATGTATTCTAGTATTATTATAATAAATGGTTAATGAACTTACTATAAAAAGTAAAGATAACCCAAAGTGGTTCATTATTAATATATCTAACATTAGCTAAGTCCTTTGTCTGAACATTATATTTTTAGGAATATTATATCAATTAATAATATAGTATTTGTGTTAAAAACTCATTTAAGTCAATTTTGACACTATTTGGTATTTTGTTTTTGTGAAAGTAATAAAATCATGATTTCTATGAAGAAAATTCATTGAATCAACCCTAACATTTCATATTAATTTATTAAATTCATTTAATGCATAAAAATTATCAATTTACATTTATTTTTATATTTATAATATCAATTGTTTTAATCTTTCATTAATAAAGTAATTACTGCATCATAATTGTGTCTTAATTAAATTTAATTATTTAATGTATAAAAATTATAAATAAAATACCATTTTGTTTTATCTTTCTACTTAATATTAATAATCTAATTTATCTTATGTATAACCCTATATTAAAAATGGTTAATTTATTAAACTTTGAATTTAACACTTTTAACTCTTCTTGAATTTAAATAATAATAAATGTCCTAATCTAATCCAAGTGGACAAAAAGGATCATATTTTAATACTAAGGTTGATTTTGGTTGAAATACACTTATCTAATAGAGTTATTACACATGTTAGGGTAATTATAATATCATTTTTACCTTTAATTACCCCCATTTACTTTTAACCTTGGTAAATAAAAGTCAAAAGTTACTATTCACCAAAAATTATTTTCATCTTATTGAACCACATTTTACTTACTGAAGTAAACTGTATCTCTCAGATTTTTTAAATTCAACTCACAGAAGTGGTAAAATTATGTTTTATGTAAATTTGCAAATGCTCCTATAAGGTGGGTAAAAGATGGTAAAAAGTTCAATAAAATTTTATATATCTAATATTATTATAAAATTACTCCAATGAATTACATTGAACATATATAGGTATTATGTATCTATTTTTACCTAATATAAATTTAAATAAAATAACTAATTATTTAAATAAAAATTTGGTTTTAAATAATAATGCAGTGTTTTTCACTATTAATCAAAAATTGAATGTTTTCAGAAAAATACCAAAAATTCACCCTAAACTGATTTTGATATTTTGAATCCAAAAATGTTGTCCATTTTGAAAAATAAAATTTATAAAATTTCAAAAAAGTGGGTATTACTATTCATAATGGCTAGTTTGATTGGTCGTGGTGTGTTAAAACTCCAAGTTGTGTACAATGCAAGTTGTTGCATTAATCAAAGGGTAACGTACCATGGAAGCTTGGGGTGTGACATTCTCCCCTCCTTCAAATAATTTCATCCTCTAAATTTATTGAATGTTACTTCAATAAAAATATTTGGGTGGTTCTTCATCATAAGTTCCTTGGGTTTCCACGTTGCCTCTTCCATCTTATGGTTTCTCTATAGAACTTGTACCAGACGATTCGCTCGGTTTCTCAACACTTGTTCTCTTGTATCAAGAATTATAATAGGCTCTTCCCAATAAGACAGGTCGGGTGCCAGTTCTATTTCTTCATAGGTTAGTACATGCATTGGTTCAGGCATGTATTTTCTCAACAGTGATACGTGTCCCACGTCATGAACTTTGGAGAAACTTGGAGGCATTGCCAAACAGTAAGCTAAAATCCCAATTCGTTCTAGAATTTCAAAAGGTCTGATGTACCTGGGACTTAATTTACCCTTCTTACTGAATCATATAACTCCCTTCCATGAAGATACCTTCAAGAAAATATGATATCTTTCATGAAATTATAAATCCTTCCTTTAGTTATCAGCATATCTCTTTTTCCTACTTTGAGCTACTTTGATGTGGGTTTGGATATCCTTTACTTTTTCCACTGTTTCCTCAACAAGTTTTGGGCCTACAAGTTTTCTTTCACCAACACAATCCCAATAAGTTGGTGTGCGAAATCTCTTTCCATATAACACTTCATATAGTTCTATATGAATACTTGAATGTAATCTATTATTATAGAAAAATTCTACCATAGGTAAATATTGATCCCACATACCTTGAAAATCAAGTGAGAAAGATCTTAACATGTCTTCTAAGGTTTGAATAGTCCGTTTTGATTGTCCATCAGTTTGAGGGTGGTAGGCAGTTCTCAAATGAAGTTCAGTATCCAAGGCCTTCTAAAGACTTTTCTAGAATATTGATGTAAAATGGGGATCATGATCAAAAACAATCAATAGAGGTACTCCATGAAGTCTTACAACTTCATTAAAATATAGTCTGGCTAAACTTTCATGGGGTAAATCATATCTTATAGCAAGAAAATGTGATGAATTGGTAAGAAGATAAACAATGACCCATGTTGCATTATTCCTTCTAGGAGTCTTTGGTAGTCCCATGACAAAGTCCATCGTAATATCATACCATTTCCACTCAGGTATGGGAAGATTTTGAATGAATCCTCTAAGATGTTGTTTTTCAGATTTCACTTGTTGAAAAACCATACATCTTGGCACATAATCAGAAATCTCTCTCTTCATGTTGTCCCACAAAAAATGTTTCTTCAAATCTCTATACATCTTATTGCTACCAAGGTGTATAGAAAAATAGGAGCTATGTGCATCATCCAAAAATTCCATTTTTAAATCAGGTATATCAGGAACATAAAGTCTCTTCCCAAATTTTAAAATCTCATCTTTATATACGAATTCGATCAATCTCCTATCATTCACAGCATTAATTTTCTTTTGAAACTCCTCATCATTAGTTTAAGAACTTTTTATCCTTTCTAGTAAAGTTTTTTTAGCAACCATTTGAAAAAATTATTGATGTTTCATCTTATATGATAATTCCCATATCTATTTTTACTAGATCCATGAATATAGGATCCCTTTCAACTCTCATCTTGTTCAGAACTCCATGATCCTTTCTTCTCAAAGCATCTTCCACCTTATTTGCCTTCCCTGGGTGGTAGTGTATAGTGCAATCATAATCCTTGAGTAGTACGATCCATCTCCTTTTCCTCATGTTGAGTTCTTTCTATGAGAAAATATACTTCAAACTCTTATGATCAGTATATATCTCACATTTTTTACCATAGAGATAGTTTCTCTATATAATCAAATAAAATATTACAGCTGCTAACTCAAGATCATGAGTAGGATAGTTTTGTTCATGAATTTTTAGCTGTTGTGATGTATAGGTAATAACTCTATCATTCTGCATAAGGACATAACCAAGTCCTTTCTTTGAAGCATCGCTATAAATAAAAAACCCATCATTCCCCAATGGTAGAGTCAAGATATAAGCATTTACTAATCTTCTCTTCAGTTCTTCAAAACATTGTTCAAACTCTTTTTTCCAACCAAATCTAACCCCTTTACATGTGAGTTTGGTTAATGGGTTATCCAATTGGGCAAAATTCTGGATGAAATGCCAATAATAACCTACTAAACTAGTAAAATTACCTACCTCAGTTATACTCGTCGATTCTATCCATTCCTATATTTCCTTGGTCTTTGAAGGATCAATAGAGATTACATCCTTAGAGACAATGTGGTCAATAAAAGAAATTTCCTGAAGCCAGAATTCACACTTTCTAAACTTCCCATATAATTCATTTCTTCTAATGGTTTTTAGAATAGTATTCAAGTGATTTTCATGATCTTTATAGCTTTTTTAGTATACCAAGATATCATCAATAAATACCACTACAAAGTCATCAAGATATTCCTTGAAAAATACATTAATTAGTTCCATGAAAATAGAGGGTTCATTAGTCAGTCTAAAAGGCATTATTGTAAACTCATAATGCCTATACCTAGTTTGAAATGTTGTTTTCAGAATGTATTCCTTCTTCACACACAACTGATGATATCCAGATCAAAGTTCAATCTTTGAAAAATATTGAGCTTCGTGAATTTGGTCAAATAAATCATCAATGCGAGGTAGGGGATACTTGTTCTTTATTGTTATAGCATTGATCTCCCTATAGTCAATGCACAACCTCATAGATCCATCGTTCTTCTTAACAAAAAGAATAGGGGATCCCCATGGAGAAACACTAGGTAGAATAAATAATTTATTACTCAATTCCTATAGTTGTTTCTTTAGTTCCACTAATACCATAGAGGCCATTCTATAAGGAGTCTTCAATATGGTCCTTGAACCAGGAATTTAACCAATAGAAAACTCATTTTCTCATTTTGGAGGATGTCCAGGTAAATCCTCTGGAAACACATCAACATATTCTTGAACAATAGGTACGTCCTCTATTTGAACATTATTTTCCTCACCCATAGTTATTTCATTCTCTTTATCCCCAATAATTTAATTTAGTAGAGCTACTGGGGGTGGATCTAGATAAGAATTAGGTGGTGATGTTTCTTCTCTAAAGATAAGGTACTCCTTATCATCGTCGAAAATTGTAACCTCCTACTTCTTACAATAAATTTTCACATCATGGTCCGAAAGCTAATCCATACCGAGTATTATATCAAATTCAATAATGGGTATGATGATGAGATTAGTGGATAAAGAACATTTATATGCCCTAATGGGGACTGATTCACAAAACATTATTGCAATGATACTTCCCTTAGGAGTTTTTACTGATAACTCCCTTTCTAAATAAAATTGGAAATATCTGATTTTCTTATAAAATTATAAATATATGAAATAATGCGATGATCCAGAATCAAATAAAGCATTGGCTAAACTTGAGGAAACCATTAAATTACTTGACACAATATCTTTCGAAGTTTCAACCTCGGCAGTAGTGATCGTATAAGATTATCCTTGATTTGTTGGCCTTTTATAAGGTAAGTTTTCTTCATGATTAGGACATTAATTTGCATAATTTTCCATTTATCTATAATTTTAGCATTCAACATTGACAACCTCTTTCTTTCCCTTGAAATCATGAGTTTGGTGGCTTTTTTTCACCACACTTGTAATATGATCTCATTCCATTCAGGTAAGTACCAGGGTGTTTCTTCCCACATTTACTGTAAGATGGATATTCAACTTTTCTCTTCTTCCCCTTATTTTCATTTCTAGATTGTTCAGTAGATATCTTCTTCTCTTTATTTTCTTTAAATTCGTAATACTTAGAGAATTTTTTTTCTTTCTTGATAGCACATGAGAGAATATCTTCATATGATTAGAAGTATTATGAGACTAATTCTCTATGGAGAAATGGTTTTAACCGATCGAATAATCAATCAATCTTACTCCTTGGGTTACGTATATAATGTGTTTCATGCCTTGCTAACCTTTTAATGTTAGCCTTATACTTTTCAACATTCTCATCCTCCTTTTTCCTCAAAATCATAAATTATATTTCCATATCCAATCATTGATCACGAGGAAAGTATTTTTATAATAAAATATCTTTAAACTCCATACATTCCATATTTGATACTTCCTCGTCTTCCTTTTTGTTTTGAATTAATGAAAAACATTGATCTATATCTCTCGTGAGGTGATAAACATCTATGAGAACTTTTTCCCTTTTGCTACTCCCCAAATCATGAAATATTTTCTTTAAGTAACTTATCCATTGATCAGATACTAATGGATTATTAGTCCCATTTAATTTTGGTGGTTTTTACCTCATTAAGCGGTCTAACATTGATCCTCTGTGTTGTGGATCAGGTTTTTCCATACGGGTAACGTTATTATTCATAATCTGAGTGAGTTTTCCAAGTATGGTGATAAGCTGATCAGCACTAGTTACATCAACATCTCCACTATAATTATCTTTATTAAGAGGTAAATCCCTACATGAATTATGTGCATTGATACGATTTCTATTCATTCCACTATGTGCCATTTCAAAACAATGGAATACACTATATTAGTTTATGAATAATAATACATAATTCCAAACTTGTAAAACACTTAACATAAATTGAACAGTTTGTGGTTATAATCCATAATCATAAAAATGTTTTCTTTGAGGAGGTATATACTCATAAATACTTCATAATGGTTTGTAAACAAAATGTGAATTATCCTAAGCATATCCCCCAGGAGTGTCATAACCATGAGTGCATAAAGGCTTTTTGTCGTGTACCAGGATACCCTAGGTCAATCCTGAAACTCCTTGTTGAAGTTTTCACTCATAGGTACATCTGTGCTAGATCTACCTCTACCTGATCATATCCAGACAGGGATGTATTTCTTGGAAAACTCACAAAATATATACATTAACAAAATTCTAGGAAGTTATTCTTTACTAATCCTCAAAGTATATCTTAAGGTAATGTTCTCTAATCAGAGTTTTCCTAAATATAGCTTCCAAGGTTTGTACTAAACTTCCCATGAAACCAACTGTAACACCCCAACCCTAGTTACCCAGAGTCGGTTCATTATTACATAACATTGGCATGATCAAAATAGATCAATTCTCAAAAGACTGATTAGTTTAGTATCCTTGGAAGTACCAGATACATACATAATTTTTTCATTACATCATCAAATAAAGAAAAACAACATCAACATTTTTGTTGTCGGAACCATGGTCTTCTATGCATGATTTGGAGTATGGTTTGTGTTTGTTGTCAATCCTCAATGGAAGTTCATAACGTGTACCAGCAAGGTGATCATACAGTTCAAGCAGACAACAGTATTGAAGATGGCGTCATTTCCCAGTGTTTGCCAAATTTTTGGGCCTCAAAATTTGAAATATAGAGAAATGTGTTTTTGGAAAATAGAATTGCGCACTGAGGCCTTGGAGGCTTGGAAACGTGTACGCCTGAGGTTTTTCAGAATGAGAACATGAAAATATAGCAAAGGAAAGAGGGTCGTTCAAGTATTCGTTTGGTCGCAAAAGTGACTTGCACGCTGTGAAAATACTTTCACACTGGTACCTTAGAGGATTGGAAAGTTTTGCGCCATTTTACCATCGTGTTTTGATCAAAAAAATATGGCAAAGTAAATAGGGGCACCCAAGATTGGAAGTTGGTACCGCAAGTGTCTAGGAGGACAGAAGGGTTGCGCATCGAGACTTGCGCGCCAAGGGAAGAATTGCGCGCCACCGCGCAGGGTATCTGGATGCCTATAAATAAAGGACCACCCCTCCTCATTCTAGACAAACTTTGGACTTGAAGAAATTCAGAGCTCCCATCGCACAGGTGTTGAAGTCGTGCAAGTGTTGGTGGGTCGCGCAAGGTGGAGCAGCGCGACAGTTGTTTGTTGCCCGTTCAGTAGTCGCGTAAGTGATTTGGGGATACTTGTGCGCCAGAATTGAAGTTGCGCGATAGGTTTCCATTAGGTTTCAAAATTGATTTGGGTTGAAAAGAAGTTGAGTCGTGCAAGTTTTATTTCGAAGAAGGTTGAGTCGCGCAAGTGTTGGAGGAGGACTTGCACGCCAGTTATAACTTACGCACCATCCTTAAAAGTTGTGCGCCTTCTTGGTGTTGTGCGCCAGGTGTTTGTTGAGGCTTGCTGATTTTCTTGGAGCTGCACGAAATTTGAAGATCAATTAACGAGTGATAGTGGGACTTCAACAGAGCATCTACATATAACATAGGATGCTTTCATTGAGCAATGATGAAGAGACCTTCACGTCTATTAACTGAGTGGGACTTCACCTAAGGGCAGTGAGCCAGGGGGAGTCAACGGGAGTGACCTGAGGGAAGCAGTGAGCTATCCCTGAACCTTCATAAAGGCAGTAAGCCTGGGACAGAGTGACTGTGCCTGAACCTTTGTAATCCACAGCTAATGAAGATTAGTGGAATTAGGTACGACCAACAACTTGTCGGCGTATGCTCCTTGGACGTAGCCCTTAGTGGTGAACCAAGTAAAAAGTGTTGTGTCTTCTCTGTGCATGTGAATGTTTTCTTTCTGGTCATATTCATCTTAAAGGTTCAACCAGTTCCTACCAACTTGGGAACAAGATCCATCACATTAAAAGAAAAAGTTGTCACCCTGATTCACCCCTCCCCACTCAGGGTGTCCCGGGATCCTTTATTTGTCCCCTTTTGAACACACTTATATCCCTTAGCCTATCCCTACAGGTCAACCATAAAATACTTCTTCACATCCTGGGAAAACAATACATAGAAAGGGGTGATCTCAGATGCTTAGTAAGGATAATAATATAGCAGAAACTTTTATAAATAAGCATAAAAATTTAAGGCAATGTATAAGACTAAAACAAAAGACTTTATAAACATAAAATCAAGCATAATATGGAAAATATAAATCAAAATAAGTTCATTTACTTATTCACATGGATATTCTACTAGTCGAATAATCACATGTAATATTAATAGCCAATTTCATAATGATGGAATGCATAATGCCAGACATTATAACCACATAGTCAAGGCCTCGTGCCAAGACTACAAATAAGATTTTGTCAAGGTCTTGTGCCAAAATAATATTTTGTCTCATGAGACCTACCGTTGCATCGAGGAGCTATATAGGGCTCCATCCATCACTTACTAAGTCCAATGCATTCCTCATATAAAAAGGTTTAAACATAACATAAACATTCATATTAAAACTAGCATATGAAATTTAAATACTTTATCCCTAAACCATTAATGGTATAAAAATAACACATCCATAGTCAAACATATCACAAAACCTTAAATAAAATATATAAGATTTATATCATAATAAATCAACTTCAAACAAGTTTAAAATCCATTAAAAATGTTGACATAGATGAAATGAAAACTATTTGAAAGAAATATTTCTTTTTATTTTGAAATATTTTAAAAGTTAAATAATTATAAAAGAAAACATTTATTTTGAAAATTTCTTGTAAACTTATAAGGGAAGCTTTGAAGGTGTTATAATGGTGGAAAATAGTCGCACCCGCCGTATAAGTTAAAAAAACATTTTTTCCTTAATTTTGTCGAAAAGGTCGTAAAGGACCTTATTTGGAAAACGATGGAAACATTGCTTTATAAAAACATTATAAAAACTAAAACAAGGGTATAAATTACTTTAACCCATAGTATAAGAAATTTTAAAAATATTTTTAAATACATTTTTAAGAAACATGGATGTGGATGATAAAGAGGTCCCAGTAAATACTCACGTATAAACAACCACAGATAATGAATAGATTGTAGAATTAACCCTTAGCTTGTACTTTTACTTGATAGAGGGTATGTTAACCTCCTATATAATAGTTAAATAATTTTTATTATACTACACAATAACCATATACATAAATTTGATATCATATATTATCTTATAATATTTCTTTGTTAATAATATTTTAGTAGTATCATTGTTTTGGGTGTTAACTGATTCATTTTCCTTTATATTATTGGTTTTGTAAGCCATGTTTGTTATGGATAGGATGTATTTAATTCATATCCATAATTATATTAAGCTCTTAAAAAATATTTTTAATCACAAAATGAAAATTATTCTTGAATGGTTGTGATGGGGAATGAATCTCATCGTGTTCGTGGAGATGGTAATCCGTACGTACGCACGAGCGACAATACCATTCTATTAATGGTGAAATAGTATGTAATTGGATGGTATATCATATATAAAGAATTATTAACATGTTATATTTATTATTTACATCAGTTATACTCATTATTATACCCATTCAAATAATGAAGTGTTTGAATAACAAACTACACCACGACGTGGAGGCAGTAAGCCGTACGTACGCACGTATGGTGACTTGTCATTCATAGGATGGATAAAATAATGAATATTTTTGTACCATATTTATAATAACATAATATTATTTTGATATTACTGGAGTTATTATTTTGGTATGGAAACAACAAAGAAAGAGTAAGTGGAAGAAGGAGATAACTTTGAATGAGGTGATGAAATTATTATCTCTTCTTTGGGTGATTCCTTTTGATTTGATCAAAAGGGCTCCTGAGGATGGATTTATGATTAAAGTAATGCCTCTAGGTCAAATAGAGGGTAGTTGAGAGGATATCTGAGTATGGTTTGGCAGATCCAAATGGCTTTGGATGTGTGATTTTGAGGGAAGGGGAAGTACCCTTTTTTAAGAGCGATGAGGGTCACTTTAGGAAAAGATTGAAATATTATTTTATTATACAATAATATTAGGTTTATAATTGCTCAAAAATGATTTATTTCTATGATAAGGTGGGGATGGGTCTAAAACCTCTCAACCAATAGGTTTTAGAAAGGTTTATGTCACTATATTAACCTTATCATTTAGATTTAACTCTTTGTTAAATAGGTTAACTTTTAGCATGTATTCTTTGGTTACTATAATAAATGGTTAATAAACATACTATAAAAAGTCATGAGAACACCAAGTGGTTAATTATTAATATATCTAACTTTATCTAAGTACTTTTGTAGAGCCTTATATTTTTAGGAATATTATATCAATTAATAATGTAGTATTTGTTTTAAAAACTCATTTATGTCAATTTTGACACTATTTGGTATTTTGTTTTTTTGAAAGTCATAACAGTATGATTAATCGAAAATAATTCATTGAATCAACCCTAACAAGTCATATTAATATAGGAAATTAGTGTAATTTCTTATGAGTATAAATTAACATTTATTTTTATATTTATAATATCAATTATTTTAATCTTTCATTAATAAGGTAATTACTGCATCATCATTGTGTCTTAAATAAATTTAATTATTTAATGTATAAAAATTTTAAATAAAATACCATTATATAGGAAATATTTTTATATTTCTAATGAATGTTTATAGTTGAATTTATCTTATGTATAACCCTATATTAAAAATGGTTTAGTTATTAAACATTGAATTTAACACTTTTAACTCTTCTTGAAATAAAATAATTAAAAATGTCCTAATCTAATCCAAGTGGACCAAAAGGATCATATATTATTCCTAGGGTTGATTTTGGTCTAAATTAACTTATCCAATAGAATTATGAAATGTTTTAGGGTAATTATAATATCATTTTTACATTTAATTACCCTATTTACTTTTAACAGTGGTAAATAAAAGTCAAAAGTTAATATTCACCAAAAATTATTGTCATCTTATTGAACAAAATTTTACTTACTGATGTCAACTGGGTATCTTGAATTTTTGAAATTCAACTCACAAAAGTGGTAAAATTAAGTTATATATAAGTTTGAAAATGCTCCTAGAAGGTGGGTAAAAGACGGAAAAAAGTTCAATAAAATTTTATATATCTAATATTATTATAAAATTACTCCAATGAATTAAATTGAACATATATAGTTATTATGTATCTATTTTTACCTAATATAAATTTAAATAAAATAAATAATTATTTAAATAAAAAAATTAAACAATAACGCAGTGTTTTTCACTATTCATCAAAAATTGAAAGTTTTCAGAAAAATACCAAAAAATCACCCTAATCTAATTTTGATATTCCGAATCCAAAAATGAAGTTAATTTTGAAAAATAGAATTTATAAAATTTTAAAAAGTGGGTATTAATATTCATAACGGCTAGTTTGATAGGTCGTGGTGTGTTAAAACTCCAAGTTGCATACAACGCAAGTTATTACATTAATCAAATGGAATCATACCATGGAAACTTGGAGTGTTACACATACCCTTATACTATCCATTTCTTGTAAATATTATAACATCGTTTTTGGAAGTGTGGACTACCTCCCCCTCAAAGCGATGTGATTCATTCACACTGTACATAGAACGTATAAATGCTGGTTTTAATTAAACATATGTGACATAATTAAACTATATATGATATTCATGACATAATTACCTTTCTAGAAATATAATGTATATCATTTTCTTTATTACCCTTTCACACACACTTCAAAATTGATAACGTCATTTGTGGACGTGTGGACTACCGCCTCCTCGACATGATGTGATTCCTTTTACATCCCAAGAATTATATATATAAGTAAATATGATTAAATAATATGGTATTTATGGTATAATTATCATTTTTTAATTATATAATATTAATTACCTTTTTCCATAACAATTATTGAAAAATGGGAATGTTACTCATGCGTTTGTACGACCTACCGTCTCTATGATTGTAAAGTTGCTTCATTTTTCATAACCATATTTAATGATAGGTTTTAAAAGTTTAATTGAGGTAAAAATATAAAAGTTATTTCATTATTTTTATTCTATAGATGTTATATAATGAACCATTTGACCATAGTTGACCTATAGAAGTTGTTTTTTACACAAGAACCGAATTTGGTCAAAACACCTGATATAAACTTAATTGATTAAGTAGTTGTATACAAAAAGGTAATAAGTGAAATAAAAGTAATTCTAAATATGAAAAAGTTTCTCAATCAAGTATATAATTAACATAAGTTTATTATACATAAATTTAAAGTATGTTCACCTCAAAGTAAATGCAAGGTAAGTGATTTTGTCTCAATTTACATTCCATTGAGATTTATTTGTTGTTATGCACCTAATTTATTTTATAGGGTGTATATATTTCCCTTTGGAATGTTATATCATGAACCTCTTTATTATCATGATATTATAAGTTTAATTCAATTTTCTTACTTCATAGAGATTATTATTAAAATGTTTCAAAGTTGTATGGGACACTTTGGAATGTTTAAAGATTATTCTCCTTGAGAACATTTTTAATGATTATCTTTGTAATCTCACTTACTTTTGTGATGGTTAACTTTATCTTGAAATAATAACTTTATTGTTGTGAACCTAATTTCTTATATATGTTTTACATACTTACACATTGACACATAAAATCATGATCCATTCATTATTCATGATATTTTTAGTTTCAATTTGAATTATTTCATTTAAGGGGATTTGAGTTAAAAGTTACCAAGTGGAAAAGAATTTCATAAACCAATTTCTTTTCATTGGGTTATATTACTTCCTTATTGTTGTTAATATTATATGATTATATATATATATATATATATATATATATATTAATTTTACTATCTATTTATGTATTTTCTCTTCTATATTTGAATTTATAATTGATACACATAATTTACTCATTGATTGATTCTCACTCTAATATTATAATATTTTCAAGGGTTTACATTACAATCTCTTTTTTTGGGATTTTTTACACTTGAATTTACATAAGAGGAAATTATTTCATCATTGTATAATAAAACCTTTAATTTTATTCTCTTATTTATATTCATGACTTTTATTAATTAATTGTACCATTTTTTCACTCGTTGGTACTCAAAATATTTTATAAAATGTTTGTAAGAAAACCTGACTTCATTTCCATCTTTAGTCAAAGAACTTATTTTCTTCTAAAAATCATGCTTTCTAATAACATTTTCCAAAAAATTAACATGATTTAGTGAATAAATTTTTACCATTTTTTCTTTTACAAATGTTTTCAAAAGAATATTCTTGTCACTTTTCAAACTAGTAAATTTTATAACCTTTTTACCATGGAAAGGGAATATTCTTTTTACCTCATATGGAAAGTACATATTTAATTTCCATCATTTCTTTGAAGTTTCCTATTCATGTTAAAAAACTTTAATTTTTAAAGAAAATGTTTTCAAAAGTGATTTTCAAAGAAAAATTTTTTCAAAACAAATGATATTTTCCTCAAAAAATGTTTTTAAAAGATATTTTTATTTTTATTAATAAACAACAAAATCCCTTTATTTTACTCAACTTGGGACATATTTTATTAATACCATCCTTATTATTCCTCTATATGGTTTATGATTGATTTGGAAAAGGATAGTATTTACATTCAAATAGTTGCTTTATTTTTTGGTCCCCTTGAAATATTCAACCTATTATGATCATTAAAAATTGAATTTCCCCTAATTATCCATTTCATTTATCATTGATATTACTATTTACTAAACCACATATCATTTTACATACAGTGTCTACTTTGATAGTTATTTGATTATTTGGGGAAATATTTATAATTTTTTATTCTTTATTCAATACGGATATTTGATAAGGTATATTATTTATTTTGGTTATTAGATATGAGTAATTATTTAGACAGGAGGTGACAGGTGGATCCCAAACCACATATAGCTCTTAGATGCAATGATAGGTTCTCATGATAAAAATAATTTGTGAAAATTAAATGACAATCCATCTGTAGTTTTAAACCATCTTTTGAAATGTCATGATGGTATAGGTTTTCATATGACTCAGACATGACATCCATTAAAAAAGAATTTCCTTCATTTAGTTTTAGTTATTATTCATCCCGAATATTTTTCGTCGAAATATATATGGTTACATTTTATTTTCATTTCATTGATTAAATGTAATTTGTTTTAGTTATTTACCTTGCCATGTTAATTTATTCTTATTGATTCATTATTGCTTCCACTATACTTTACCCTTACTGGGCATTTGAATTCACCCTTATTATGTTTCCTTTCCCCAATAATCCAAGAAGCATACTATAAAATATATATATAGGGATGTAATAGATGTAATAATGTTATCCTTGAAGTTACTTAGAAGAAAACAATTATGTTGTAATTAGTGTATTAATTTGTAATACAAGACTCATGTATGTATTTGGTTTACCAAGACTACTACATTTATTGGTCCTTTGGTATTTTATTCCTTTTAATAATGCTAATGTAATTGATAATAAACATTGGCTTCAAGCTTTATGGGGTCAGGTCGCTATAGGAATAATAACTCGACTATCGGGAATAGTAACCTGACTATTGGAAATAGTAACATGGCCGTTGGAATATTAATATTGCCTCAAAATAAAACAAATATCAGTATTAATTATATTTATCATGAGTAATTTAACTAAATATAATTATTAAAATTATATAAAATAAATATCATGATTAAAAATTCATAACAATATATAAGAACATTTTTAATAATCTATATTTTAAGGTGTTTCTTAAAAATCATAATATTTATATTGAAAATTAAAATTACCTATATTATAAAATTATTTTTTTAAAATTATTATCATTTTTGAAATCAGCACATAAAAATTTTCCAATGGTGATTTTTTGGTAATTTTATGAAATAAATCATTTTTTATATGAATAGTAAAAATACTATTTCTCAAATACCACATGTTTTATGACATAATGATTATTCAATAATTATTTTATAAATAATTAATTATTTAGTTTGGCCCAAAATAAATTTAATATGATAAAATGGTTTTTTGAAAACCATAAACTTAATTTACCCACCTAAAAATCATTTTCCAATGCCAACGGTCAAAAGTTTTCCCTTAAAATAACAATTCTTCATTTATTCCACTTTCCTTTTTAATAAATTAGTGAATACAGTTTATAATGGTTTTTAAATTCCTAATACCATTTTATTTTATTGATATAAGATTCATAGTGTTAAAAAATTTCTAATACAATATTTACCTTTGATAACAACTTTTATTCAATATCTTATTCTAAAAATACCCCTCTCCTCAAGTATAATTTACCTCTCTCCCTCCCCTTGGTAAACCACTCCTCCATCACTTACCAAATCCAAACATCTTCCCAAATACCCTCTATTAATACCCTTTTAATACTTAGCTAATTTCTCAAGTAATCAAACTTCAATCATTAATGAAGTTAAGGGTCTTAGAAATGGTGTCGCTTCAAGAAAGAGGTAATGACTTTTTGTCCTTTTATTTTTTCCATTTATAATTTTATATCCTCTTTATATTTTCTAATTAAAACTTTTTTAAACCAAATATACATTATTTTAACATAATCTTTATAATGTTAATATATTATACAAATTTTAATTTTAATATACTCATATACATCTCACACCTCCTCCTAGGATAATGTCCCTTTAATGGATAGTTGACCACCAATGAGGATGTTTCTAATTATTTTTTATCACCAAACTTATAAATGGTTATAATAAATTATTTATTATATATATATATGTATAAAAATATAAATTTTAATTTCATGTAGAATAATTCTACTTATTTAAAATTGATCTTGATCAAAATAACAAAATAGAAGAAAAATAAGGGATTTTTATAGGAAACATGATATCAAAACATTTCCCCTTCAATAAAAGGGAATTAAGAAATATAATATAATGATTATAATTGATAAATAGTGGTAAAAATAAAAAAATCACTTCTACTTCCATGTTTTAATTAACCTATTTTTATTATTCAATAGATGGAAAAGTGATGAAATAAAGAGATATTTAAGGCAATGGGATTCTCTAACCCAGCTCCCTTTTTGGGTTAACTTATAATTCACACTATTTTCAGTATGAATATTCCTTTAATATTATAAAAATGGACTTTTTATATTATTTCCCTTTTATTTTGAGGATATACATTTTTATACCTTTCAAAAATGATTTCCAATCTAAATTAAAAATTTTATCAAAAAGAATATTTTTAAATAAAACAAACCTCTGACTCCTCATGAGTGGTTTCTTCTCTAAATAAAAATAAACTTTTATTCAAAATTATGATCACCCTTTTTATTTTGGAACCCAAGATTTTATTCCATGAAATATTATATGAAATCCTTTTTGAAACTCATTCCTTTAAATGGGTTTATTCCATGACTATGATTTTTTTAAATTCTATGTGGCATGAATGATTATGAGAATTTTAGGATATTATGGGTAGGCCTGTAATCTATAAATTAACTGAATTGGTGATGTGATATATTTCATGAGATAATGTGTATTATGTGTGAACATGATGATAGCTTTGTTCACAATTATGATGTTATGATTTTTTCACAAATGTTATGTGTGAGCATGATGTTAGCTTTGATCACAAATATGTGTGGTATTTGACCACTATGTTATGATGTTTCATAATTATGCATACTCCACATCACATGGATTTATCAAATGTGTCCCTCATGATAATGTTTATGATTTTATGCTTATGATTTGATTATGTTAAATATTCTCATCCATGTACTATTGATTCATATCCCTTGTTCCTCCTCTTAATGGGATGTTAACTCACCCCTTTCTTTGAATTATATCCTCAGGTGATTATATGTAGTAAAGAGATCATGAGATATTTAGAAGGATAAAGAATATTAATCTAAATAATCTTTAAATTTAATTATATATAATTGATGTATGATCCTAATTTCCCCTAAACACTAAACCTTTGGATCCTCAATTGTATCACAATTATGTTTTTTATCTTAAGAATAATGTAATAGTTATATAAGAAACTTTTGGGTCGCTATAGTTAGTATAATATGGTTTAGTTAATTTTTTAATTAGGATTGGAAAACATTAGTGAAAACCCTAGTAATAATCTTGAGTTTTAATAGAGTAATCTTATGTTTTTTTTAAAGTATTAGAGTACTTGATTTCTGAGAAATAAAATCCCTATATAGAAACTAGAAGTGGATGTGGCTCTAGAATAGTTGTACCAAGGGTTAATAATCCTAAAAAGGGAACATTGTTGTTTGACTCAATCTTCACTTGGTGTATGACAATATGACTTGATGCACACTTAGATTGATACTCTCAAGAGATATGATTTGGATAATCACAAACACTATACAAACCATTATAAAGGATAAATTACTAAATTAATTATTTATCTTAAATTTAGATAAGTATTAATGTACATGATCCTAGAATAAATGTTAGAAAAAAAATCTAAATAAAGGGATCTCATATGATATTACTTTGGAATTAATTTTCACATAAGAATAAATTATTTATTCATGATTTGTTTAGTTACATTTTGTTAAAACATTTTCTATTTTTGAAAATAATGGGAACCTAGAGAAACCTAACCAACAACCTATATGAGGTATAATTCAATGATTTTCATAACAAAAATCCAAATTAAATGAGAGGTTTAGTTCAAAACATTATTGTGATTATAGCTCAATTTTCTCAGGCTATGAACAATAACCTCAAGCATGTGGAAATTTCACATTCTCCCAATAAGGAGAAGATATCTATCAAGTTGTTTATATAGAAATGATAATTTAAATTCAATGGGTCTTATAATCCACTTGTCACTAAATAGTGGGTTAACTCAATAGATAAGGTCTTTTATATGATCCACTATTCTGAGAAGGAAAAGGCGACTCTAGTCATTTATCATTTTTATAGAGTGTCCAATCAATAGTGGGAATTTATAAATAATATTAGGTCGAAGGATGAAATGGAAGATATGGAGTGGAATACTTTAATAAAATATTTCATAATAAGTATTTAACTTAAACTCTTTGAACAAATATAGAGTGATAATTCCTTGGTCTTAAGAAAAATGAGTGTGATTCGGTCATGGGTTATTATGAAAACTTCACAAGGATTACAATATATTCCTCAGGTTTTGTTATCAATAATGAATGAAAAATATAAATAATCTTTAGTGGGGTAAAAATACACCTCTGAAAGGCCCTAGATATTTGAGACTTTGGGAGTTATGAATAATTAGTTCGATGTGACCTCAAAGTAGATATAGAGTTTGGTGAATGTTCTTGTGGTTATGGAGATAAGAAAAAAAAGATTCATTTTCATATTGATGTATTAAATGAAGGAGTAAAGAAGATCCAAACACACAAATGTCAAACCCATGGGAAGAATAATCATGGGAATTTCCTCAAAGGGACTGGGAAATTCTTCAAGTGTGGGAGAGAAGGCCACCAAGGTCATGAATGTAAAAAATATATGAAAAATCTAACCAACGTGGTAGAGGAAAGGAAGATACTTCCCATGGTTCAACACTTCAAATATAGGGATAAAAAGTTGTATACAATCCCATGAACTAAACCATGGGTCATTGAAGGTAATATAAATAAAAACCCACCAAAGCTTAAGGAGAAAGGAAATGATTATGCCATCACAATAGCTAAGATGAAAAATTAAAATGAAGTTGAGAAAGTTGCACTTCTTATTCACTCAAGAATGGAAAATGAGTTATTTTATTCTGGTTCTATTCATTATATTGTATCCTAAAATATCGATATAACTATTGAATCAAAACCTCGATACCTTGAAGTAGAGTTTTCTACAAAAACACATAGTGGTAAGATCAATGAAACCCAAGTGTTATACTCTTATCCTGTTAACGTATATGGGAGGATTCATCCATTGAATCTTATAATCCTTCCCTTGGTGAAATTTTACGCCATCCTAGGCATGGATTGGTTCTTTTTATATACATCACATGTTAATTATTGGTAAAATAAAATTTATTTTCATATTCTAAACCATCACATTATATTTTTCAAATTCAGGGAAGTCTAAGAATCTCATTTGGAGAATCCATCAATGGTGTGGGTGATGATACCCTATTAAGAAACATACCTTTCCCAAATTATTGATCAAATAAAAGTATAAACCTTGAGTAAATTCCCATTATTAGTAAATATATTGATGTATTTTCCAAATATTTTACCATACTTCCAATAGATCATGAGGTATAGTTATAATAGTCTTATACCTGTATCCCCTCGTATTTATAAATTCCCCTATAGAATATTCTTGATCAAGCTAGAGAAATTAAATATGTAGCTAGAATATCATTTGGGAAAAGGGTATATATGACCTAGTTCATAACCTTAGGGTGTGTCAGTGATATTTTTCAAGAAAAAGGACATATCAATGTGGCTATCTATTGATTACTAGGAGATCAATAAGATCACCATAATGAACAAGTATCCCCTTCCAAAGATTTATAACATGTTTGATCAAATAAGAGGAAATTAATACTTATAAAAAGTGTCTCTTCATTCTTTATATCATAAGATGAAGGTAAAGAAGTAAGATATTCAGAATCCATACTTCTTTATATGGTATAGACACTATGATTTCATAGTGATGACCTTAATAATTATTAATTCCCCTGCAATATTTAGGGATTTGATTAATATATTATTTAAATACTACCTCAAAAAATTTGTGGAAGTATTTACCTATGATATTCTAATTTATTCCAAGATAAAGTAAGAACATGAGTAACATATATGGATTGTACTTAAGACATTAAGGAAGGAGAAAATGTACGGTAAGTTTAGAAAGTATGACTTTTGGATGCAGCAAGTCACATTCTTGGCCACATGATCACAAGTAAGGGATTTTTTGGACCCTTAAAAGACATAGGAAATTAAGGAAAGTCCCATGACCACTATGGTTATAGAAATTCATATTTTTATTAGATTATTAGGGTAATACAAATATTTTGTGAGAAATTTATCATGATTTTATAGCCCACTAACTAAGTTAATATGGAATGGGGTAAAGTATGTATAAATGGAAGGATGTGAGGAAATACACTTTCTTTTGTTTAAAATCCCATTTTTAAAAATAAAATTCATATAAAAAAGGTAAATATGGTTTTTATTTGAAGAAAACATCAAAATTTTAAGATAAATCCAAAAATAAAATAATTTTCGTGATGGTGAGAAAAGTATTTGTTGATGTATATGCAGAAATAGAATATTGCTTTTGCCTTTTGTTAAGAAAGTAAAAAAAATATGTATAAAATATGTAAAAAGATTCATTTTAAAAATCCTTTTAAGGAAATTAAAAAAGTTACATAAAATGTTATTTTTTATTATTTTATTCCCATATAAAAACATCCATAATGTGATTTTAATAATATGGATATGTAAGATAATTATTTAGAAAATAAATCTTTAAAACATTTAAAATTAGGTTTTTAAAGTAAAGTGTCCCTTATGTAAGACCTTAAAAATATTCATTTTTAAAAACATTATAAAGAAATCCAAATATGGTCAAAATTTAACTATATCAACCATTTAATAATAAATAATAATTTTCTTGAAACATTTAGAAGAACATGAACATTTAAGAAAAAAAGTTTTAAGGGAAACTTTAAAAGAAGTTTTTTAAAAGGAAGTCTCTTACCTTGAGAATAAATCATCATGTAAATTAATTATATTCCTGAATTAAAAAATTATTTTAATTATTTACTTTATTAAGAACCTTTTTCAAGTTTAATATTCCTTTCACCATGTTATAATCAATTAAGTTCACATCAGACGTTTTGACGATATTCGACTCATATGTCCAAAATGACTTTGGTAGGTTGCCTATGTTCAATGATTTAATTATCCCATAATCTCAAGAATAACAACAATTTCATAATTATCATTTTTAAATATATATTATACCTTCAAAACCAAACATGAGAGATGGTTATGAAAAATGAACTATGTTACAATCATGCAGACAATCGGTCATATGTACGCATGAGTAAAATTTCCATTTTCAATGATAATTATGAAATGTAGTTAAGTGTTATTTTATATTTTCATAATATCATAAATAAAATATTTTTAAATTATATATACTTATATATATCACCAATGTGATGTGGTGATGAAAAATTAATCACATCGCTTCGTGGAGGTGGTAGTCCACATGTACGGATGAACAACTTTATCAATTATCAAAGAATGTAATGGTAAGAAATTAAATGATATATTATCATTTAATAGTGATAAATATTTAATTAATATAATATATAAACATTAAATACATCATTAAAACCAGCTGTAATAGAAATTGATGGAAAACAAATTACATCAGTTCGCAAGGTGGTAGTCTGTCGTACACACAAACGATGGTTTCATTTCCCATTTGATGGAAGATGGGATAGATATAGGTTATTAAATTAATATAATAATAAATAATTATATTTTAAATAAGTTTTTTATAATTTAATCATGGTTTAATAATATTTTAATAAGTTATAAAAATAATCAAAAGGAAAATGAATGGTTAAGAACTATACCACTTCTTCGGACAACCTCTTAAGGTTTACACTAAAATATTTCCTATGATATTTTTCTAATCAAACCAAGGCCTATAATAAATTGGTATATATGTTATTAAGGTATTTATTTATTGATTTTATTAATCCAATGGTTCTTTATTTTTTTAATAAATGAAAATAAGATATGTCATTTTACAAGAGGGTGCACTCTTAGAATTTCATAAAATATTAAATTAATATAAATTAATTTTCCTATTAAAATGGATAAAAATTGATAATATTATAAGATAATATAATTATGAGTAAAAAAATATAATATAATAAAAATAAGACATTTTTATTTGATGTTTACACCCTTATCATTTTTTCAAATTGTTTTGATGATTACCAGAGGATTAAAGTTTTTACTCTTTAAGGGTCAATGAAGTTACTATAAAAGTAAAAAATACCAATAAATGGAACATGGTTGATATTATAAACCATTTTATATTAACTTGGATAAATATAATAATTTTAAATCATTTAATAAAACATTATTTATTATAAAATATCATTAATGTCAATTTTTATACTATTTATTTAATTTGACTTTAAATACATCAAGACAAATATGGAATTTGAATATAAACATTTCAAACATCTCTAAAATGTTATATATATCTAAAAAAATTATGTAACATAATAATTTATTCAAATTATATTACTTTTAATATTTTTAAATCGTTTTTTTAATTTTTTTAATAAAATAATTATTGCATCGGTGTTGTGTAAGAATTTAAGGTAATTATTTCATCACTGATAATTAGAAGTAAATTTCCATGTTAAAAAAATATATTTATAATTCAAATAAAAATTTATAACTTAACACACATTCTCTTTTTCCCAATGTCAAAAATATAAATATAATAAAACGAAGAAAATGGCATTTTTTACTTTTCTTTTCATAAAGTATTATAAAGTTCAAAATCCTTTCCATGTAGAAAAAAGGTCATATATTCAAATATTGGATGATTTTTTGATGACATATATTCATTAAATAAAATTGAGGAAATTTTTAGAGTAACCTTTTAGTCTTTATCAACTTTTTTTCCCTTAATTAACCAATTTTATCTTTACTATGGTAAAAATTATTTATTATAATTTCTATTTTCAATGAACAAAAATAAAAGGGACTTATTTAATAAATTAGAATAAACTAATTAAAAATATTAAATCCATTTTTTAGGATTAAAAACATATAATCAGTGGAGTTTAATTTAAAATTAAACTGAAAAACAGGATGAAAATGGTTTTTCAGAAAAATTCTTTTTTAAGTATAAAAATATTTTTATACCAAATTGAAGTATAAAATTCATTAAAAATAATATAATGGATTATTTTTAATAAAAATTAACTAATTAATTTTTAAAACTAATCTAAAATATAGTTTTACAATTTAAATACTTCCAAATAAAAATCAATTTTTAATAAAATTAGTAGTTTTCAGTATTCATTGGAAAATCAAACATTTTAGAAAAATATAAAAATTTAACTATTCTATAATTTTGACATGTTGTTTTCAAAAATTATATCCTTTCTATAAAATAGCATTTTAAAAAGTGGAATAAATTATTTATATTATACACTCATAAAAATAAATAAAAAACATTTTTGAAGATAATGTATTTGTGAAGCATAAAATGACTTTACTAAAAAAATGAGTGGTTATGCATTAAGAATTTATCAATAAAATCGTATTTATTAAGAACGTAATATATATATATTTAATAATTTGGTTAATCTTATTCATACACTCCAAATCAATGGCTAGTTTATAATGATCACCTTTAAATATTAATATTTTGTGGTTCGTTTAAGTTCGATGTTGTGTTTCAAATATGATATTGAACATGATGTCCTTATTTTAAAATATTGGGGTGTAACACAAAGTCCCAAAAAAAACCTAAACATGGATCCCATCTCATGTATCACTATCATTACTAATTAACCCATCACCTAGATGAAACCCCTCTCCATCAGGCTTCATCTAGTCTTGGAGGGCTCATCCTTCTCAACATGCACATCTAACCCCAAACCACCCTTGAGAGAGTGCCACTCACTTGGTGTGAGATGCATGACCGTGTCACCCATTATAATAAGGCCTAACCCTCCCAATCCTTCCCAAATATCTGTAATAAATTTTTCCAAGGATACCTATATAACAATTCAAACCATGATACTCACCCAAGGTCTCATGTCTACTCAACCAACACCATCATTCCTTGGTGACATATATGTCAAGAAATCCTGATTCACCTAAGTGCTAGAGAGAATTTAAACCAAGCCTAGGAGATCCAAAATTATCTTATAACTTTCTATTGATGACCTTCTACCATTATCCATTCTATATAAACCCATTAAACATTAATGTATAAATCAATCATGCATAATAAGAATATAGATTTGTATAAAAGGGTCCAACAACCGTTGTACTAGATTTACCACTCAAGACAACTACGTCAAGCCTCACCTTGGACAATCCATGCCTTATCTGAGCCCATACTATCGCCTAAGCACCTTTATCACATAATATGACATAAATAATTAATTATAATCATTTATAATTAATTACTTAATTTAATCCAAATATTATTAAACATTAGAAAACTCACTAGGAATCAATGTTGCACCAGGATTTTGACCAACCACTCACAGATGATCTATAGAACATCCCCAACACCATCCTTAGAAAAATCCATAACCACCATTACCCATCCAACCATTAATTTCATCTAAATTCATAAAACCCCTTAAAAAATTAGGTTTGTGTCTTACCTCAACCAAAATAATGATAGATGGTGTGATAACATCATCTCAGGTACTCCTCTACCCTCTACACATAAAATCCCCTTCAATTTTTCCTAATTACTACATGATTTAGTGGAATAAGAACTAAAACCAAACCAACAATTCATATTAATCAAATGGAAGTGAGAAGAAACCAAAATAGAAGAATAATATATGAGAAACACACCTGAAATCACCATAAAGTATAATCCTGTAGCACATGGTATCAAAGGGAGGGTGGAAGTGTGAAGGAGTCGATTGAATGGACCTCCCCATGTGCACCAAGTTAACCAAGAACAAGGAGTTATGACCTCATTTTTTAAAAAACCATAGTGAAACTTTCAAGACATGAACCATGGTTCATATCATGAAGTCCTCAGAAAGAGGTCCACACCTCTTGGATAGCATCATTCATGGTATGAAGTATTGTTCATTGGGTGAATAGTCGTTGGCTACTAAAATTCAGCCTCACAAGCCACCATACCCTTCTTCGATGTCCACCTAAGCACCTGTAAAACAAAACATGTCTCATTATACTTCCAAAAAACATCATTTAAGTATATCTAAAATCTTGGAAACCTAGTTAATGGCCTAATTCTTAAAAGGGACCCCTTAGTAGATCAAAAATTCAACCTCCCTTGGGAATTTACAACCCATAATGATGTGATTTTTTATAGTGGGAGAATTATTTACTTAGGTAAAGTCAACATAGGAGATGTAAAACTAGTTTTCATGGGAAAAAGATCAATAATATTTTTTGGAAAATAAATTTTCCAGATACACATACTATATAGTAAAGATCAAAATAAGAGAGGTAGTTTTATGTTCACTATGGTGGGTAATATATTATTCATTATGAATAATGAATATCTATCCTATATGGAATAAGTAAATAGAAATAAGTTAAAATAAAAAGTGAATATGAATTATGAAAAATGGATTCCATATACCGAAATCAATATTCTCTTTCGGCAGTTTATCTAGTTTATATAAATCCAATGTTGGGCTTCCAATAAAAATTATACATGGGTGGTATAGGTGTGTTACCAATAAATATTTATTATTTATATTTATTCATCATGCTTAAATCCATTTGAATTATATTTTTGATAGAAACTAGCTATGATCATTGCATTGGTTATTGGATGTCAAGACCACCTTCCATTGGAGTAAAACTTATGGAAGGTGTCTGTATGGAATGATTAAAAAGGGTGGATGACACCAAATAAATCTAATATGGGATATAAGTTATAAAGATCCAATTTTAGGATAATTTTTTTATCATGATCAAAGAATACTCATTTGAAATAAATAGTTTACTGGTATCTATAAAAGGTTGGTAGGAGCACCATAGTCTTCCAAGTAACATATTTTAAGAACATATCAGAAAAAATTATTTGTATTATAGTTAATTAAGACTAGATTGAAAGAATCTATCCAAATATTGACTTAATTTAGTAATCCAATTTCTATGTAATAAAACCTACATAAGTAGATCTATGAGTGTATTGGACCAAGTAAAGGTAAAAATAATGACACGATATTGAAAAATACACATTGAAACAATTGGAGGGAGAATTTTTTCCAATGCTACATGTTATAAATCTATCTAATAATACATAAATAAGACATAAAATGAGATTAAAATGGTTTATATAATTCCATATGCTTCAACAACAGACCTATAAATATGGCATGTTATGTACTAGGTATGACATTACCAATATATTCATTATAGTAGGAAAATATCAAATAAATATAGGATAATAATACAAAAAGTAGTCTGAACTATCCAATAGTGATTCATTAAGTATAAAGGATATATACATGGTACTTAGAGCATAAGGAACACTAGTTACAAAGGGGGGGAAACTATCCTGAATGTAGATCAATTGATAAAGTATAATGATTTGAGAATGGTAATGAAAAGATGTAGCTTATTAATTTTTTTTTAAAAGGTAATGCTTCGGTCAATGACCAAAGCATAATATATTAGAGAGCAAAAGGATTACAAAGATCGGAAAGATGGGATTTTTTTACAATCTCTCTCAAAGAGAGGTAATAAGTATCTTTTCACTTTTTATGAAGCTAAAGAAGCAGTAAAAAATATGAAATTGTTTTTTCCAATTCTTATAATCTTTCCCATAATTTTACGTATTGTCATAATGATAGTATTATGATAGTGGTACTATCCAATATGTCAATTTTATGATAGACGATTAATGGTATAAACTTAGGGATATATTCTCTTGAAGAATTCTAATCAAGGTGGTGAATTAATATATAATAGAGTACTCATTCAGTAATACATGACAATCCCAATAACTAAATCCCTTACTCACAAAAATCATGATTGTTTCATGTGAGAGCTAATAGGTTGATAGTTACCAAGTTGGATCATGTGAAAGTGGGAGTGTTTTGAAATTGGGTTCCTAAAACCTAACTTTTATAATACTATTTGATTAGCATATTATGTATATTTTTATTTATGTAGGTCGTATTCTTATTATAATAGTATTGATACTTATACATACACTATTTATATGGTGATTTCATTGTATTATTTATTGTTTTAATAGGTTATAGTAGTTTCTGACTATGATAAGAACCTCAGTATTCTATGACAGTACTGATAAACATATGTCATGTGGTCTAGATATATCATACTTATCGGACACAGATGGTGTCTAGCCATCAAGTGTTAAAGGCTCATAAGTATTGATACTTCTTCTTATGAAGTTCACACATAGTGATCTAGAGTAGTGTAGATCATGAGGATTGACCCGCTAATAGGAACACCACATGTTTTAAGTTTAATTGGTTATTCCAATTTATGATAACTTGAATTGGTTTATTTAATTGAGATATTTATCATTGTGTATAATTTAATCACTTACTTTGATATAATATGACATATATGTCATGGTGAGGTAGCTTGCATTGGGTGCATCATTAGTGGTATGACATTGAATGAATGATCAAGTTAGGATTTGTTACTTTTTAAAGGAAGACATATCTTGGGTCTAGTTGACCAAGAGGGTATTAAGTTTATTAAATCTTTAGATATGGTATAAGAAGGTAATTATATCAAGTATGGTAATTAAATAAATAGAGTGAGAAAGGATGATGGCACAAAGTGTGCATACCACTGTATGACTTATCATGAGAAAAATAGATTATATTACATGATATGTTCTTATAAGAGGTTGTTATTTCTATGAATAAACCATATCTCCTTAGGGTCCATGATGTTTTTTTATACACCGCTCTTGGTATGTGGGTATGACTCACTATTATTGAGATAAGGGTGTAGAGGGTCACACACAAATTGTATTCAAAAGCTTGAAAAATTATAATGAATTTGAGTTTATGACATGGTGGAACCTATGGTTGGGACTGGGATATGTTTTTGTTTAATCAGTTATAAGAAATAAATATATTCATTATTTTTCATGTTTATAATAATGTGGGTTGAATTTGATTACTCACAGTATTCACATGTCATTAAGTGAATATAGGGAAAATATTTCATGAATAAATATTATTATTTATGGTTTGTTTAATATTTTATGGGAGAGAATAGTTGATTTGATGGCTCAAATTTAATCATTTAACATGTATTTTAATGTTATAAGTGACTTATTAAGTAATTTCCACATTCATGGAAAGTTTTCAGTGTCTTTGGTAGAATTGTAAGTATTATTTAAAAGTTTATTGATGTTTGGTGGAAAAAGTAAAATTTCTAAAACATTAACATACCTATATAATCTGGGAGAATATCACTATTCATGGTACTATTCATCCCATGATTTTGAGAACTTATCACTCCTTTATACCCATTTATAAAGTGAAAAATTGGGTTTAGGGAACATTAAATCAATAATAACTTCCCAAATATAAGTAGAGGTTTTTCTATGATCATGATGATGTCAAAGTGCACATATTTTCTCTATACTAGCATATATAATATAAAGATATATGATCGAGAAATATTTTAGAGTGTGTGTGGATGATATAGTGGGTTTTGACTTGGTTATAATTAATTATGGTTCATCTTTGATGATTTAATGGATTATGTATGGTTATGAGGTTAGGTGATTGATTGGATGAGGATGGAGTAAGCTTCCTTTAGAGGATAAATCTTTTTTATGGTTTGTCATACCTAATATTATATAATTATATATGTTTTAATAGATTATATAGATTGTAATTTTGGGAAAAACGGTGTGTGTATTTCAAAATGGAACTATAAGTGGTTTCAATTTTTGTGAGGTGAGTCTTTGGGGTCTAGTTAGACTTGTGGAATGACCTTAGGGTTCTATATTTATAATTTTTCAACCAATGGATATGTAGCCTTTGTGAGAGGCTTGATTAGAGTGGAATGGAAACCCAAACATGATTTCCATCAGTGAGAAATTGATATAATGACATTGGTTGAAGAATTATAAATATAGAACCTTAAGGTCATTCCACAAGTCTAACTAGACCCCAAAGACTCACCTCACAAAAATTGAAACCACTTATAGTTCCCTTTTGAAATACACACACCATTTTCCCAGAATTACAATCTATATAATCTATTAAAACATATATAATTATATAATATTAGGTATGACAAACCATAAACAAGATTTATCCTCTCAAGAAAGCTTACTCCATCCTCATCCAATCAATCACCTGACCTCATAACCATACATAATCCATTAAATCATCAAAGATGAACCATAATTAATTATAACCAAGTTATAATTGATTTATAACTTGGTTAGAGTGGAATGGAAACCCAAATATGATTTCCATCAGTGGGAAATTGATATAATGACATTGAGGTTTATTATTTTATTTTATTTTTATTCTTACTTAGATATATTTCAAGGTGTTATTCTATATATTATCTTTTATAGGCTACATGGGATTTGAGTATGTGTGAGTTTGTGAGGAGGGCCCTCTATGGATCCAAATATGGTTTCCTTGATGATTGATTGATGGGTATGAACAATATAGATCATGAAAAGTTATATAAATTTTATGTGTTAAACATATGACCATTGAGTATCATGTCACATTGTGATAGTATCATGATACTTAGGGAATTAAACTCTGATGGGTGTCCCTATACCTAATCGATGAGCCTTATATAGTGTTCTTGAGTGTTCCTTGATGATAGGAACTCACTTATTATTTGAGATAGGTTATGATCATTACTTTATCATGGTAATTAGTATAATTAGTTCACATTATCTCATGAACCTTATAATATAGCACCCTAGAACTAAACTCTCAATATCTGGTGTTTATAAACACCTACTTTACATACTAACTTTGAAATAAACCAAAGTAGTCCAATTATAACCACCGATAATTACAATATAACTAAAAAATATTGAGTCACATACATTCAAAAGACCTTTTAGGTTTAGAGTATTATAAAGTAAAGAGAAACATTTAACTAAAAAGTCTCATGTATTTATCCTAAAATGGATAATTTTTTCTACTATATAATAAACTACTTAATCCATAATAAGTCTTCAACATCTCCCACAAAATTCACCACACATGCTAAAATTCTAGAAATATGATTTATAATACTTTTATTTATAGCCTAGGGAAATGGAAACATAATAAGTGTGAGATCAACTTCTTAGTAAGGGAAAACATATATTAGAAGTTATCATTCATGAACATAGTATTAATAATATGGGAGGAAATAAATTATAATCAAATAATTCCATATAACTTATCATGTGGGATTGAAACAAATCCAAATATAAATAAATACGTGGATAATAATAAATAAATTCATGATGATGGAATGAATAATGTCATACATGTTTTACTATTAAGGCCTCAACTAAGACATCATTCTTGTCATCATGGAAGTATCTAAGAAATCATTTTTAATGTCAAGGTGAAAACCAATACATCATGATTTCATTGGGTAGTAATACACCAAATAACCAAACAATTGGTATTATGAGACCAACTAATGCATCAAGGGGATGAATAATACTGATCTCTGCCCATCACTTCTTTAAATCTTATACATTCACTATATAAAATATATTAATAAAAATATCATGCATAATCAACTTTCCTTCATAAACATCCATATTGGAATAAAAATATAAAAAATGTTAATACTTTTACCCATATTAATAAATGATATAACATGTTAATAACCCATCTTGATAAAGAATTTGGAAGGTTAAACAATACATAATCAACTTTTTTAATTTTTCAATAAGCATTTGTATCGGAATAAATAAAATATAAATTTTCAATATTTTCATAATAAATAAATGAAATAGATTTCCCTCTAATCATCTTTAAAACTAAAAAAGTATAAAATAAGGGGTATGTGGTTAATTTAATAATTTCTTTAATCAATAATTTTATGGTATCTAGGTTAATACCCTTCAATCAAAGGATGTAAATATAGAATGTTTAATAAGGAAAGAAATTAAAAGTAAAATCAAGCCTATAATCAAGGATGGTTTGGAAAGTCAAAGGTATTGATAGTTCTCCATGAGATTAATCTCCCAAAATAGTATAGTAAAATTTAGTGGGTAATTCATGAAATGAAATTTCTATGGAAATAAATCTTTTTGAGATAAAGTGTAAAATTTAAGTGAAATCATAAAATAGTTCCTAGAAAATTTTTATTACATTATCATAAAAGAAGAAGTTATTGGTCAAATTCCAAAGTCAAATTCAAAAAGGTGAAGTGAAAATTTTGAAAAACATTTACTTATAAAAATTTTAAAATTTTAAAACTAAATAATATATTATTAATATGACCTAACTTTTATCAAAATTAATTTGGGGTGGAAGGTAAAACATTTTATTTTGAAGGGATGGAAAACTATTTAAACATTTTTAAATATCTTTTTTGAAAACCCACATCATAAAAAGAGTAACAGAAATTTATTTTTAAAATATTATAAGGGAGAATGGAAGCCACATTCGATAACACATAATTATTTTTCTAATTATAAAGTATAAAATTAGTAGGAAAGGATAATATAGACAAGGAGGGGAAACCATAATTAAAGAGGATGAGAAATATTCATAAAAATGATATTATTTTTGGGGGAGAGATTAATTAAGATAAAAATTTTGGATTAAAATTTCATTCTACCCATAATGGAAAAGAAATTATCATGAAATAAAATATTAGGTTTTAAGTAACTAATCTTGGAAGAAATAAGTTCAAGAAGAATAATTTTAAGATAATTAATGAAGATGAGTTAATAAAAAACCTTACCATAATGGTAATGTAAGAATAAAAGAGCATAATAAGGGTGTCATGAAATGAAATAAATTAATTATTCTTTAATGAAATGTTCTATTAAATACACTATATAAGAGAAATTTTATTTATTAATATCAAATATGTATCATGTAATTGAAAATGAGATAAAGAAACCTTTACCTTAGTTCATAGATTCCATTAAATTTATTGAATATCATATATAAAAAAGTGAATATATTTATAATATATTTAAAAAAATTATCAATATATATAATAATTTGTAAAAATAATTTATAATTATTCTCTACATGTATATTAGTTAGTTATTGTCTATTTTTTATATCGTGTCTGAGTAATATTGATAGTTTTGAACTAGCTTCGTAATAGTGGTGTTTTTATTCATTATTAATCCAATGTTAATAATTTGAAGAACATAAAAGGTATTGTAATTTATTTTTTATTATTATTTATAATGTTATAATTTTATTATATGGGAATATTTTTATGATATTTAAATATGAAATCGATGATGAGCATACTTCTGTGATTTTTTATGAACAAACATTGGTATCTTAATTAATGAGTTTAAATCTAATGTTACCATTATAGTACGAAAATAAAATCTTTATTTTATTATTTATATTATATATTATTTTTAATCATATTCATATATGATATTATTTTATAGTATTGTTCAAGTAGGGGTTTAAACTAACCCCAACATGAGAAAATCATAATTAATGGTTGATTATGAGTATTAAAGTGGTTTATTTTGGTCATAATATCATTATTACATAGGAATAATGATATTATTTATATAATTTTAAGGTTTTGAATAATAATATAGAGTTTTTAATAAATAATAAAGTAATTATATGAAAAATGAGATATGTTACTTCATTGTGGTGGTAGTTCGCACAACATGAGGTTAACATTTTCATTTCTCAAATAATTAGAGAGAAATAAGGTGGATTATAATTTTTATACTCATAGTAAAAAATTATATTACATTATGTCACATTTATTCTTCAAATTTACCCTTATAAATATCTAAGAGAGTCGGTGGTGAAAAATGGAAGTTGTCGATTAGTAGAGGTGATAAGTCGTACAAC
Organism: Viscum album; assembly: GCA_963277665.1. Classification (NCBI taxonomy): domain Eukaryota; kingdom Viridiplantae; phylum Streptophyta; class Magnoliopsida; order Santalales; family Viscaceae; genus Viscum; species Viscum album. Next base: position 1,892,469,313 of record OY728165.1, read on the forward strand.
ACACAGATGATAATTTCATTTATCCTAATATAAATGGGGAAAGGTTATTAATAGTTATTACATTTTATTAATAAAATTAATTATAAAAAAAATATTTGTGTCATTATATAGGAATTATAAAATTATATTTGGGAAAGTGAGAATGAAAAAGAAAATAAGTTAGGAAAAAACTCACGTTGAGGACTTGGGATTCCCCTTGGAAGACTCCTTTGAAATGGAGGTATTATTTCAATATCATATAGAAAAAGGATCAAGAAGAATAAATAGGATTATATTGTAAGAAAAATTTTATAGTTTTCAAAGGAAACCAATTTTTTGAATAGTATTGAAGGGGTGTTCATAGGCCCCTTTTATAAGTGGTATGAATGGAATTTTTGTAAATATTTCAACTTAATATAAAGAGACCATATATTTCGCATGATAAGAAGACTCCAAAATGGATAATAATGTAGTATGGTATTATATAAAGTCTATAATACCTCGAAAATTAATTTTAAGACATATTTTAAACATTTTTTTTAATTCTTTTTCTCTTATAATTTTAAATTTTATCATTTTTGGTTTTATCGTGGTAACAAGTTTTTACCTAAGTAAATCATTAATTATGCATAGAAATATAATGGGAAATATTATATAATTTGTACCTACTAATTTAAAATATTAAATCCATTTTATCAAATAAATTTTTTATGTCTAATGAAAATAAACTTTAACATGAGCACATGTAACGCATAAAAACCTGTTTTTAAAATAAGTGTATTTTTAACCTTAAAATTTATGTATAAGATAAAATTATCATTTTCCTTGGTTTATGATAAAAATTGGTTTATTATAAAAAATATATATTATTTATTTATCTTTAGTTTAAATCCAAAACATAATTTTATTAAAAAAACATAACCAAAACATTTTATTTTATTGGAAAATATTACCTAAGTTTATAAAATGTCAAACATAGGTTTTATAAATTTATAATGGTACTTAAAAATTTATATTTTTACTCTGTAAATATATATTTGGTCATTTAAATTGTTTTATAAACTTATAGGTCTTGTTTATATAGTTATAACATCATAAAATTTAAAGATTTGGTAAAAATTGTATTTTTCACTATTCAACTAAAAATCAATTATTTCAGAAAAATCTAAAAACTTAATCTTAATATAATATTAACATGAAACATCTAAATATGAAGTTTATTTTTAAAAATTTAAATTTTTAAAGGATATAATTTAACTTTTAAATAAATATATAAAAATATAATGAAAATTGTTATTATAAGAAAACTAATTTTAAAAAATATTAATTATTCTTATTCTTATTACCTATAAATTAATATTAAAATCGGTATTAATATATTATTTATATCAAAAATATATTTTATACCTGGTATATTTTTTAAAAAATACACATAAAATCGAATTTCTAGAAATGTTGAAATATACATAATAAATAAGTCTTATTAGTTATTTAGTTGCACTAATTTAATTTATCAATGTCTAAGCATTGATAATGAAATATATTTTTATTTATATATATATATATATCATAATTCAGTTATATCAATTTTTACCAACCAATTCTACAGCTACATTTTAATGGTTATATATTGTTTCCTGGTTTGTTGTGGTTTGATGTTGTGTGTATTATACGCTATCGAACATATTAAATCTTAAAAGAAAATATAATCTAAAATTTTGGGGTGTTACATTCTACTCCTTAAATAAATTTCATCCCTAAAATTTTAATTGTCACTTACAAATAAAATTATTCAATGGTATCTAAAGGAATCTAATATATAGATATAACTCAATATGTATTTTCGAATGAGGTGTCTTCCTTAATATCATACATAAGACTAGGAAATAAATATTTTTCCTTCATCATGTTACCTGATTGTTATATTGTTCCTCTGAAACTTGTTTTTCTATGCCCTCCTTTTCCACACATGAATCATATTACAGTTCCTTTGAGACATTCCCATGGGAGCCTCTTCCAACATTTTTGAAACAAATGAAATTGAATATTTTTTCCTTCTTCATCTTTATCAGCTGAACTTCCAAGAGACTCCATCCTTATCTTAATTTTTGTGTTTAAGAACTTAATAAAGTTCACATTGTTAATAAAAATTATCTATAGTTGTTTTTCATAGTAAAAAGATTTATAAATTCAGTTCTTATATTGGTAGGTTGCTCATTAGTACAATCTCCACATTCTCTATGGTACCCATTATTAATGATATTTATTTGGGATTGATCCATTGCTAAAAAAGGAGTTTACATGAGTGATGAACATCATATGAGAACTATTATAATATAATGAAATGAAAATTTCAACCTCAAAATGTCATTCTCTTTCAAATTATAACATATCTTTCAGTTTAACATAGATCACTGTCAATTCAATCTAGGTTTATTTAGGTTGGGATCTCTTATATTCATTAATTTAATTAATTAACATATTAAATCCTTAATAATGGGTTTTAAATAGAATTTTATTAACCAAATAATATCCTATAAGATTCTCTAGCAATATTTTTAGTCTTAGGCCCACTAATTATGCACCAGAGTAAAGATTGAGTTAATACTCAACAAGATTTTTCTTAGTGATTACCCCTAGGTGAATATGTGCCATATCAGTGTCCACTTTCTAGTATATATATAGGGATAAAATTTCTATTATAACCACACAATATCTACTTTTCCTAAATTTTGGTATGTTTTCCTATAGTTATACTTATCCCTTAAACATGTCCATGGGGTTTTCACTAAAGTTATCTTATCCTGGTCTATAAAATATTTAATATTACATTAAATAATCTAAAGGATTATATATGAATTTGAAAGTAGTATCAACCATAAATTATAAACCCTTAATTTATCCTCAATTAATATCATAACCTTTAATGTTATCTAAACCCTCCTTTGATATCATCTGTAATGCCCCGGATTTGTACACCTAGGATTTGGTGCCCGTAAACCCCTTTATTTCATAACGAATTTGAAATGAACTTAAGAGACCCAATTTTAACCATTAATAATTCTAATATAAATAAAAAATATTCATTTACTCACACTCAAACAACCTTTTAGGTTTATAGTCTTAGATAGTTAGGAAAAACATTTAACTAATAAATATACAGTTTTTTAATATTTCCTCAATCAATAAATGGAATAAATTTATATATAATCATCCCTCAAACTAACACCATGGAGAAAAAGTGGTATATTTTTAAGTTAATAATTCCAAAAAAAACAATAAATGTATGGAATCTAGGTTAACACCCTACAATCAAAAGAAGGAAATATAGAGCGTTCACAGAGTAAATGCATTGGAAGGAAAATTGTTCCTATAATAGAGGATGATTTTGAAAGACAAAGGTAGTGATGGATATCCATGAGTTTAATATCCCAAAATAGTATAGGTTAATTTATAGGGTAATTCATGAATGTAAATTTCCAATAAAATAAATATTTTTTAAATAAAGTGAAAAATGATGGTGGAACCATAAAAGATTTTTTAAAAAAAGTTTATAACATTATCATAAAAAGAAGAAGTTACAGGTCACATTGAATAGTAAATTTAAAAAAGTAGAAGTGAAAAATTTAAAGAGATTTTACTTTTAAAAAGTAGAAATTTAAATAATAGATCCATGAAAATACATAGAGGTTATCATAAGAAATGTGGGATGGAAGATAAAACATTTTATTTTAAATAGATGGAAAATCTTTTTAACATTTTGAAATATATTTGTTGAAAACCCACATCATAAAAAGATTTAAAAACATAATTTTTAAAATATGTGAATGAAAATACAGAATTCACCTAAGATAAAACATAATTATGCTTCCAATTATAAATGATAACATTAGCGGTGAAGGAAAATATAGAAAAGGAGGGGAAACTATCATTAAAGTGGATAGTAATTATTCTTAACAATGATATAATTTTTATGGAAGATATTATTCAAGGTAAAATAATTGTATTAAATGGTAATTCTCATCATATAGAAATATAAAGTACCATGAAATAGTATATTAGGGTAGAAGTAACTAATATTGGAAGAAATAATTTCAATAAGAAGCCACTACTAGAAAAATTACGTATAACTATGGTTTATAACTATGGATATAAACCATAAAACCATGGATATAGGATATAGTCATAGTTTGGATGGTCATTAATCATATTGGAATGGAAATAGTTCAATTTCCATGGTTCAAACCATGGATATATAATTATTTCCATGGTTTCTACCACGGCAATACACCTATAGCCACAGTTGGAAATTGTGGCAATTACTAATAATAAGGAACACTATTTCCATGGTTTGAAACTATGGTAATAGGGAAATATCCATGATTTCAAAACATGGAAACACCACTATATCCATAGTTCAAAACCATAGTTATTTGTTCAACTAGACCTAGTATAAATCCATGGATAAAAACTATGGTTATATCCCACTGAAACCATAAAAAAACTCTACCCTACTATAATTAAATTACTACCTTTCCAACATCCACTAAAACAAGAATATATCAAAATAATTAAAATAATATTATATCTCCTACTACACTTAAACAAGAATATAAATAAAATTATTACACTTAAAAAACTCAAATAATAATATATCACCTGCTGTACTTAAACAAGAATATAAATAGACTTCAAACACTATCAGAGCTCAAACAAGAATATATCACCTGCTAAACTTAAAAAATAATATAAACATAATTAAAACACTACCATAAATCAAAAAATAATATATCATAAGAATATAATATAAATATAATTAAAACACTTAAATCCCTACCATGAATAAAATGTATAAACATAATTAAAACAATTAAATCCCTACAAAGATTATATTGTATAAACCAACTTGTTGCACTTAAATCCTACTCTTATAGTAGGATTTAATAGTTTTATTGGTAACATCACCAAAGGATAACCTAAAAAAACAAAAAAAACATGAATTAATAATATATACACAAAATGTACTACACCATAAGCTCTAAACCACCACCAGAAAACTCATAGAACAATTCCATTATCAATGCATTCGTTTTTTTAAACATTTAATCATTTATTCATAAAATTTTTATATGTAATCACTCAATAATTATTTAAATTATATATTTAAATTTTATTCCTATAATCAATTTTATTCTCATGAATTTTCATACATATAATAATACCATTGGCTCACTATTTAGGGCCCTTTATATCTTCTAAATCCTTACTGGCTTTCATGCTTGCTATATATTTATTTTTTTAGGTATCACATGTTCCTACTAAATGGTCTGTATATCTATAATCCCCAAGGAGTCATTTTAAACCCTTCAACAATAGATTTCGACCCCAAAATCTAAATGGGTCATTTCTTCTATAAATTATTGAGGTTATTACTTTATAATTCTGAATGGATAGAATAGGTCTTATTCATCACGGTGGCGGTGGGTTTTTTTGTTTTCATTGACAATATCTGGTATTTTGTTTGTGAGGTTTCGTATTAGTGATTTATTGAGTGAGTTTATTCACTTTAGATAATAGATTCAATGGGTAATGTTTTACAAAGAAATTTTCTTTCATCATTGAGTTATTTATTTTTCTAGGTGTTATCCTCTTGTGTTGTGGTGGGGAATCATTAGAGTAGATATTTTGTATATAAATTAGGGATTGAGTTCAACCTTTTTTCATAAAGGTGTTTCCCTTAGTCAAGGAATCATTATGTTTGTGTAGTAATGACCTCGGGTAGAGGCTAATAGTATAATGGTTTCATAGGTAGTGTTTAATGATGGTGATCTAGTCTTCTGGATTGATGTTTCTATTCTAGTTGTGTTTTCTTAGTATTGGATTATTGTGGATGATGAAACTGGTTCATCCAACGATGAAAAGTTCATTTTATTTAGAGGTTAATAATGGAATTTATTGAGTAGGTGTGTTGAAGGTACATCTCATAGGGTTTTGTTGACTATTTGGATTTAGGCTTCTCACTAGATCCTAAGAATTTCATGGCTTAAGGTATGGGTGATCCTATTTGATATCCCATTACCTATGGCCCATATTTTTTCCCATTTTATGGTTTTTATTTTTCTATAGTTTCGTGTTGATTAGGCTTCGACGGGATTTCAATCTTGATTATCTTTTGGATTTCTGTATTTGGTTTTTCACTACCAAAAGGTCACGTTAAATCCCTACCTAGCCAGTATCACTCAAATAGAACTCAAACCTAATAGCTTGCAATAGAGTAAAAAAACAAGAATACAATATAAATAGTACTCAAACTGAATAAAATATATATCAAAATAATTCAAACTATCTCAAATATAAAAAAATATATAAAAATTTTAAATATCAATATCATCATAATAAAAAAAATACATGATAAATTTCAATGTATAAACCAAGAATAAAATTTTCATTTAAAATGTACCTCAATATTAGTATCAAATAAACCATTAAGACCCTAATCATCTTCTATGGAACACCAACATCATTATTACCTCCTATAAAACCACCAGCATCATCATCATCATGAGAATTGACATTCGCATTAGCATATGCACCAAAATTAGTGGTAGGAGGAGAAGAATTCTCATAATCTGAATGAAAATAAATGATAGCACATTTAATCAATGAAAAAATAAAAAATTTATACACATATTTAATATAAAATGTTTTTATTTACGTGAATTTTTATTGATACACATATTTGATATAAATCATTTTTAAAGTAAACTAGTATTCCCCTGTGTATTTTCATAGGAAGCGGTATCAATGAATTTTACATATGAATTGTTTCTGAGATATGAAATCTTAATGCATCTGTAAACATTTCATACCATGTGTATTTTTTAAATGGATAAATTATTTATTGAACTGTATACCTGTGTTTAAAATTAAAGTTAAATTTCATAAATGATTTAATTTTTTAATTTTTTTTTATGACCTTGTAATGGATTATTTAATTATCTAAATTTAATGGATATCCTTTCTTAGATATTATTTACTAAATTATATTATAAAGTTATATATTCTATAACTATAATGTATACATATTTTTTATAAGTGAATATGGTGATGAGTGATGATAAAAAATTAGATAATTGACAAATAATAATGCCTTTATTTGGTATAATTTTGGCCATGATTTAGAAGATTTATTTTGATATGTTATTTCTATGGTTAGGCCCTCATTGATTGAAATTTTTAGAAAATTAGAGAATTATAAAAGATTTTATGAGGATATATATTTGAAAACAATGTATGAGTGAGAAATAGTGGAAATAAGGTGAATTAAACAAATATGATTGAAAGGGGATAAAAGTAGTTCACTTCGTAGTTCAATTCCCAAGAAAATAACTTCTTCATTATCTATAAGGATTTTTCTCATAATATTTCACTTTTTGTATAGCCTAAATCCATAACATACCCCAATTATACTATTTTAGAATTGTAGTTATAACACTAAACTATTTTTAAAGAACTATATTTCATATTAATATATTATCAAATTGTTTAACTATCGCTGAATACAAAGAGAAAATCAAGAGTAGTTATAACTCTCAACTAATTAAATAAAATTTCAATATAAAATCAAGGTTTATTTAACACAAAATTCATGATAAATAAACAACACACACTCAATAGTTTAAATTATTTCATCACATATGAATTATCTACCTAAGGGAAAAAATCAATAGTCGTTTTATTAAATTACTTATTATTTTCAAAAAAATCAATATTAGTTTTGTTACCTTGAGGTAAAAAGGAATATGTAACATTTCACATTTTCCTAGTGTGAATAATATCATTATACCTAGGTCATACTTAAGTAGATTAAATGATGGTAACTTCATTATCACTATTGACAATGTTAAAATAATTCTAATAAATATGAAATATCAAAGAATAATCAGAGTTTAAATCCTCAATTTTATCATTATGAAAAAGTTACCTAGATTCCAGGAGCTCACCTTTAACTTTGGGATGATTATGGAACATATATTTTTTATGTTATACAGTTTTAAAGAAAATATTACCATGTAAGAAGAAACTATTAAATAAAATTGACATATAAACTCATATTTTCATGAAAAAAATTAAAATAAAATCACTAAAACATCACTAACTAAAAATAAATAAAAGGTGAAAGGTATCTCTTTTATTGAGTTTTTAATATAGAAGTAAATTATATATGAAATGAATTATTTCATATTCTTAAGAATAGCCCTTCCTCTTTCAAGCATATCATCATTCTTATGCTTCTGAATGGAAGAAATTCACCCTCAATCATACACTAAAATCAAGAAAAATATGCATATAAAATAAAATAGAACTATTTTATATGAATTAACACTAAATAATTATAAAACCATTTAACTCTTGTTTCTCACACAAATATTTAATTATGTTGAAATAGAGTTTATGTTTTGGGAATAATTGATGCATTATTTGGAGGCAACAGGTTCAAATTGGGGTTTTGATCACACCTATTATTTCTAATGTTTTTTAATAAAAAAGTGGTTAATCTATTTTGTATTTTTCATAAAGGTCAATGGAGGATATTTTTTGGAAAAAAAATTCCCTTATGAGTGGTCATAATTTTTTTTAAATGAATAGTGAAGAAATGTCCAAAACAGATCATAATGGTTTGATGAAGTCATATAATTTCATATTTAGTGGTGTGCTAGAGAAATTATGGTGTACAGTGGTTGTTTTTATGGTTTTATAGGTATATGAATTTTTCCTATCTCTGAATCATAAGGTACATACTATATTTTATAATATTGATCAGAGGATCAACCGTTGTGTTCCAATGACTTCATAAGGTTGATTTAAAAATTATACAAGGCCGTATTCCCAAATTTCATACGGTTGATTAAGGAGTTTTCTTATGTTATTTCACTAATTTTGTATGGTTCATTAATTAAATTAATAAGATTAATTTAGATTTTTAAATATGTAATTATAGAGGAAATTTTATGGAATATTTATAAGGTTTATTATCTTAATATTTCTCGATAGAGGATCAGACAGAGTAGTAGAAAAGTGTATTATTAATAATTAAATATGATTAATAACTCGATCAATTATGTAAATAGAAAATCAAGTTGAAGATGAAGTGGGAATATTATGAAAGTTTATAGGTAATTTAAAATATATATTTTGTGGTTTTTTAAATTACTTCATTGCTCAGAATAGCCTACCACATGTCTATATGAATGAAAAAATTATTATTCCTAATGTATAATTGATATCTCATTCAAATTTTAATGAAGTACCCTACAGATTTTTTGGTTAATTGAATAATGTGATGTACAATACTTGATGTTAGGATTCATGGGTTGTTTATAGTACTTTGTGTGAGACTAAATTTTTAGATGAGAATAGTAAAGAGATAGTCTGATGAGGCATAGAATGAGAGATGAACCAGTTTAGAACAATAACAATAACTGTTGGTGTATGAAATTAAAAAATTATAAATGCACAAATTCAATCATGAATGGCCATAATTATAGAGATGGTTGAGTTAGATAACATTATTATGTGTGATATGTTAGGTTTTTAGAGTTAGTTGAGACAATGCAGTAATAGTTATAACATTTCACATTCAATTATGAACAATAGCACGGGTGAGGATAAACTCACATCATTCAGATGATAACTAGTTTTTATGAATTGTGGAGAGGGATGTGCCATGGTTGTTGGTAATTTAATTGGTTTGGATGTGGTAACAACATGAAAAACCCATTGAGTGATTTGTATGTTTTAATGTACATATGATATCAGTACATAAAATTATTCAATGGATTTCTACAAGAAAACTTATCAAGGATGAAAAGTATCGTGATGGGTAATTTGTGATTACCCATGGATTTTTAGTGTTAGTGAACTGGGGGTGGGTCATATTTTCTCAATACTTTTGGATGGGTGAGTAAACACTTTAGGCTTAAATATAATAGAAGAATATTCTATATATCTTTTGGAGGATTTTGTGGGTGTTTTCAAGTTGGTTTTGGTTGAGGAAAACCCAACTAATGGTTTTTTTTGTTGGTGGAGGAAACCAAATTTTTTGGAAGGTAGAAAGATGACACCAAAATCATAGTGGTGGTCTACCAAAGTTTTGGTTCAATGTATAGGGGTGTTACACAATTTTCCTTTCCACAAATAGATTGGGAGCATCTGCCAATTTTTTAGTGGAAATTTTTATAGTTTTTAAAATTGGGAAAATATAGAATTTACTAGTTTTTTTTGGAACCCCTCTTAGGTTTATGTCTTGTTTTTTAGTTCTCAATGTGGTGGAAGCCAACTCCCCCAACCCCTCTTCCTTCCATGGATGGATGAGATTTATTAATATAAAAATGGAAGGATAATAATTATAACCAAGTATTAATAAACAAAATCTCATAATAATAATAAAATATCATAGAATAATGTTTTCCAATTAACAAAAGAAATAATAAATAATAACTACATTTACTGAACTTCATGGAAAGGGTGACTGTAAAATGAATCTAACCTCAAAATAACATAAATATACACATACAAACATTCTTTAAAAAGCTTTATATATTAAAATATATTTACATTATTCTATAATAGAATATGATTTCATAGGAAAATTACATAGAAAATGTATAATAAATGATAAAAATATTAAACCTTAAATAATTTAGCCCATGAATTTAGCTACTATTAACACATAACAAGTATAAAAAATATTAAAAGAGTTATAAATTTTGATCAAACAATAAAAAAATAAAAAATATAGAATGGTCATAAAAAATATTTTCATGTCCATTAAAAAAATTAATCCCTAATAATTATTTATGAATAAAATAACACCTCATTTACTTATAAAATAATTCTTCAGATTTTTAATTACATTTAACAACGTCATGTATCTTGGTAAATTAAAAAACAATGTAAAAAAATAAATCATGAGATCTTGAAAATAAAATTTCATTCCATGGAAAATAAATATTATAATATGGATTAGTGTAAAACACATCTATTAAAAAGGCTTAGAAAACTATAAAAAATGCATGAAATGGTTGTAGTTCTTGGAATATCCTACTAGGTTATTATACTCAACCCTATATGTACACACTCTTAGAAGATATCATATGTTGTTGATTTCAATAAATATTTCATATTAAGTACATAATTTATATGTTTTTATAATGAAATGTTTATAGATCTTGGATTATGGGATACCTGTTGGATATATTTTCTTTATCATTAGACTCTTTTGGTAAATATTATATGTTTATATGACTTAGCCAAATTTTTAGTTAGTATCTATCATTTAGGTAATTTGTATGTTTAGAAAGATATTCTCCAAAATAGTGTGTAAACACATGGTTTTAATCACTAGTCATTGACATTTCAAGGAACATGTTTGGTTAGTATGAATTGGTAAACTCCTAATTCTCAGTGATTTTATTATAATGGTAAAATTGGAGAATAAATGTGAAATATGTAATATATTTATGATTAATTTTTTATTAGTATGAATTGGAAAACTCCTAATTCTCAGTGATTTTATTATCCTTAATTTAAAAGGTGATAAAAATATTCTAATAATAATTTAATGTTCACTCTTAAACCCATTATATGTGAATATTATAATTATATTAAGGTGATATTATTTCATTTATAGGTTATACTATGGAAAATATTAATGTTTTTAGGTAAATTAATGTAATCATTTGATTATTGACTGTTTAAATGTACATTTCCTTTATGAATTCAATATTACTTCAAATTATTCAACTTAAAATAGTATGGTTTCTCATTTTTTATTCAATTATTTATCCCAATATGTAATAAATGATGTCAACTACTAGTTCCAACAGTTTATAAGACATTTCTAATAAAGAAGATCCTATTCAGCTATCCTTTTCATGATGAACAATACAACATTTGAGGAGTGGATGGGAAGGAATAAACTACCACTAGTATTATGAAATATAGACCAACCTCAAGTTTAAATTCTAATGTTTATATGAATACTATTCCTCTATCTCCACATTACCTAGCCTCTAAAATAGAAAAATACAAGAGAAGTACAGATAAATATTTCATCAACGAACCTCAAGTAGTTATTTAGTTTTATAAATTTCCTCAAAATTCACTTTTATCAAATATCCCTGGAAGATAAAAGGGGGAAACCACCAAGAACCTAAATACATAATTTTATGAAAGTAGTATGATGGGAGGGATCACTAACCTTAGATATTTTAAGAGAACATTTGGTTTTGTGAATTTTATCCTTCTGTTTATTATTAATATTTTTTAACTGAAGATAAAAAACAATAAAAGTCAATAAAAATCCAAAATCTAACTAATGAGCTCATTAGAGATTAAAAGTAGCAATATATATTGTATAGAAAAATAATAAACATAACCAATTAAAAGACAACATATATTTTCCACATCTAATCATTTATCTGAGCATGTATGATGTTTCTATTTTTATAAATCCTAAATAGAGCATTAGGGTTCAATTAAATAAACAAGGAAATAATATTGGGAAATAAAATTTAAACAAACAAATAAGCAAACTTAGATTAAGGTACATAATTACCTGAAAATAAACTAATAAATAAATAAATAACCTGAATAAAATATGAATGAATAAAAATGAAATATAACATACCATTAATTATAGGATCATTCATCAAAAATGAGGATGTTGCAAAAAAATTGCATAGATGAATGAAGAAGACTGACTTCGGGGAGAATGAGGAGTATTGTTCATAGAAAGGGTTGGGGTTATCTCATGTGAGTCATGCTCGTGGAAGGTATTGACTGCAGCACTCATGACTAGTCCACTTGTAGATGTAAAAGGTTTCAACCGACACAAAAAATAATGTAGGAACACCGATAAAGGGGATGGATAAGGGGAGGAATGTGCGAGGGATGGAGGAAACACGAATGGAGAAGCCAACAAGGGATGAAGGAACCATGAACATGAATGGAGTAGCCAATGAGGCATAAAGGAACTGTGAATGGAGAAGCCGATGAGGATCATCGTAGGGAGAAGTTGGTTGGGTGATGATCAGCTAAGGATAAGGGTTTCAAGAGAGGGATTGGGTGAGTGGTTGAGTGGGAGAGTAAAGCCCGAACATATGATAAAAAATAAGAGAACCCTATTTCTATAGGTGGTTCTTCCCGTGGGTGTATATATTCTAAAGCCAAAAATTTTAAATAACTGTGGCTATATTTTAACCTATAGCCACAAACCACTTAAATTGTGGCTATAGGTCCATGGATATAGGTCATTTTTCTAATACTGAGTATTTTAACTCAATAAATGGATTTGAGTTAACAAAAACCATTACATTAATGGTAATTTAAGTGGTAAATAACATAAGAAATATATCATGAAATGAAATATATTTATTACACTTGAAGGAAATGTGTAATTTAATAAACCATATAAGAGGAATTATGGTGTATAACATTAAACATGCTCATGGATTTGAAAATGAGACAAATAAATGCATACCTTAATTCCTAACTTCCACTAAAGAACGTGAATCTCATATAATAATAATAATAATAATAATATATTTAAAAACCTTATTCAAATCTATAAACTTTTATAAAATTTATTTATAATTATTATCTATATGTATATTAGTTATTTATTTTCTATTTTTTATAGCGGGTGTGAGTAATCATGGTCTTTTTGAACTTGTTTCAATATAGCAATGTTGTTCTTAATTATTATCTAAAATTTAATAAATACTAGATTATAAAAGGTAATTTAATTAATGTTTTATAATTATTTATAATTTTATAATTTCATTATTTGAGATTTTTTGTTAATATCCAAAAATTTGAAATCAACAATGAGCATGTTTTAATGATTTTGCACAAACAGACATTATTAACTGAATTAATGAGTTTAAAATTAATGTTACCATTATAGAAAAAAATCAAATCTTTGTTTTATTATTTTTATCACATATTATAATTAATTAATCTTTCATAGCCAATAATGATATGACTTTAGAGCATTGTTCCAGTGGGTGGAAAGAACAACCCAAACTTGAACATACCAAAATTAATAGGTGATTATGATTTTGAAAGTGTTTTGTTTTGAGAATAATATCATTATTAAAGAAATAATTATATTATTTATATACTTTTAATATGGTGAATCATATTTGAATAGGGTTTAATAAATAATAAATAAACTAGATGAAAAAATGAGTTATGTTGCTTCAAAGAGGTGGTTGTTCATATAACGCATGATTAACATTTCAATTTCAAGAATAATGAGAGGGAAAGAAGTTTGATTCTAATTTTTATTATAATAATCATAAATATATTACATATTTCATATTTATTCTCCAATTTTACAATTATAACTAGCTATGAAAGTTGGTGGTGAAAATGGAAGGCATCGCTTTGTGGAGGCGGAAGTCTGTACAATATACGAATGATGGTTTTCTTCTTAATAGAAAATGGGAAAGGTGATTAATTTTTATTTCCTTGTATTAATAAAATTAAGTATAAAAAATATGAATTTCATTATATTGTAATTATAAAATTATATTTGAGAAATTAAGAATGAAAAAGAATAGAAGTTGGAAAAAAACTACTCACGTTGAGGACATGGGATTTCCCTTAGAAGACTCCTTGGAAATGGAATTATTAGGAAAATATATTATGAAAATAGGTTCAATTAAAATTAATATTATTATAGTGTAAGGAAACAAGGGTATATTTTCAAAAGAAAACTTAATTTTTTCAATTTTCTTGAAAGTGTGGTGAGAGGCCCCTTTCATAAGTGGTGAGAATCATATTTTTTAAAATATTTCAACTTAATATAAAGAGAGAAAATGTTTCACATGTAAATAAGAATAAAAAATGGATAATAATAGATTTATAGATGATATAATGTCAATAATACCTCAATAATTCATTTTAACACATGTTTTAAACATGTTTTTAAGTCCGTTACTCGTAGAATTTTCACTTTTTCCATTTTTTTTACCGTGATAACTAGTTTTTACCTAAGTGAATCATTTTATATGTATAAAAATAAAATTACCCTTATTATATAATTTATACCTTCTAATTAAAAATATTAAATCCATTTTATTAAATAAAATTTCTATATGTAATAAAAAACAACTTTAATATTATCGCTTATAATGTGTAAAAACCTAATTTTAGAAAGTATATTTTTCAGCTTAAAATTTATGTATGGGGTCAAATTATCAATTTATTTGGGTTTCATGATATAAATTGGTTTATTTTAAAAAATATATTACGTGATATTCATTGAAATACTAAACCTAATTTTTGTGAAAAAATTATATAAAATAAATGACCAAAAATAGTTTCTTTTGTTGGAAAATATTAGTAATGTTTATAAAATGTTAAACATTGGATTTTTAAATTCATAATAATACTAGAAAATGTATATAATTAATTATTAAACACATAATTTATCAATTATAATGTTTTTCAAGCTTCTAGGCATTTCTTAAATAATGATAAAGTCATAAAATTTATAGTTTTGGTAAAAATGCATTTTTTTCTATTCGCCTAAATAAAATATTTACAAAAAATACAAAAAAAATATTCTTAAGATAATATTGAAATGATTCATATAATAATTATGTTTTTTTTTAAATTAAAATTATAAAATTTTAGAATTTAAATTTTAAATAAAAACATAAAAATATAATGAAAACTGTTTTCATAAGAAAATAAATGTTTTAAAATATTATCTATTCTTATTAAGATTTACTATCATTTTATAATAAAAATAGTATTAATATATTATTCATATCAATAATATATTTTATCCATAATATATTTATTTTCTCAAAAAACTCATAATAAACAATTTTTAGAAAGGTTAGATTTTAAATCATAAATCAATCTTTTTAATTATTTAGCTACACTAATTTAATTTATCAATTCTTTATAATTGATAATAACCTTTATTTTTATTTATACATTTATTTCATAATTTAATTACATTTATATTTACATTCCAATTCTATAGCTAAAATTTAATAGTTATATATTGTCTTGTAGTTTATTTTTATTTGGTATCGTGTATCAAATATTATTGAAAATATTATTTTTTAAAGGATCATATAATTTATAATATCAATGTGTAACATATAAGATCATTTAGTGCATTTAATCTTAATTTTTGCTAAGGAGTACATCTCTGGACAAGTTAGTTCTAGTTGTACCACTCTATGGAGGTGGGTAGCCTTGCATAACTGATATGCAACATGGTTATTTGGTTGATGTATTATGGAAAGTATTCTATAAAATATGTCTATTAATTTTCTGGATATTTTATGGTGTTTCTTGAAATGATATTAGGTCTAATGTAAATCTAGGTCATTATTGGTATATGGTTGGGTGTAATGCCAACATTGGATGTCATTTGGTATGTGGTTGGGTGTAATGCCAACCGACGGTATTGATTGATATGTGGTTGGGTGTAATGGAAACTGAGGGTTGTTATTTGGTATGTAATTGGTTGTCATTCCAACTCAGGGTATTTATTAGTATGTGGTCAGGTGTAATTCCAATTGAGTATTTTGATTGATATATGTTCTGGTGTAATGTAAATCGAGTGATGTCATTTGGTATGTGGTTGGGTATAATTTCAAAATGGGGATATTGATTATGATTTGGGTTGGATTTGATGCCTCTAAAAATAGTATTGATGCGGATTCTACATGATTCCTCTCAATATGGTTATGATATGGGTGAGATATGATTCCTCCTTAGATGTTTTGATGTGATTTGGATCTGATACCTCCCAATATGGTTGTGATTTTGGTTGGATATAATGCCTCCTTATATGGATATGATGCCGGTTTAACATTATTTCTCCCAATATGGTTATGATATGAGTAGGTTGTGATGCTGCCTATGATAGTTGTAATAAAAGATGGGCATCATGCCACCTGAGAAGATGTGATGTGGGTTAGACATAATGATTCTTAGGATGTTTTTGGTTCTAGATAGACGTGATGCTTCGCAAAATGAATTGGTATTCTAGGTGGTATTTACTACTCCATGAGTGTATATATTTTTCCTGGATTATATGTATTATCTCAAAAATATAGAAATGTGTTTCTCAGTATGCATACTAAACTTTTGATGTAGTACTGTTGATGGAACATAAACCAAAACTAGTAAAATTAGGTATTATTTGATCATCAAGGTGGATTTTAGAGTACCCTTTGGTATGAAAGGTTTATACACATGATGTATTATTCATGAATTTATTTTCATTTATTACATTCATGCACATATATACTGGTTTTTTTAGGGCATTATTAATAATAGCCTACTAAGTTTTTTACTCACACCATGTATAAGAGCTTTAGTGAAAGTGAAAATATTATGGAAAACATGTAGTCTTGGGTGATGGAAATAGTATATGTGGATGAGCTAGTAGAGCTCTTCTGGGTTTGGAGACTAGTCTAAGGTGAGTCCAAGGACAATAGTTGGGTATCTGTGTCTTTTACTTCCAATTTATCTTATACTTTTTATAATTGGTCCATTGGATGATCTTGATGAGATATATTCTTGTATATCCAACATGTTAATTTTTTTATATAATGGATATGTTATTACTGTAATTTGTTTTCCATTTTAATTCTATGTTTGATAATTTTATGTGATTCAAGTTATGGAGATTTATATTATGGGTTATTATTATTGTGATGATACTAAAGGGTATAGTCTCCCCATATGGTTTATCATATCCTTTATACTAGTCCACAACCTCTAGAATACAGGGAGGTGCACTTGAGGTCACATGACACCTTCCTTCTTGGATCTATTCAGGTCAACCTAATTGAGGATGTTACATATAAAGTCAAACAACATATAACTATACATACCCATATATATCTCAATTTTAATTTTGACTGGTAAAATATTTTATTTGTTTTATTTAAACTTATAGAGTCCAAACATACTCTCACTAGCCTCTTAGACACTAAATTATCTTCATAATATCTTGATAACATACACAAACTCATTTTTTGTCAAAAATAATCATTATTTACTATTTTTGGTAATATCTAACAAATAAATTGTTATAAATATATCATATATTATTTTATATATATTTGAAGTTTTATTATAAAATAAGACTTTATTCTTTAAAATATTACACTAAAGGTGGTGAAAACTCTTTACCTTTATACTTTAATAAATAAAATGAATAAATTAATTTTATCCTAGATAAAACTCCTTTCTCCTGATATTCTTTTTAAATATGTTATAAAAATTTAAAATCATAAACTATGTGTATCAAAATAATCATCTTGTTTATTTATAAAACAACCATTATTTATATTATTCTCTTATCATGTGAAAGAAAACAAATGAGATTCCAAATATGTATCTTTTATTTCAGTTTTATCCAAGCTTTGAATTAATCCTTCACATATAATTCCTTGATGTAGAAACTTCTTTCTCTATATTTTTAATGAAAATTTAATATCTAATCATCAAAACTCCACTAATTTTTAACTCTTATACATATTTATAGAAATTGTTTAATGCATAATAGGTATCATATACCATTAAAAATATATTAATTGGTTTTTATAACATTAATAACTGATGCGGACTCTCTCTATGGAGTTTCTTTACCCCATTATGTATTCAGGAATGTTCCTCCTCTAATGACCATGTTCACCACAATAGAAGCACTAGCCCCTCCTTCAATTTCGTTGGTTTATATGGTAGTGTGGTCTCTCCATAACCTATCTTATTTTCATTCTAGAAAAAAAAATTACCCTTTCATTTTTGTACTAATATCATGGGACTTGAGTTTATACCTCCCATTTTTTCTCAACAATCCTCAATATATTGAGTATATTCGATAAAATTTATTGATCTCATTCATATTGTAATTCGCAATTAACTATCGAAAATTTTTTGGTAGTTTGTGTATAATGAACTCTATGGATATATTAACCATGATTGGTGATCCCAAACTCTTCAAGTACTTGACAAACCCAATAATATTTATTACATGAGTAGATAAAAAACTACCTTTTTCCATCATGAACCATGAGATAAGTTTCAAAACATCATATCTCTTATGTTTAACTTGTTCTTGATAGATATTTTTTAGGTTTTCTATCATCCTAAAAAAACAAATTCCCATGTTTCATTTTTATCTTTGGATTAATAAAAATAATCATCAACATATTGTTTTCAATAAAATATTTATTATGTTTATTATAAGTATAATTGTCTTCTTAACTTGATTCTAAAGGTGGTATCTCAAGAATTTTTCTCTCCAACACATGGAACTTTCCTTCTTACTTAAGAACAGTTCTCAAGTTCTTGTACCAGTCTAGAAAGTTTCTTTTATTAAGATTTTTTTCTCAAGTTTTAATATGAATGTCATATTGGATGATGATAATTTCATTTTATCTAAAAAGGACACTTTTTTCATACAAGTATCATATTTTACATTTATTTAATAAGGACTATTTATAAAATTTACTCTCATTAAAATGAACACCCCATTTAAATTCAACATATCCATTAGAGGTTCAAGATCTATGTCTCACTAAGTAATGAGTTAACTTTTTCATTCCTCTCACCCCATAGCTATTTAAGTAGGCCATTATACCAATGATATTATACATGACTCTTGGATAGCTGAGTGGATAACTTATTTCCTAATCAATCATATGGATAAACTAAACACTATTCCTCTAGTATCCTTCCCAAAGTTTTACCAAATTTTTTTAACCTACGTAAAATGAAAAAAAATAAGGAACCTAACACTTAGGGTCACATCATTACTTTCTTTCCTTACACAAGATAATTCAGGGGCACCCTGCTTCGGTAGATCATACTTAGTTGAATGATCAAGGGCTGGATAAGTGTTTTCCTTGGAAGGAATCTGATAGTTAGTATTTTTAAAGGGATTTAATCTCACCATATTATCTTATGTTATTTCTTTATTCAAGAATGATTCTAATTATTTATTATTGAAACCATATTCCTTCCACCAAATCAATATGATCATACTATATTGATGTGTAACTTTTTACACAACTCATAACTTTTTTCACTAACCCAAATTAAAAGGCCAACTTATATTTTCACATATCCAAATTCATACAATGAAAAAGGTATAAAAATACCTTTTAGATAATGATTTAAAATCAAATGAAATCAATAATACCCATAAGAGTAATCATGAAGCTATAGGTACCTAACCCCCAAATTTTTAGACATAGCCTAAGCACTTAGAGTAGTGAGTGGTCGTCCCAAAGTCCCTCTACCCATAGTTATTTACTCAATAGAGACCTAAATTTCATCATAATTCTAACACCTAGTATATATAAACTATAATTAACATCTTAATTCAATCTCATAATCTAATACAAGTCAAAGTCAAGGTAAAAGAAAAAAATCATACATAGACTGTAACTCCCTAAATGCATGTATGATGATTTAAAGAAGTTTTTTTATACTTTTAAATTAACCATACATCACAATTCATAATATAAAATTTATATTCATGAATAATAAATCAAGGAATAATACTAAAAAATAAACAATTCATAAATTTTTACATGAGAAAACATTTATAATCAATTCAAAAATAAATTATAAACACTTTATAATTTATGAATGGATATACCTTATTAATTCACTTTTATCCAATATGAAATTTTTCATATTATCATTTCCATTATTTTAATGTAATATTCTTGTATTTTTGAAATATGTAACATTTATTAATACCTTTCTTATAAAATAATAAACATTTCATAGATTTTGAAACCATTTTCATAAATTAAACATTTTTCAAATAACATTACTAATATAAATATTCTTATTTTCATTTATGATTTGATAATAAATCAATATAATCACATTTATATTTTACCATATTTTTACCATGTGAATCCAATTTAAACCTATGTTATGTATACAAAAACATTTTTGGTTTGGATTAAATCCCTCCTTTGGTCAACATTGGTGAATTTTTTTGAAAATTTTAACAAAAAGATAATTTTTTTATAAGTTCTACACACCACATATTAAACCATGGAATAATGCATGTCATTTGGTCCATTTGAACAGAAATACATAGAGAATATTTTGGGAATTCATTTTAGGTTAGGTGAAACTATTTTGGCCAAACTATTTTTAGGTGAAACCATTTCCTCAGGACAATCCATTTTGACAACGGGTTTTATCTTTTCCTAGTTGTTTCAGGTGGGTGCCCATTTTAAGAAAGGCATTTCAAGAAACCTATTTTGGTAATTATATTTTTGAGGAGTTTCCATCCATTTCATAGAAATTTTTTTATATTATCATGTGGTTATATGAAATTACTTTTACAAAGTTATTATGTCATGGTTTGTCCTCATCACATAAATTATCCATGGTATAGTCAACAAAAAACCACGACATAGAGATATCCTCCTAAGATACATAGTTTTTTCATTTATTTTTCCTATGTCCATAAAAAATATTTCAATTACACTATATCATGGACTTTTCAACCGCAAGAATGAAAATTTCCATTTTTTATAGGATATATCATGTTCTTGTTATTTTAAGAACTGAAATATATGTTTTATATGGGCATATCATGATTCCTAAAAAACTTGTTTTCTAGCAATTTTAACCTATTGATAATTTAATCCCAAAATTATAGATATTGATATGATATCACTAATGGATTTTAGATGGGATAACTCTTGTCCAAAATTAGTGGGAAACCAATAGTTGAAACCAAAAACCACTAAATCGTCCATGTTTTTTTGATTGAATAAAAGAAGAAATATATAATGATGTACCTCTTCTATGTTGATCTAGATTATCTAAACAATTTTTATATAAACCATTAATAAGTAACAAAATTATCCCTTTCTCTTATGGTGTCCAAATATTTCATGAATCTATTAATGCTTAATAAGGGTTTCCCTAAATCCATGTTTTTCTTAAACCATGAGTTTAAATACTTGAGAGAAATATGAGATTTTTTATGCTTAAACTTGAGTAATTTATCACAATTTATTGAAACATTGTAATGAAACCACTTATATAAATATTTAACTTGTTTATATAGACCTCTAAGGAGCTCAAACATTATACAAATATTAATTGGAATGTTTTTTTTTGTTAGTTTTTATGATATAAAATATAATGATCATTAATGAAATAAAATGTAATATAAGAGAATGGAATGAAACATAATTAATATCTCGAACCAACCTGAACTGACCCCTGAATCGAGAACCCAAGATGTCTCAGGACATACCTGAGGGGTGTCCCAAATCCTCATGGTCTGAATAAAAGTGTCATGTGAATAAAAATAGAGTCAATTGGGATGATTTCACCTTATAAACAAATAAAAAATATGGGATTCCAACCAGAAGCCCAAAATGGTCAACCTATACATTAGATTACCATACACAGAAGCATAACCATAAATGAAAACTAAAACAATCTAAACATGACATATCAAAAACAAACATCCAACTAAGAATAAATAAAATAAACATAAAAAGTACCTCAATATATAATATAAAACTATCCAATTAAAATATGATACAAAAAAGAAACCCAAAACCCAAAAAAAACAACATTATTTTCATGTGACCTACAAGGTCACCATCCATCCAAAATACTGACCTTCTCCAAGATTCATCAAGAGACAACACCTAAACCTATAAAACATATTGGGTATATCAATGTCTATTGGAACAAGTAGGGTGTGAGAATAAATAGTTCAGTAGGTAAGTACCAAATAGTACATATATTTCCTTTCCCAAAACAAATCACCAATCATAATTTGAAAGTATATATATGAAGTAGTTTTTTAATCTTTTTTAGAAAACAACCATGATATTTCCTTGAAATCATTCTTTAAATATAAAACAAATTTAAAGGAACCTTTTAAAGCTTTTAAAAAACCATTCCTTTCAAAACTATAATTTTATAAATCCCCTTTTTAAAATGAAACACCCAACTCACACTAAAGAGGCACAAAGTAAACAAAAATAAATATTTCAATACATGAGTAAACAATTTTTCATAAAATAAGTAATACAATATAAGGGTGAAACCGGGGGCATAAATTAAAAGAACCATAAAGTAGGGTATGAATATTAAAACCAGATGTGTAGGAAAACAGTTTAATATACATAATCATATAAAATTATTAAATATAATACCCTAGATGTACCTGGGTTGGAACCATATGTAGGCCTATAGATTAAGTTACTAAGTCTATAAACACTCATCTACTCTCAACTAGCATCATTGGTGTAAATTTACCCTATAATCTCTGATTCCATAGGTAATTTATTCCATCTCATCAGGACTAGATAAAAATATCAATCATCCCTTTCTAAGACACCTAAGTTCCCATGATGATAATAAAAGTGGTAGATGAGGTAGACCTCATATAAAATATATCGAAAAAGAATCTATATAAGCCGAAGGCAATACTAAGACCATCATCCTACACCCATACATGTGAACTCCTCCTTGAAAGAGAGGTCTTCTATGAGGATTCACACATTTCAAATAAGTTATTTGAAGGTACTGAACAAACTTTAGCAATTGAAATTAATAATAGTCTTATAAATAATGATATTTTCTATTAAAGTCATTTCAAATCCCAAAGTTAGAGTTATTCCATTTTCTCCAAGTTATAAATGGGACTTAATTCATATTTTAGAAAACACTTTTTAAAGAGAAACAATGTTTGGAAAACATTTTAGAAACCCAATGGTTATTTGAGAACTCAAGATTTTATAAGGAGGCTTCATAAACTTTCCATAACTATATGAACATACAAATATATATGTGCTCATGTGAATATATATTTATATTAATTTCTATGAATATTGGTATTTTATTTCATAGGGTTCCATATAAAATAACCAATGAATAAAAATAAATCCACCCATTGAATAATAATTAATTCCAAATATAACCATTAAGACCCTAAAAATAGAGAAAACCCAAAGAAACCATGATCTAATTCAAAAAAACTCAAACATTTTATTGATGTATAAACATCAATTGAAACACCAAGATCCCTTAAAAATTTTAAATTGGTATTTTAACAACCACTTAGTATGGATATAACTTTAACACACACAGAGAGAATTATAAATGTGGAAAATAATTTATAAATAATCTTTTTAACATATCAATATTTCTAAAATAATTTCTAAAATCCAAATCATAATAAATTTAATCTATATATAGGAATATAATTCCCTAAGAAATTCATAGTGTTATTTGGAAAAATAATAGATATAAACACCTACCTCAGTAGTGTGAAAACATGAAGAAACTCTTGAATATGGAAGAAGAAATAAATAACGAATCAACCACACACCAAACATAAAAATAAATTACACACATCAGTTAACCCTCACCAAATGGTTTGACTAAATAGAAGCCAATAAATAGGTAAAAATAAAATAGGATAAAGAATTTGGAAAAGAGGAATAGTGGCCATACCTTGAAGTAAACCACCAAAGAATGAAGGAATGAGCCTTAAAATTGAAGGAGTGGGGGAGGTGGATACCTCCCTTGGTTCACCTCAACTAGATGAGAGGGATAGAGGGTAGAATGTGGTTTAATTTTGAGAGAGGTTAGAATAGGAAATTCATGTTTTAGGAATACTCGGTGATCCACACTTTTAGCCTTAATGGTTTGCTAAACTATGTGACAACTATGAACCCTTAACTGGATAGAAAAACCAACATCGCACAATTAGGCTACAAGGTTTAGAAACTGAGCATGAATGGTGCACCCCTCATTGGACTCACTATGATACCCACATAGTTTGGCCATATTATTTAGTAAACCAAATTCTGACCATGAAAAATGTATATATTAAAATTTCAAACACACACACAAACATGATTCAAACATGTTTTCTACTAACTTTGCACAAATGTATGTCCTAGAGAACCAGAATATACTTGGATGGTTTGTCTAACATGGATTTTAGTATTAATTTAAATGTAATAATTATTTTACATTATTAAAATTTCATGTAAAATGAAAACTGTAGATTACTTTACTATTTTAAAATGTATGAACTAGAAGAGTACGATCATCACACGTAATTTATAGTTAATTTATGAGAAGATATAGAATTTTGTAATTATTTATTCATTGATGATCTAGTGGACTAAATATATTCATAACATCATTGTGTTATAGGATCCAAGTTTATAATACCTCCAGAAGTGATCCACAGATGTACCAAAATCTCTAAATGTTGTCGTAGAATAATCAGGTGCTAGTACAGTCGATCCTGATTTCTTGCATTGTTCATGGTAGATTACATAATAATTCTTCTCAAAGGATGGAGAACTATTGATGTCTTTCAATGGATTGATATGAGAATGAAGAATATCACTCTAGATCTTTTGATCTCTCTCTATGGATTTAGATACTATCACACTATCCATTGAGGATTACAAGTGTGGTTATAGAAAGTTATATTATTAGATATCTATTATGGTGGGTTTAGGGTTGTGAAATCACACACAATCCCATTTTTAAATTAATAATTATTAGTTGACCCAATTTCCAATAATAATATCATTATTATTAATCACTTGACATGTGTAATGCTTTAAGAATATAAATAAATGTCATTTATATCATTTACAATTAGACCATTAAGCTTAGTCCATTTTCCCCCATCGACATTTAGCAATCCTTGAATAATTTATATATATCTAGTAAATAAATATCATTGCATTACTGGTTGATAAATATAATAAATTATATATTTAACAAACCTTGAAAACAAATATTTATTATTATTATTTAACACAATTATTCTTTTTAATAACTTGTGATTAAATTACGGTGATCAACCAAACCTGGATAAATATATTAATTATTCTAACATGTTAAATTCAATACTTTAATTTAACTAAGATTGCATATACAATTAGTGTATGAACCTATATGCCTCTTTCTTAGTGGAATTATACATAACTTCTTAAATCTCAAGTTTAGTGTCTAGAAACATGCCAAGGTGCCTATAATATCCCAATATGAACCACCGAATCTAAGACAGAAGGTCACATGACCTCATGCACTCCCCTTGTACTACATAAAAAACAAGATCTAGAGGAGGTTTTTTTTATTTCGAGGAAGTTTTAACTGCCTAAAATTATTTTCACAATGGATTTTTAAACCATCACAAAATATAAAGTCCTTAAATATACAACAATGGTTTGATATTTTTCATGATAGTTTTGTTTTTCAATGCTAAACTAAGTTTTTAGTGGCAGTTTTTTTATATTAGTAACAATTTTTATTAGTGAGAAATTTTGTGGTGGTTTTATAAATTATAGGTGGTTTTTGTAGAATAACTATTAGGTAGTAGATAAAAATGCCACTAAATTAGAAAATTTACCTTGTTTTTTGACAGTTTTAAGTGTTGTTATTTTATTCATAGAAATTAAAACCAACTATAAATAATTATTAGTGGTTTAAACCTATGATAGTTATATGATTTAAAAAAATACTTAAATTTTTGTTTGATACACAAAAAACTAATATAGAAAGAATAAATACAAAAAATATTTAATTATTACAATACAATAAAAACAAAAACATCCATTAATCAATAAAAATTACATTATATATAATAAAACATAAATTGCACTATAGTTTAACAAATTTAATTTTTCACAAAATGACAACAGAAACATGAGTCCTAGCTACTCTACTAAGATGCATGCCCCTCACCCACCATTACTCGGTCATGTTGTTACCCATCACCACCTTCCCCACTTCCTTCATTTGGTATATATTGAGCAAGTGTTGTTTTCAACAATACATAATGTTTTATTTAAAAGGGGCGTATGTTCAGAACAATACTCTATATCTTTATGATAATTTTGATGCCTCACAAATACCCTTAATTATTTTCTAATAATTTATTTGTTAAGTATTTTTCAGGAATTTATTATTCATTATATTTTTATTTCTGGATGAAATATTTAAGTTCTTGAACAACGAGGTTTTATTTCTAAAGTATTCGCATTAAGCGGGTTCTGGAAACACTATTCATACCTTAATTATTCGGGATCTACTTTAGCATGTTCTGAAAACACTATTCATACTCTACGTGGAGGAATGTAGCGTAAGGATTAAATGCAGCATATGCTTTATGAGATATGAGAAAAGTATGTATGAGGAATCATACTTTATCGGCAAAGTATGAAAAATAACCCTACGTTAGGAAGGAACCCTACGTTTGGAAGATTAGAAAAGTATGGAAGGAGAACCGTACGTAAGTGTTAAACATTACGTTTGTTTCTCAAAAGTATGGCTCATTAATATTACTTTTGTAAACAACCATACATTCTTGGAAAAGTATGGATCAAGTAAAATTATGGATCTTTTACCATACATTTGAAAGATTGAAGAGAAAAGTATGGATGACCAACCCTACGTTTATGATCAAACTTATGTTTGAAGAAAGTGACATGAATCTTACATTTGTGACCAACCCTACACTGTCAACCCTATGTTTGAAGACTACGTCATAAACCTTACATTCATAGGATGCATACAGTATAACTCAAACTTATGTTTGGCGTCGAAGAATTTAAAGTTGATATTTTTATGCAATGGTCAGCAACCTGATTATTATGCGGATTTCAAGCCAGATTTAAAGCTGATTTTAAAATGCGACTTTGACTAATTAAAAGCCATTTTATCAATGGTTTAAAGATCAAATTAAAAGGAGCTTTTTATGTTGACTTTTTAGGGAAGTTACGACTACTTTGTAAATTCAAATATTTGAATATAGCGAGTTAAAAGGCAACTCTTGTGGATCTAAATTTGCAGGAGAAGTACTTGTCGTTAATTTATATATGATATTTTTTGAACAAAATCTAATGTTTTTTTGTGATATCTCAATAATTCTGAATAAGTGATGAAAAATAGAGACTATCAAGAATTCAGATCTGCTGATTCAAGAGAATGACAAAGATCTGTTTTCTGAAGAAGAGAAAAAATCACGATAGAAGATTCATTTGTTCTACATCAAAGATCATTTGTGAATCTGCTACTGCTGGAGTTTTGAGTTATATTTCTATATTTACTGCAATGGGATCAACTCAGAATGACTCTTTTGTGAAGATCATTATTTCTGAAGGTGACGATCCATCTATTGTCAATTGCATGTTATTGTAATTGTGAAGAACATCTGGAAAGTATTTTCAGAATACAGAAATATTTCTTTTCTATTTTTGAGTGACCGTCTTCTCGTACTAAGTTGTATAGGTTCTATGAGTGAACCATAAGGCTTTGTTTTCCTTTTATTGTAAAGGTGTCAACTGCCTATACTTAGTTGTTGTAAGGTCTGTTGAAACGAGGACCATATAGTGAAAATCACCAAGCTCGTGGAGTAGAGCATTGGTGGAGTGGACTAGGGGCCTTCTATTCCCCAAACCACTATATATCGTGTGTCTCTACTATATAAATTTTCGCTGCATCAATTCATCAGATTAAGGTTCAAAGGCAGAACACAATATCGCAATGATTTTTGACAATACACAATTCACCCCCCTCTTGTGTATATTTGATATAATCCGATCCAACAATTGGTATCAAAGGTTGAGCTTTCTGATAAAGCCTTAAAAGGCTGAAAGTGATTATACACGGAACAAGATGACTGATACAAGAGAGGGAATTTCTATAGTCAGAGCATCGTACTTCAATGGAGAAAACTATGGATACTGGAAGTCGCGAATGATTATCTATCTAAAAAATCTTGGATACAGAGTATATTCTAAGATTCTGACTCCATATGAAATACCATAAAAACCTAAAACATGGAGTGCAGCTAATGAAGTAGATTATGACATGAAATCGAAGGAAATGAATGCAATTATATGTAGTCTAGGACCTGATGAATTCAACAGAGTATCTCAATGCCCGATAGCATATGAAATCTGGCAAACTATTATTGTTGCTTATCAAAGAACTAACAATATCAAGGAAATTAGATATGCAACTGCTAAGCTTAAATTCGATACTTTCATAATGGTTGAAGGTGAAAGTATTACTCAAATGAATGGAAGATTGACAGAGATTTTCAATAGCATAACTGCCCTAGGAGATCCCATTAAACAAGCTGATCAAGCTTTAAAAGTACTGAGAGTATTGTCTACAAAATGGAATGGAATCTCTGTAGCAATCAGACAGTCAACACCTGTCAAAGATTTAACCATGAGAGAACTGATTGGAACATTAATGATGTATGAATTTGAGATGGAAGATGAAGCAAATGAACATAAAGTTCTTATCAAAAGAGATGACACTGCCTTGAAAGTATCTTCACAGAGTAAAAATAGAAAGATGAAGAAAAGTGTAAAAGAGAAATCAGAAAGTTCTGATTTATCAAATTCTGATGTGGAATTGGCTCAGCTAGCCCGAAATTCACTAAATTCTGTAGAAAGAAGAAGGTCTTACTAAAATCCTTCAAAAAGGATGACAAGGAAGTTAGATGTTATAAATTCAAGAAAATGGGGCATATCAGACCTAACTGTCCTCAGCTAAAAGAAGACAAGAGAAAGAAATTATTCAAAAGAAATAATTATGAGCATAAGGACAAGAAATCCATGAAGGCTACATGGAGTATATCTGAAGACTCTAGTAGCACTTCTGAATCAAACTCAGAGAAGGAAGAAGCAAATCTGAAAGCCAACATGTGTTTTATGGCAGAAACAGATGAGGTACAATCTTACTACTCTTCTGACTCTAGTTCTGAATCTAGTTACTCTAATGAAAAACTTCCATCCTACTACAAGATGCTTGAAGAAAAATATGATTCTCTTTTTAAGAAACATAAGTCTTTGAATAAAATTCATAAGGTTGTTTCTGATGAAAGAGATACAATGCTGAAACAATATAAGGAGCTAACTGAAAAATTTGACTCAATTAACACCAACAATACAGATTATGAATCAAAGATAAAATCACTGCAAACTGAAGTGGAAACTTATAAAAATGTAGCCCTTTTTTTTACTAAAGGATAAAATACTTTAAATGAAATTCTTGGAAAAAATGTCATTAAAAAGGAAAGATTTGGAATTGGCAGTAAAGGTGAAAACCCCAAGCTGTACAAAAATTATTTTATTCCAAGTGCAAAAATAATAGATCGTATTTACTATGGAATAAGGGGGAATATTTCAAAAAATTGTTTCCTAAGACAACCCCAAATAAGTGGTATTAAGAAGGCCTTTGTATCAAATGATTTATTTAACTCTTGTGAAATTAGAAAAACAAAGCAAGTATGGATTCCCAGATCCTTGCTAGCTAACACCCCTGGACCCAACAAAATATGGGTACCAAAGCAAATTGTGTAAATGTCTTTGTATGGAGTAGGTCACAAAAGCAAAAAGGACATATGGTATATAGATACTGGCTGCTCAAGGCATATGAGTGGAAACTCATCGAATTTCTCTACACTCACCCAAAAAGATGGTGGACTTGTTACTTTTGGTGATAATGCCAACAGGCAAATCGTTGGTATTAGAACAATTGGAGATCCAGAAGTTGTCTCAATCAAAAAAGAACTTTATGTAAAAGGATTGAAATATAATATGATAAGTATCTCTCAACTATGTGATGATGGTTATGCTATTGATTTTCCTAACAATTGTTGTTCTGTTCTCAAAAATAAATTACTTAAATTTAGAGCACCTAGAACTGACAATGTGTATACCTTGCATTTAAATTACTTGTATAAACAACAAGTAAATTGATTAACTGCTAATGTGAATGAATATTGGATCTGGCATTGGATACTTGTACATTGTAATGTATTTATTTTATATGAATTATCTAAGAAACATTTAGTTTCTGATTTTCCTAGTCTCAAATTTGAAAGTGACAGATTATGTGATGCATGTCAACTTGGAAAGCAACACAAATCATCCTTCAAATCTGTTAACAGAATTTCTACATCTAAACCTATAGAACTTATCCATATGGATTTGTTTGGACCTTCAAGAGTAGCAAGTTTGGCTGGTAGATCATATACATGTGTTTTATTTGATTACTATTCTAGATTTACATGGATTTTCTTTTTAAAATTTAAAAATGAAGCTTTTACTTTATTTGAAAGTTTTTGAAAAGATGGTCAAAATGAAAAAGGTTTTAAAATAATTTCATTAAGAATTGATCATGGTGGAGAATTTGAGAATTAGGAATTTAATTCCTTCTGCTCAAATATGGGTATTAAACACACCTTCTCTGCACCAAGAACACCTCAACAAAATGGAATTGTTGAATGAAGAAATGGAACTATTTAGGAAATGGCTAGGACTATGCTAAATAAATAAAGTCTTCCAACCTATTTTTGGGCAGAAGTTGTAATCACAGCCTGCTATATAATGAATAGAGTTTTAATTAGACCAATTTTAAAAAAGACACCCTATGAACTTTGGAATAACAGAAAACCAAAATAAATTACTTTAAAGTTTTTGGATGTAAGGTTTACATCTTGAACACCAAGAACAATATTGGTAAGTTTGATCCAAAATTTGATGAAGGAATTTTCTTAGGATATTCAGCTACCTCCAAAGCCTATAGAGTCTATAATAAGAAGTCAAGGATTTTTGAAGAATCATTTCATGTGAAATTTGATGAATCTGATCCCTTTGAGAAAAGGACAGATCAAATGGATGAATCTGACTATAATTATAACATGAGACTTGAGAACTTGAAAAATTATTTTGAAAAAGATATAAAATAAATTCAGTCCGGTTTAGAATAACATGATACTAAAGAACCTATGAGTTCGTTACCTAGATAAATTAGAACTCTAAAGAATCACCCCTTAGAGACTATAATAGGTGACTTAGACACAGGAATAAAAACTAGAAGAAATATGGGGAATCTTGTAGAATTATCTGCCTTTCTATCCCAATTAGAACCCAAGTCTATAGAAGAAGCTTTAGATGATGAAAGTTGGATGATAGCAATGCAAGAATAATTAAACCAGTTTAAAATAAATGAAGTCTTTTGAAAGACCACATAACTATCCAGTGATAGGAACCAAATGGGTCTTTATAAATAAGCAAGATGATCAGGGAATAATAACTAGAAATAAATCTAAACTTGTAGATAAAGGATATAACCATGAATAAGGTATAGATTATGATGAGACCTTTGCACATGTAGCTAGATTAGAATTCTTTAGAATCCTTTTATCCTATGTATCTCATATGAACTTTAAGTTATTTCAGATGGATATTAAGTCTGCCTTTTTAAATAGTTATTTAATGGAGGAAGTTTGTGTTGAGAAACCTCCTAGTTTTAAAAATTCTCAAAAACCAGATTCTATTTTTAAACTTACTAAAGCTCTTTATGGCCTTGAATAAGCACCTAGAGCTTGGTATGAAATATTAAGCTCTTTTCTTTTGAAAAATGATTTTACTGTTGGAATGACAAATCCAACCCTTTTAAATAAAACTGTAAATTCTAAAATTTTATTAGTTTAAATTTATGTTGATGATGTAATTTTTGGATCAACTAATAAAACCATTTGTGATGAGTTATCAAATTTAATGCAAAAATAATTTGAAATGAGAATGATGGGAGAACTAAATTTCTTTTTAGGACTTCAAATTTATCAAAAAGATTTTGGAAATGTTTTGAATCAAAGAAAATACATTACTGATTTATTAAAGAAATTTGGACTTGAAACAACAAGACATATACAACTCCTATGTGTACTAATATAAAACTTGATTTGGATAAAATTGGAAAATCAGTTAACAACAAGTTATATAGAGGTATGATTGGTAGTTTATTATATCTTACTACTAGCAGGCAAGATATAATGTATTTAGTATGTCTTTGTGCAAGATGTCAATCAAATCCTAAAGAATCTCATTTGACTGCTATTAAAAGAATTTTTAGATATATAAAAGGAACTATTTTTCAATCTCCTCTTTATCCCAAAACTTCTGATTTTAATTTGATTTCATATTCAGATGCAGACTTTGAAAGTTGTAGATTAGATAGGAAAATCACTTCAGGAACTTGTCACTTTTTAGAGAAATCTTTAGTGTCATGGTCAAGTAAGAAACAGCATTCAGTTGTCCTGTCAACAGCCGAGGCAGAATATGTTTCTTCTCGTAGTTGTTATGCACAAGTGTTGTGGATGAAAAACACTCTTATGGACTTTAGACTAAATTTTAATAATATTCCTTTTTTATGTGATAACACTAGTGCTATAAATATTTCAAAAAATCCTATTAATCATTATAGAACTAAGCATATTGATATCAGACATCATTTTCTAAGAGATCATGTTCTTAAAAAGGATATATCTTTGAAAGTTGTAAGTACTGAAATTCAACTAGATGATATTTTTACTAAGACACTTCTCACTTCAAGGTTTGATTTTATTAAGGAGGATCTAGGATTATTTAATTTTAAATAAAGTTTTTTTTAACTATGTTATTTATTTATTTTAATTATGTTTAAAATAATTTGGCTATTTGTTTTTCAAACAGAATAATTTTCTTTTCCCCGTGTAATTAATTTTATTTATTTTTAAATATATGTAATGATTACTCAAAACACGGGAATCAAGGCTTTCAAAAACCCTTTCGACTTCTAAACCGTTTCATTTCTACCAAAACCTTTCGACCCGAAAAACCACACCACTGCTTGTCAAACCCTGATTTTTTTAATCTCTGAAACCCTAACCTTAAAACCTTCAGAAATTCTAGAAGATATGGATAATACTAAGAGAGTTGATGAGGCTAAGACCAACAATGTCAAGACATAGCGTTTAGAAGGAATGAAAATCTTACACGGCAAGATAATTGATCTCGAATGGCTATATCAGACTAATCTTCTGTTAAAACAATCATTTTCATTTCAAAATCTCAAACAAAATTTAAATAGTGAGAATATGGAATTTTTTTATGAGTTAGAACTTAAATATTTCTTCAAATATGTATAGTTTAGTCTGGGAGAAAATGAGGACACTATGCTGGCTAAGATAAAAGATAGAGATTTTATGATCTCTTCAGTTGAAATTGGTCAGATTTTGACCAGCCCTCATGAGGGAGTCTTTCATTTTGATTTGAAAAATATAGGAGATTCTGTACATAAATAAGAGGATATTATGTCTTTTCTTTTTGGTACTATGTCTATAAAGAAGTTTTTTATCAAGGACTTGGAGACTGATCAGAAAATTTTAGTAAAGTTTGTGCAAACAGGGATTGCACCGAGGATGTCTGAGATGGAGAAGATATTATATCCTGACATGTATATAATGTATCTTTTTCTCAGTGATATCAAACTCAATTTTCCTAGATACATGGTGAGGTATCTGAATTACTGTTTTCACAGTGAAGCTAGAATTAACTTCTATCCTTTTAAATGATTCATTTCAAAACTGCTGTTTAAGAAGGATATGGTGAGACTGGTGGATGTCAGAGTGTGTTGTCATTATAGTAATGTGTTTAATGCTGGAACTCTAAGAAATATTGGCTATTTCTGGAGTACTATAAAAGGAAAACTTTTTCCAGTAGGAGCTGAGGATGAAACAGAGAGTGCCCAGGCTCAATCTGCTAAGTCCAAGGAGGGACAAGATGAATCAAGAATAAGAACTGTTGCAAGGAGAATAAGATTTGAAATGGAAGAAATTGAGGAAGAAAGAACTAAGGAGGGACTTCACACTCATAGGAAAAGACCTGTGAATGAGTAATCTATTTCACCTGTACTGACCAAAAGAGATTTACTCTCTTACAGCTTTGTCAGGGAAAAAGTTGTTGAACAATCTCACGAACAGAATGTGGTTGTTACAGAACATGACCTTGAAAGAATTGAAGTTGAAATAATATAACCACAGATTGAAGTTGATGTTGCAGTTTCACTTAAACAATAAAAGGAGGTAGATCCTGGTGAGGAATTAGCCAGACCTTGGGACACTCAAGAAGATATTATCTTAGAAAATCCATTGGAAGAATAAGTTTGTGATGTTTGTGATGAGCATATTTCTGAAGCTCAAACCGAAGTACTTCGTGAGGATTTTTTTGTGGAAGAGTCTGGAAAAGACTCTGAGGAAAAATCTGTGGACCAACCTACTCAGGAAAAGGAACAAGACAAGTCTAATGTATATTCACTACCTTTAGTATTACTGCATCACACTAGACTTGAGAATGAGAATCAAGCATAGGGTGCCCCTGATTTAGGGAATAAGGAAATTAAAGACCTGTACAGAAAGGTGTCTCAGTTGGAATCTGAAAGTGTTACTCTGAGGAGAGCCTTAGAATCAGAGCAGTTGAAATTTCAGATACTTAATGGAAGTACTATTTAACGACAAGAAGTTGAAGATTTTAAGTAAGTGTTGTTGACAGAGGTTTCAAAGCTGAAATCAGAGATGGTAATGAAGTCAGATCTGTTAGAAATTAAAGGATATCTGGAGACACAATTTGCATTTGTTGGAACTAATGTTGCTGGTGGGTCAGGTACTTCACCTGATTTACTCAGAAAGATTCGGGCTATCACAGATGCAATGAGAAATATGAGTGATAGATTGAATGATATTAAATGCAACAGTGCTCCTTTATCAGTCCTGTTAGAAAATCATAAATTTTTGGTTAATCATTTGACATCAAGTGAACCATCTCTTAGACTTGTGCTGACTCAATTCATAGAGAAATTTTCTTTATTTATGGATAAAGAAGAAATAATTCATGATTTTTTCAGAGTCAAACTCATTGAATACATTCATATGACTCAAGAGACCAGAGATCTTATCATTCATCTTGGTGATGGAATGATGTGAAGACTCAGGGAAAAGTTGATAGAAATAAAGTCTGCAGTTCAGAGGAGATAGAACCTATTTCATACCCTGACCAAACCTTGATTCATGTGTTCATCATAATTGTATCTATTTCATAATTTTAATGAAACTTTTTGATTCCTATATTTATCAGTTTTTTCTAAAATTTTGTTTCTTTATATTTATTTTGCTTTCCTGTCTTTATTTAGATATGCCAGTACTCCAGATTTAATTACTGAAAAATAGTTACTTAGAATTTATTTAAGTTTAGTGATACATTAAATGTGTTATATTCCATCTTTTATCATTCTTTTTTATATCACAAGGGGGGATAATTGGATAAACACAACAGTTTTGTTTGTTTCATTTTATTAGGAGAGAAATTAAAATAGATAATTTAAAGGGAGAAGTTAAGTTGAATCTAATATTGTATTTATATTTTTAAAATTCAAAACTATATGTAATTAATTAATTTTTGTGTAAGGTAATTTCATTAATTATTTTATGGGCTTTTTGATCATCAAAAAGGGGGATATTGCTGAGAAAGGGTTGTTTTCAACAATACATAATGTTTTATTTAAAGGGGGAGTATGTTGAGAACAATAATATATCTCTTTATGATAATTTTGATGCCTCAAAAATACCTTTAATTATTTTCTAATAATTTTATTTGTTAAGTATTTTTCAGGAATTTATTATTCATTATATTTTTATTTCTGGATGAAATATTTAAGTTCTTGAACAACGAGGTTTTATTTCTAAAGTATTCACATTTAGCATGTTCTGGAAACACTGTTCATACCCTACTTATTCGGGATCTGCTTTAGCGTGTTCTGGAAACACTATTCATAACCTATGTGGAGGAACGTAACGTAAGGATTTAATGAAGAGTATTATTTATGAGATATGAGAAAATTATGGATGAGGAACCATACGTTATCGGAAAAGTATGAAAGAGAACCCTACGTTAGGAACCCTACGTTTGGAATATTAGAAAAGTATGGAAGGAGAACTGTACATAAGTGTTAAATGTTACATTTGTTTCTCAAAAGTATGGTTTATTAACATTACTTTTGTAAACAACCATACGTTCTTGGAAAAGTATGGATCTTTTACCATACATTTGAAAGATTGGAGAGAAAAGTATGGATGACCAACCCTATGTTTATGATCAACCTTAAGTTTGAAGAAAGTGACATGAACCTTACGTTTGTGACCAACCCTACGTTTTCAACCCTATGTTTGAATACTACGTCATGAACCTTACATTCAGAGGATGCATACAGTAAAACTCAACCTTACATTTGGCGTCGGAGAATTTAAAGTCGATATTTTTATGCAACGGTCAGCAAGCTGATTATTATGCAGATTTCAAGATAGATTTAAATATGATTTCAAAATGCGAATTTGACTTATTCAAAGCCTTTTTATCAATGGTTTAAAGATTGAATTAAAAGGAGATTTTTATGTCGAGTTTTTAGGGAATTTACAACTACTCTGTAAATTTAAATGTTTGAATATCATGAGTTAAAAGGTGACTCTTGTTGATCTAAATTTGTAGGATAAGTACTTGTTGTTAATTTATATATGATTTTTTTCGAACAGAATCTAATTTTTTTTTGTGATCTCTCAATCATTCTGAAAAAGTGAAGAAAAACAGAGACTATCAAGAATTCAGATCTCCTGATTCAAGAGAACGACAAAGCTCTGTTTTCTGAAGAAGAGGAAAAATCACGATAGAATATTCATTTGTTCTACATCGAAGATCATTTGTGAATCTGCTACTGCTGGAGTTGTGAGTTATATTTCTATATTTACTACAATGGGATCAACTCAGAAGAACTCTTTTGTGAAGATCATTATTTTTGAAGGCGATGATTCATCTACTATCAATTGCATGCTATTGAAATTGTGAAGAACATCTGGAAAGTATTTTCAGAATACAGAAATCTTTCTTTTCTATTCTTGAGTGACCGGCTTCTCGTTATAAGCTGTCTAGGTTCTTTGAGTGAACCAGAAGTCTTTGTTTTGACTTAGATTGTAAAGGTGTCAACTGCCTGTACTCAGTTGTTGTAAGGTCTGTTGAAACGAGGACCAGGTGGTGAAAATCACCAAGCTCATGGAGTAGAGCATTGGTGGAGTGGACTAGGGGCCTTCTGTTCCCTGAACCACTATATATATTGTGTCTCTTCTATTTAAATCTCCACTGCATCAATTCATCATATTAAAGTTCAAAGGCTAAACACAAT
The DNA here is from genome assembly GCA_963277665.1 of Viscum album. Classification (NCBI taxonomy): domain Eukaryota; kingdom Viridiplantae; phylum Streptophyta; class Magnoliopsida; order Santalales; family Viscaceae; genus Viscum; species Viscum album. The sequence goes on from OY728165.1 coordinate 1,892,507,437, forward strand.
TTCCCAAATATTTTTGAAAATACACAATTCACCCCCCCTCTTGTGTATATTTGATATAATCTGATCCAACAGTATATTTAATTAAATTAGTTAACTTCACATCAGTAATTATCATATTCAATGAATAATAAATAAAATATAGTTAAAACGATATATGATTTGATCTAAATTTGGTTTAAGTAATGGTACAATAATGAAATGGATAATTGGTAGTCATGAACATGCCTAGAATTATCATAACATATGATATCCACAGTTGATTTAAAAGATACACAACAAGGTATGGTATGGAAAACAGTATTGAATTATAATACAATATTTTTTTTATAAATATATAGAATTCATTAACTCTAATATTTTCCTTTAGGATTAGATCTCGAATATAATCAAACAATAAGTCAATATTTTTGCATCAATTTCAAGTTATGGTAACCATGTCAACCAAAAACTATAGCCATAATGATATTTAGATTAATGACCAAACTCCATTCACAAACTTTACATTTACATAATCCAACTAGAATTTGATTATAATTTATTAATTTAAATGTTCAGTGACCAACATTATTTCAATTGTATTAAAACTAAACACACTCCACATCATAAAAATATTATTCATTATAATCATTTTCTCATACATTATTGAAAGTATAAACATTAACTTAGTACAGAATTTTAAACCTATAAATCATTTTATAAACCTTTATCAATTTCATAGACTCTAAAAATAATCATAAATAAAAATTTTGAAATCAATGAAAAAACATAGAATGTTATCAAAATTCAACACAGTTATAATAATATAATTAGTTCTCTGGATAAATTATTATCTTTGGAACCACTAACTCATGTACCACTTATTTTGATCATAATTTTGATTTATACTCTAGAATTTAAATAATTATCATAATATTACAATGTGTATTATTCAAATAATCAAAAACCTATTTTTATGAGAGATACTAAAGAAATATTTAAATTTATTTAACTTAGAAAATTTAATAAACAAAAAAAATATCTACTAAATTGAAAAAAAAATAAGTTTAAATTTATGAAATTTACCAATCATTATGTGACTTGTCTGATACCTCAACATCATCGGTATGAGTCATACCTATGGATGAAATCATATTAGGATAAGATGAAATGGTATAAAAAATGTGTGCATAGTATGTGATGAATTGTACCTTGTGTTGTATAATAATAATAAAAACTACGTGATGTAGATAAGATACTAACACTAAAGATATTCTAGCATGAAATACTTGAAAAAACAATTCATTACATTTATTAATATAAAATAAAACAATACTTGTATTTATTAATATAAAAAATCATTCCATTTATTAATATAAAGAAACATTCAAATTATAGTCTTGGTTGGTCTTTTTTTCACCATGTTCCATTGTTAACATTATTTGTTCCTCTTCTGTTCATTATTATTCTTATTCTTTACTCTCTCTCACAAGATTTAAATTTTAAATATCATTAGGTATATACAATTTAGTTTGTTTTTTTATGGGGTTAACTATCACAAATTACATCACCTACATCAACCATATCATACATGTATCTCAGTTTCATGTGGAAAACCATACTCCAATCTACATAAACTACATTATCAACATAATATACCATTTTACATGGGTAAACTTAATATATGGATAATGTTATTTCAACGCACTAGTATCGATCAACTGAGAGAAATTGACATAATTAAATTTTAATGAATCTTTCTTTATACCCCTATTAATATTGACCTAATTATATTTAAATAAAATAACAATAAATTTTCAATGATAATTTAACTCCATAATATCAACCAACATTACATAGTAACCTTGATTTAAAACTATGGATATACCACTATTTTTTGTTTTTAAAACTTCCTTGTGATCAATAGTATGAAACTTGAAACCACCAATATTGTAATCATTGAATATCATAGCATGCTTCAAAGGACGTCAAAATAAAAACTTAAAATTTTTTGATAGTTCAGTTCGGTTATCATCATTAATTACCTATATAAGTTGATATAAAATTTTTTACATAATTTAGATAAATGTAAACATATTCAAAATATGTATTAGATTAATAACTTACATGACGTAAAAATCAGTAAGCAATTTCATTGGTAACAACTTTTTTTATGAATTTCTTATTACAAGTTTGTCTTTTAAGGTATCTTCTTGTTTGTGTCATTAATTATTATATTTAGGGATCAAAAATGATAGTATTGAGTAGCACATAATTGTGTTCTTGTATTAACTACATATCTTCTAATGAAAATAAAGATATTTTTCTAATTTATCGACCTAATGTTTGAATCATTGATGACTCGTTATTATCCCAAAATTGACTTGGATTATCATCATCGCATCCCACTCAATTTAATCTTATCTCTATCAAATCCAAATACATTAAAAAAGAGATTAAATACTCTTTATCAAGGTAACCTTCCACAATAAAACCTTCTGGATGAGCATTATTTTTTAAATAAGACTTCAAATGAAAAAGATACCCAATGATAAAAGGTGAGTAATTAATAAATAAAGTATTAAAATATTAACCAATAAAATTATAATTTTTAATGAAAATGTTATTAAAATAAAATACCACTCAATGGGTTACATCCATTTATAATGTACGGGTCCTCTAATTTTAGATTCTTTCGAAAAATGCACTGTCATATGAATTATCACAGTGAAAAATGATGTAGGGAAGAACATCTCTAAATGAAATACATTCCATACAATTTTTTCCACAAGTTTATCCAATTCATTGGGGTTTAATTTCCTCTCACAAATTTTTCTAAATAATATGAAAAATTCGATTAGAATGAAGGTTATTTTATCAAAAAAAATTATGTATTACCAAAGGTAGAAATTGATCCACTAATAAATGTGAGTCATTACTTTTAAATACATGTATCTTATGGTAATTCAAATAAACAAGACTTAAAATATTACTAGAATATCTATCAGGTATTTTCACATTTTTTAACCTTATAAGTAAAATATCTTTCTGATGTTTTTTAATTATAAAGATATCTATTAGAAACTTACCATTCTCATTTGGCCAAAGATCACGTTTGATATTGATTACTTCTAAATACTTATAATAATTTAAATGATCCTTTGATTTTACCTTCTCATTAAGAAATATAAATAACACATTATCACACATATTCTTCTCAATGTGCATAACATCAATATTTTTACATAATAAATTAAATTTCTAATAAGGAAATTCAAAAAATATGAAATTTTTCTTTAAATATTGTTCTCCAATTGTAACTAATGGTGTTATAAATCTTTTTCCACTTTAATTCTGTTAAAAGTATTTTCCAAACTTTATACAAACATTTGATAATTATGTCAAGGTCCGTAATCTCAATAAACAAATTGGTGGAAGCCTCAAATCGGTTTTTCCATTGAAATGTGACTTGTTCAACTGAAATATATGATATATTTCAAGGAAGAGTAGATGACACATGAAACACCACTTTCAGCTATAAGGTATAAATTGAGACTAAAAATCAATGTTGCAAACTAGACAATCCAAACCTATTTATATGTTCCAAACCAAAAAAATTCCTAGTCCCAGAAAGTTACTAATGGTCCATATAAGGGTATCATGAATTTTGAAAAATTTCATGGTATATGCATAATATTTTTCTACACCAACATTCCATAAATCTTGTAATTTCTAAATAAGAGGCTGAAAGTAGACATCAATGTCATTTATATGAATTTGAATTCCAGGAATAATCATTAATATGATGAATAAATTCTATTGCATACAAATACATGGAGATAGATTATAAGGGATCAAAAAAACTGTCCAAATGTTGTAACTAACACTTAAATTCCCAAAAGAATTGAATCCATTAGATTCCAATATTAAATGTACATTTCTAGGATCAGAATAGAAATATAGATGTAATGAAGTGAATGTATTCTACGCCTTTGAATCTCTTGGATGCCACATGATCTCGTCGTTATTATTATGCAAAGCATGCCACTTCATATGATTAGGGGTTTTATATGGCATAAAAAATCTTTTAAACCATGGTTTTAATTGGATGTAATGTAAAACCTTTGTAGTAAATTTATTTTTTGGTTTATTTATGGTAGTACGAAGATTCAAACTGACATCATTATTTGTTGATTTCCTTCTAGAAGTACAAAATTATTTTCACTTTTTCTATTCAAATCTTCTTTCCAATAAATCATAAAATCATTTGGACATTCATTTATCTTTATATAATTAAGTCCAAGATTTTTAATAATATTCTTTATCTTGTAAAATGATATAGGGATCTTAGCTTAAGAAAATTCATCACAAAAAAATTATAATATCATGTACATTTCTTTATTTGTAATTCCACATAAACATTTTATGTGGTACAACTTTATTAGAGAAGAAAATTTGGAATATTTGACACATCCTTCATACAATTACTAATTTAAATTTTCAAATAATTTAGAAAAATCTATTTTTTTTCTTGGTTGATATTTCCCTTGTATGGGTTTCCTTGTCATTATCCGTCAATATATTATCATCTTGATCAAGGCATCTTGTAGTTCTAAAAACATCAGTAATATTTGTAGCATCAACAACTAAATTGGTCGATGTGTTGCAATATTGATGGTGTTTCCCTACTATTCCAAAAACATCATTTATCAAGTTTTTCATTTCATTATTCACTATTGGTGATTTCTCTTGTTTATTTTGACTATATCTAGAATTGATTGATTTTTCAATAATATCTGATTCTCTAAGACAAATAAAACGCATATAATGAGAAGTAAATTGTTTCAATATCAAGTGCTCAAATACTTTATCTCTCTTAAATTGACATCTGAATTTTTTATTAGGAAATGGACATTTGATTCTTCCAACCATGGATTTATTTTCAAATGAAAAATCTAATAACATGTCTAAACTCATAATATATTGAGATGTTTTTCGACTTAATGTAATCAAACCTTTATCTATATGTACCATACTTTCTACACTATCAAATATGAAATATATGTATTTTATTTTATATAAAAATAAAATATATCTATTTTAAAAATGAATAATTTACCTCAAACTACCTCTAAAACACAAATATTTTAGAAATATACTAAACTATAGGCATTAAAGTAGAATTAGAATGGGTAAATTATTAAACCAGATTAAATTTTATAGTTTTTTCCTAAAATGGATAATATAATCAACTACATGTGATTAGGAAAAAACAAATCTGATAAAGCTCACCCCAAATCATGGTGAGGCACTGGTGGTATAGAGGTGGAGAGGGGATCAAAGAGGGAGATATGGCATCAAGGATGATTAGGTAGCTAGTCTAGAATAGAGATACGTTGAGGTGGTGGGAATCTGAGAGGGGGTCCAATGTTGAGAACTAATATGGGAAAATATAGGGGTGTTTGGTATTGAGTAACGGTGATAGGGAGTCCAAGGAAAAAGCTGATCATCAGCATTATGATGGGGGTTATGAAAAATTTCAATCAATGGTGAGGGAGAAGTCAGGTCCGAGATGTGGGGTGAGTGTGGGGATGAGGTAGGTTAATAGGGAGAAGAGTTTTTAAAAAACTTGTAGTTATTATTTTACAAAACCATAGTAAAATTCCTTTTAAAATTATTTAGCAGTGGTTTTTTTAAACTAAAAATATTTAATAAATTTATTTTATTGTTGTACACAAGAGGATTCTGACTTGAAATGGGGTTCTAAGTCCAATAGTGGAGATACCATACCCTATGTATGATGTCATCAAGAAAAATAATAAATAATCAGAGTAAAAATGTGGAAACTGAATAAATGGAATGCATAAGAAGATATCCCATGTTGGTAAGTCTATCAAAATTATAAGAAAGAGATAATAAATGAAAATTAAATTAACAAACATATATGGTCTTTTGTAGTCTTCCTCAATCCACTCTAGCTCCACCTTCCACTACTCAATCATCCACTATAGGCCCATATCACTTCACTAGATATCTGGTTATAAAATCTACATGAGCATTGGGATTTATAAGTAGGGTGTGATTATAATACACAATAGGAAACCACCAATATATCCTTACCATAAGTTAAAAATATATATAATAGTGCATATCATGACATAATTAAATTATCAATAAACACACAGCATATATTGAGTCATTGTGCATTGAACAAGTTGCTGCAAACCCTGACCCCACCTTCTTTGGCACATTTCTAAAAAGGATATCAAAGAAGTAACGTTCCTATGTCAAGGTAACATATATCACCCCACCCAGTTGTTGGTTATCATGGGAATGCTACATGATATTTCATGTCTTCAGCTCACCCCACCCAGTTGGTGGTTGTCATTGAAATGTCACATATTCTGTCAGGTTGATCCCTGACCACCTTATCCTTTTAATCACCTTAGACCCATGTTCATAGGAAGACCAGAATAGTATAATCTATCTAGTAACTATACTTTTCCCCCTATAGGGATATCCATGCCCTCCTTTAAAGGTGTTAGGGCTGCATCAGGTTGGGTAATTGGCCAATGATTCTTTTTCCTCTATAGGGAAAACCACACCCACCTTTAAGGATGTTAGAACTACATACCTCCAAACCACAAGGCTCCACCTGAATATCTCATTCCCTAAAGCACAATTCTACAAGCTATGCAACACACAAAAAATATATGTTATATAAAATAAGGATAAATCACACCAATATTGTAACACCCCAAGTTTTTCTAAAAATAAATAGAAATGCTTGGAACTTTTTTTAATGTAGATATTTATAACTAGCCTTTAAAACATAACTTTTCCACTTCTATGTTATGAATTTCAAAACACGGTCATCTATAATTGTGTTTAGTATGTTATTTGGAGTCTATTGGAACCTACTTGTTTTATTTGGTGAACAGTAACATACCCTTATAAATAGTAAAATGAATAGTAATATGACCCTAATGAATAGAAAATTGTATTATTATTTTATTTTTTTAATACTTTAAGATAATGACACCTTGATTAATTTTTCAATGTGATATAAAAGTAGTTATATTTTTTAAATAATTAATTTTTGAATTAAGTATGATTTTATTTAAAAATTAAATTAAAAATATTTAGAAAATTATTTTCAAAAAATGGAATTCATTTTTTAAATCTACACATTGATAAATGGTTTAGGTGAATTTTGGAAAATTTTCTAAAACAAATGATTTTGCGGTTAATAGTAAAAATACAATTTTTAGTTTCGATGTGTTAATGACATCATTAATGATGTAATAAGGATGTCATAAATCTGGTCGACTTGTGTATAGTTAAATAAGATGTGAGGTGTCCCAAGTAGCTTATAGCATGGGAAAATACCATGGGAAAGCTCATGGTTTTGTAAATACCACCCATGAGGTGTCCCTTGAAAATTATTAAAATATTCCCTTACATTTCCTATAAATACCAACCCATTCCTTAATTAACTTCATTAACAATTCCTCCTCAATGAATCTCTGGCCTCCTTATCTTCCTATTAGTCCTACCAAGGTTTCCTCAATCCCCCAAGGTCCCAACATTGAAGTTCCAAGAGTTAATCTACAAGGTAAGAAAATTCTCAATTTCTTTCTTTTTCCATTCAAGTTCTCTTTTATGTAGTATAACTTTCAAGTTTCCATACCATGTTATTATTTCCTTATTATTCTTGATCTAATATATATTATGATTCAATTATGGATGGGTGACCCTTGTCCCCTCTATTTTTAATATTTTCTAAAACCATGTTGTGTAGCCATTAGGCTGCCGAATTTTTATAAGGGATTTCTCAATTATTCTTTTATTTTGAGTTCCTTTATCATTATTTATTCATATATTCTTACCCAAGTGGCATGAAATCTCCAGAAATAATGTATATTCTTGATTTTATCATGTTCATGGAAAAATCATCATCATTATTTTTCTCCTCTTCCACTTATTCAAGGAATAAAAAAATTGTCTGTGATGTGTTGAATTACCAACATCGTGGATGATGTGATTTCAATTTTCATTAACTATTTCAAGAATGGTTATGAAACCATTTTTATGGTTGAACCAAGTTATAATATATGTATCATTTTTCATCCATGGTTCTGTAATTCTTTTTAACACATGGTTTAATTTATAAAACAAAATGAGGTTGTTTTTATCAAAGAACCACTAAAATGATCTAAACGAACATCAATAATGTTCTAACTTATGAATAATCCTCATGTAAGAATTAAAAATGATAAATGGTATAATTTATGTTATTGTATAAATTTAAATACTACTCCATTCCAATTTTGGATTTTCACTTTTAATCGACAAGAATGTCCAACATGAACCAATCATAGAAATCATGTGAAGAACTCACCCAAAAACAGTACAAGAAGCAAGATACTAACAATTAAAGGATGAAATGATGTTATGAAATGATAATATAATATGTTATAAACATGAAAATGTTTATTTAAAATAATAATAACACTCTTTTAACCATTATATAGTAAGTTTAAACAAGTTTGAAGTATGACAAACCCGAGGTAAGGTAATTATTAACCTGATTTCCATTCTTTAGGTTAACCTTCTACTTCATTATTTATGTTCTATTTAAATTTTTGTGTGATTGGTTCTATTTTTATTATGTTTTATTATGTTTATTTACAGTATATATACATACTCAATCCACTATATTAAGCCTCTCTTCAATTGTATGTAATTTATAAGTGGCTTTCCTTTTTAAAAACCTCTTTTAAAATTCGATTTTATGAAATTCCAAAGAAATGTTTTTATGGAAATATGCATGTTGTATGATTATGTTTTGGTTCTTGGGAATTATTTATGATGAAGTTTGGGACCTATAGTTCCCTCCAATTCATTGGGTATGTGTATGTTATAGGTCGGTCGTATGGTTACTCCAAGTGTAACTGCGATGGTTACACAAAGTAAGGTAGCCATGAGGGTTACAAATTATAAGGTAGTCAAGATGGTTAAAATATTATATAAGTAATGCCCCAAGATACCTTTATGGTTATATTTATGTTATCATGTTTTGTGTGGATCTTGTGTAAATATGATGTTACACTAATTAAGTATATATGGGTGACAAGCATGTCTTTTGAAAATGCTTTCATACATTACGAGTGTTCATGGACTAATGTGCTCTTTCATTAATTTCCATCCCTTAATGAGATTTTGTGCTCATCCTAAGTTTTTAAATTATTTTCATAGGTTAATTGATGTGTGAGACAAGGAATTAATCCATGTTAAATGTTTAATAATTGTCAAGGAGTCATGTTTAAATTTTAATGTTTTATATTTTGAAAAAAATGTAAACTATTTTTATGGAATCCACTATGTAATAATATGTAATGATATGAATGTATTGTCCCAATTATTTAAATCTATAAACTTGAAAAGATCCACAATGTAATAGGAAGTGTTTTCCTGACTAAATTAAAGATTATGTATATAATAAGGTCAGGTCCTTATAGTTGGTATCATAGTATGGTTTAGATAACTTTAGGGGTTAAGGTGATGATAATAGAATACCATAAATGATTTTCACTCTATGTTTAATTTGAAATGTTATAGCATTTAAATATTACCATGTTTCTTCATCTAAGATACGTTTGTTCATAATGGTTGTACACAGAAGGAACAGGGATGTTGAAGAGGAGAGGCACCGAAAAAATGACATCCTTCCAGAACTACAGCCTGGAATGGTAGGGATTGGAACCAAGCAGTTTGTGATAGTAATGGATCATCTAACATAGGAAATAAAAGGTGGTGGCATCCATGAAAGAGAACCAATATAGGTACCACAACAGAACATGACAGTAGTGGAACATTTTATGAGACAACATCCTCCTGCATTCAATGGATATTCTGACCCAGCAGTAGCTGCAGGATGGATCAAATCCCTTGAAAAGATTTTCGATGTTATGGGATGTTCAGACAATAAAAAGTTAAGTCTTTCTATTTACCATTTTGAAGGGGAATATGATCATTGGTGTTCAATGGTAATGAATATCAGGGGTATAGAGTATTTTGATGCCTTAGAGTGGGATGAATCTAAAAGTCTTTTCCTTGAAAAATATTTTCTTAAGGTGGTGCGACTTATAATGGAGAAGCAATTTCTTGAATTGAAACAGAAGGAGGAAGATTCAGTGGTTGTGTATGAAGTGAACTTCACTCGACTGGTGAGGTATGCTCCAAATCTTATTCTGGATCTTGATAACAAAATCAATTGCTTTTACTCAAGACTGAAGTCAAGGTATTGAAGGGCATTGGCCTCTTGTGAATTAAAAAGTTATGAGAAACTTGTTCGATGTGCTGAGAGGGTAGAGATGGAGTTTTCTGATGATCGCGTGCATTTTGGAAACAAAGAGAAGAAGTGGTCTAGTTGGAAATAAATGGGTAAGAATCAACCAAAGAAATATGATGGTAAGAAAATCCAATTTCTAGTTTGTGAAAAGTGTGTAAAGAAGAACCCTGGGGATTGTCTTAGAAAAACTGAGAAGTGTTTTAAATGAGGTAAGTTTAGACATATGGCCCGATATTCCAATGAAAATGATCCTAAGAATAATCCTGATAAGAAAACTGTAAAGTGTTTTAAATGTGGTGAAATGGGTCATTATGAAAATGTCTGCCCAAAGAGAGATCTTAATGATGCAATAAATCCAGACTATAAGCAGAAAGGTGTAGTGAGATCCTTTGCGACTACATCAGCATATGTCAGGCCATCCAATGAAGTTGTATTAGATACTTTGTTTGTTCACTCATATTTTTCTAAAGTTTTGTTTGATACGAGGTTTACACATTCCTTCATCTCTGAGAAATTTTCTGGTAAATTGGAAATATCACCTCAATAAATGAGACCCAAACTTATTGTTAAAACACCATGGGGAAATGTTATAGCAAATAGGAATTATAAGAATCTTTCTATTGTAGTCTGTGGAAAGACTTTACCTACAAACCTTGTTGTTTTACCCTTAGTTGAGTTTGATGTTATTCTGGGAATGGACTGCCTTTCTGATTATCATGCTAAGATTGACTGTAGAGATAAATAAGTTATTTTTCAGAAAGAGTTTTAGTTTGTATACAAGAATGAACCCATAAAATTGATAACATATTAGGAAGCTGGGAAACTATTGAACGATGGAAATGAAATTTATCTTGCTCATATTGTTAAAACAAGGTAACTATTCAAATTAATGATGTGCTAGTGGTAAATGAATAACTTGATGTTTTTTCTGATGAGTTACCTGGTGTCATACCTGATTGAGAATTCAAATTCACAATTGACTTAGTTCCTGATGCTAAGCCAATTTCAAAACCCCCTTATCGTATGGATCCAATATAACTTCTTGAATTAAAAAAATCAGTTGTATGGTTTTCTTGACAAAGGATTCATTCATCTTAGCACTTCACTATGGGGAGCCCATGTTTTGTTTGTTAAAAATAAAGATGGTTCCATGAGACTTTTCATTGATTATAGATCTTTGAATAACATCACTATTAAAAACAAGTATCCTTTGCCTCATATTGATGACGTGTTTGATCAGCTCCAGGGATCTCAATACTTTTCCAAGATTGATTTGATATTCAGATACCATCACCTGAAGGTGAAGGAGGATGAAATCCTGAAAACAACCTTTTATACTAGATATGGGCATTATGAATTTTTTGTTATGTTGTTTGGATTAACTAATGCACCTGTTGTATTCATGAATCTTATGAATAGAGTATTTCATGAGCTCTTGGATAAGTTTGTGGTTGTATTTATTGATGAAATTCTGGTATTTTATAAAAATAAATAGGAGCATGAAAAACATCTAAGGGTTGTTTTACAAACATTAAAAGAAAAGAAACTGTATGGAAAATTCATCAAGTGTGATTTTTGGTTGCAATAGATTTATTTTATTGGGAACATTGTAAATAAGGATGGAATAATAGTTGATCCTTCCAAAACAAAAGTAGTAGATGAATGGACAACACCCACAAATGTTATAGAGATTCAAAGTTTTCTTGGGTTAACAGGTTATTACCGACGGTTTGTTAAGGAATTTTCACGGTTATCTAGCCCGATAACTAAGTTAACACAGAAAGGGGTTAAATTTGTTTGGACATAGGAATGTGATGTTTTTTTTCAGGAACTGAAGAAGAGATTGGTGAATGCTCTAGTTTTGGCCTCACGTTCCCGAAATGGTGAGCTTGTCATCTACAGTGATGATTCTTTGAAGGGACTTGGTTGTGTTTTGATGCAGAATGATCAGGTAATTTCTTATGCTTCAAGACAACTTAAACCTCCTGATTTAAATTATCCCACACATGATTTTTAATTGGAAGCTGTGGTTTTTTCTTTGAAAATATGGAGGCATCATTTATACGGAACCAGATGTAAAATATATACTGACCATAAAAGTTTTAAGTATATATTCACTCAGAAGGAATTAAGCATGAGGCAGAGAAGATGGCTAGAACTAATAAAGGATTATGACTACACAATCAATTATCATCCTGGAAAAGCAAACAAAGTGGCAGATGCCTTAAGTTGGAAACATCATGCATCATTAACCATGCTATATTTGGAACATGATCCCTTGATTAATGATTTGATGAATTTTGGATTAGAAGTTCTTGGTGTAGGGAATACCTTTATTTTGTTTCAGGTTTCAGTGTAGTCTTCGTTGTCTAACAGAATTAAGAAAGTGCAGAAAAAAGACTATGAGCTACAGAAAAAGGTAGAATTGGTCAAAATGGGTAAGTTTCCAGAATTTAATCTTGATAAAGATTGTGTTTTAAGATTTGGTAAAAGGTTGTGTGTGCCTTGTGATTCCCAGTTGAAGAAAGAATTTTTTTGTGAAGCTCATAGTTCTCCATTTTATGTTCATCCTGGCAGTACGAAGATGTACGGAGACCTTCGGGAGTATTATTGGTGGGATAGAATGAAAAGAGATATTGCTTATTTTACCATGAGATGTTTGACATGTAATAGGTTAAAGCAGAGCGACAGTTACCGAAGGGGATGCTTCAGCCTTTACCAATTCCAGAGTGGAAATGGGAGAATGTATCCATGGAATTTGTGGTAGGAATACCAAAGACTTCTTGAGGTAACAATTCGATTTGGGTTATAGTTGATCGGCTAACAAAATCTTCACATTTTCATTCTATACGAGATACAATGTCTTTGGATCAAATTTCTCGATTGTACCTCAAGGAGATTGTCAGGTTACAAGGAGTTCCTCTTACCATTGTATCTGACCGAGATCCAAGGTTCACTTCTAACTTTTGGAAGGGACTTCAGAATTCATTGGGCACAGAGTTAAATTCCAGTACATCTTTTCATCCTCAATTAGATGGGCAGTCAGAACAAATGATTCAAACTGTGGAGGATATGCTTCAAGCTTGTTCAATGAACGATCAGGGAAGTTGGGATCATCATCATTCTTTAGTTGAGTTTTCTTATGATAATAGTTTCCATTCCAGTATTCATATGGCACCTTTTGAGGCCTTGTACGGGAAGCAGTTTCGGACTCCAAAATTTTGGGATGAAGTCGGTGAAAGAAAGTTGATGGGGCCAGAATTAGTAGAAGAAGTGGCTGAGAAAGTGAGGATGATCCAGCAGCACATGAGGACAGCTCAGACTGGGAAGAAAATTTATGCAGATAACAGAAGGAAAGACTTCTCTTTCGAGGTATGTGACCATGTTTTCCTTAAAATCTCTCCTTGGAAAAGTGTGATGCGTTTCAATAAGAAAGGGAATCTAAGTCCATGGTTCATCAGTCCTTTTGAACTCTTGAAGAAAGTTGGAATAGTTGAATACCATGTAGCTTTGCCTCTGAGTTTGTTTCAGGTACACAATGTTTTTCATGTTTCAATGTTGAGAAAGTATATTCCAGATTCATCACATGTTCTGAGCCCAGAAGTTGTTCAGCTGGAAGAGAACCTGTCTTATGAAGAAAAACCAGTTTAGATTCTTAATCAAAGGGAACAGGTATTGTGGAATAAGGTAATACACCAGGTAAAGGTGTTGTGTAGAAACCACATGGTTGAAGAAGTAACATGGGAGTTTGAAAATTATATGAGGGAAAAGTACCCTCAGTTGTTTAATAAGTAAATAAAATTGCGAGGATGCAATTTCCAGAAGGTGGGGATAATGTAACACCCCAAGTTTTTCTAAAAATAAATAGAAATGATTGGAACTTTGTTTTAATGTAGATACTTATAACTATCCTTTAAAATATAACTTTTCCACTTCTATGTTTTGAATTTTAAGAAACTGTCATCTACAATTGTATTTAGTATGTTATTTGGAGTCTATTGGAACCAACTTGTTTTTTTGGTGAATAGTAACATACTCTTATGAATAGTAAAATGAATAATAATATGACCCTAATGAATACTAAATTGTATTATTATTTTATTTTTTTAAGGCTTTAATATAATGACATCTTGATTAATTTTTCAATGTGATATAAAAGCACTTATAGTTTTAAATAATTAATTTTTGAATTAAGTATGATTTTAATTAAAAAATAAATTAAAAATATTTAAAAAATTATTTTCAAAAAATGGAATTCATTTTTAAAATCTACAATTCGATAAATGGTTAGGGTGAATTTTAGGAATTTTTCTGAAACATTTGATTTTTCAGTGAATAGTAAAAAAAATACACTTTTTAGTTTTGGTGTGTTAATGACATCATTAATGATGTAATAATGATTTCATAAATCTGGTAGACTTTTTTATAGTTAAATAATATGTGAGGTGTCCCATGTGGCTTATAGCATGGGAAAATACCATGGGAAAGCCCATGGTTTTGCAAATACCACCCATGAGGTGTCCCTTGAAAATTATTAAAATATTCCCTTACTTTTCCTATAAATACCAACCCATTCCTTCATTAACTTCATTAAAATTTTATCATAAACGAAGCTCTAGACTCCTTACCTTCCTAGTAGTCCTCACAAGGTTTCATCAAGCCCCCAAGGTCCCAACCTTCAAGTTCTAAGAGTTACTCTACAAGGTAATAAAATTCTCAATTTCTTTCTTTTTCCATTCAAGTTCTCTTTTATGTGGTATAACTTTCAAGTGTCCATACCTGTTATTATTTCCTTATTATTATTGATATAATCTATATTATGATTCATTTTTTTAAGGGTGACCTCTGTCCCTTATATTTTTAATATTTTCTAAAACCATGTTGTGTAGCCGTTAGGCTGCCGAATTTTTGTAAGGGATTTCTCAATTATTCTTTTATTTTGAGTTCCTTTCTCATTCTTTATTCATCTCTTCTTACCCAAGTGGCATGAAATCTCCAAAAATAATGTATAATCTAGATTTTCTCATGTTCATGTAAAATTCATCATCATTATTTTTCTCCTCTTCCACTTATTCAAGGAATAAAAACATTTTTCGTGATGTGTCGAATTACCAACATCATGGATGATGTGATTTAAATTTTCATTAACTCTTTCAAGTATGGTTATGAAACCATTTTTATGGTTGAATAAAGTTATAATATATGTATAATTTCTCATACATGGTTATGGATTTTTTTTAACACATGGTTTAATTTATAAAACGAAATGAGGTCGTTTTTATCAAAGAACCACTAAAATGATCTAAACAAACATCATTAATGTTCTAACTTATGAATCATCCTCATGTAATAATTCAAAATTATAAATGGTATAATTTATGTTACTGGATATATGTAAATACTGATCCATTTCAATCCTGTAGTTTCACTTCCAATCGACAAGAATGTCCACCATGAACTAATCATAGAAATCATGTGAAGAACTCACCCAAAAACAGTGCAAGGAGAAAGATACTAACAATTAAAGGATGAAATGATGTTATGAAATGATAATATAAGATGTTATAAACATAAAAATGTTTATTTAAAATACTAATAACACTCTTTTAACCATTATACAGGAAGTTTAAACAATTTTTAAGTAAGAAAAACCCGAGGTAAGTGAATTCTTAACCCGATTTCCATTCTTTGGGATAAACTTCTACTTCATTATTTATGTGCTATTTAAATTGTTTTTGTGATGTTATCTATTTATATTATGTTTTATTATGTGTATTTAAATTATATATACATACTTCATCCACTCTATTAAGCCTCTATTCAATTGTATGTAATTTTTATGTGGATTTTTTTTAAAAAACCTCTTTTAAAATTCGGTTTTAAGAAATTCCAAAGAAATGTTTTTATGGAAATATTCATGTTGTATGATTATTTTTTGGTTCTTGGGAATTATTTTTTATGAAGTTTGGGACCTATATTTTCCTCCAATTCATTGGGTATTTGTATGTTGGTTTCGGCCATATGGTTACTCTAAGTGTAACTGCGATGGTTACACAAAGTAAGGTAGCCGTGAGGGTTACAAATTATAAGGTAGCCAATATGGTTACAAGATTATGTAAGTAATTCCCAAATATACCTTTATGATTATATTTATTTTATCATGTTTTGTGTGTATCTTGTGTAAATATGATGTTACACTAATTAATTATATATGGGTGACAAGCATGTCTTTTAAAAATGCTTTCATATGTTATGAGTGTTCATGGACTAATGTGCTCTTTCCTTCATTTCCATCCCTTACTGAGCTTTTGTGATCATACCAATTTTTTAAATGATTTTCACAGGTTAATGGATGTGTGAGACAAGTAAGTAATCCATGTTAAATGTTGAAGAATTGTCAAGGAGTCATGTTTAAGTTTTAATGTTTTATATTTTGAAAAAAAATGGAAACTATTTTTATGGTATCCACTTGGTAATAATGTGTAATGATATGGATGTATTTTCCCAATTATCTAAAGATCTAAACTTGAAAATATCCTCAATGTAAAATGAAGTGTTTTCTTGACTAAATTCAAGATTATTTATGTAATAAGGTCGGGTCCTTATAAATATCACAGTCAGGAGCCACATATAATCACAAGGTCATAATCAAGCAAGCCCACAACCCCTCATGTACCCACATAGAACTCAACTCTGGCATAGGTTAGTCAAATATAAACATAACATCATGATAATTATAATACATATAGGGACCATAATGGAATGAAACCTCCTACCTCAAAGTAATCGACAACAATAGCATGGATAAACCACCCTATGTGGTTCAAAAGATGGAGTGGAGACTACAGCAGCGAAGAACACAAGATTTGGGACCTTATTATCATGGTCATTGACATATTAAAACTCGAGGTCCGTCAAGGTTTCGTAGAACCAAAAATACCTATTTAATTTTAAAAATAAATTAAATATCACATGCAATGATAATTTCTATCACCTGGATACTTTCTAAATTATCATTTTATGTCAATGCATGTGCTAGTGGTTTTCTCCTAAAAAAGATAATTATAAAACCACACATGATAATATGAATCTCTCTCTAGATTGGTCTCAAATAATGCGTGGTTATTCTGTATAATTATTCTTTGATAAAAATATATAATTATAATTGATAATTTTCATAATTATAATCTGATAATTTTATATCTTTATCACAAGATAATTCCCTTATAATTCTCATTTGATAAATTGTATAATTATCTTTTCATAGTTATCCTTTCATAATTCAAAATTATCTTTTGATAATTTAATAGATTATCCTTTGATAAAATGGCATAATCATTTCTTGTTAATTATTTTCAATTGTCTTTAATAATTATATGAAATTTTTTTTTGATAATTCAATGAAATTATCATTTGATAATTCTTTTAAATTTTCATTGATAATTTCATGCAATTATTTTTTTATAATTCTATGAAATTATCATTTTATAATTCTTATTTATTATCATTTAGTAATTTTATTTTTGAATTATTACTTTAATAATTTTAACCAAATATCCATGGTAATATAATTAAATTAGCACTTGAAAATTTAGGGTTTATCTTCTTTTATTTGGAACAACCAATTTTCCAAAATTTTGAAATAAAGGAATAAATATAAAAAATAAAGAGAAACAAAAACACACATGTGTAGTGCCTAGAATGGGAGAGATCGTACCTGTAACTGAAACTGAAATCATTTCTTTTGAGTTTCACTGATCTTGAGAAAGTGATATATAGGGTCACTCGAACTCGATCAGATCAACCAAGAACCAAAACCGAACAGTTCGGATATTTAGAACCTAAAATCTGCATATTCTATTGCTGATCCCAAATTTACCTAAATTAAAACCCTAATTTAATCTATCATTTCATCTAAAAATCAAGAGTATATTCTTTAATTTTATAGAATTAAGTAGTTTTTTAATTAAATGGCCAGAATGGGTTGAATTTGAGGTTTTTTTGATTGATCAGGCATGATAATAGAGGTGTGCCATGTTGAAGAAGTTTGAATTAATAAAAAAAATAATTAAAATAATAATAATATAATAAATATATTAAAAAACTTATCATTATGTGATATATAACCATAATCCCAACATGAATAATGTTTGTATCATGCCTAAGGTAAAACTCACATTCCTGAGCTAACAGTGGCCTCATATTTCTCAAATGATATGCTATTTGGGAGATACATCAATTTTTAGAAAAGAAATTATAATAAAAATATGAAATAAAATATCCTCACATGTGATGTTACCAAGCACATGATATACACAAATTTTATGTTGTGCCCAGGGTAAACCCTAAATCTCAAACCAAACGGTGGTATCAGATTTCATATATGAGACATTGTTTATGAGTTATTATATTATTTTAGAAAAATAGCATGCATGTGATATAATATTTTTAATATTTTTAATCTATTATCATTGAGGATATATGGGATTCAATATCTTTTTCTAACTTAGCAAATAACTCTGAAAATATTCCATAGAATATTCTAAAGTGTTAATATGGGTTTTACCCTTATGTAAAGCCTTTAAATCATTCATTGAGTGATTTTTATTGAAAAAATATATTTTCACATAAAAATACTCATAAATTATTATCAAATAGGTTTTTTATTATAATTAAAAATTGAGGATATTAAAATTATACCCCAATATTAACTTCTCATCCCTAATAATTATCTTTATCAGTCTTGGTCGAACAACTCAGACCACTGAGCTTGAACATCAAACTCGCACTCCCGCATATCCTCCTGGATCTGTCCATACTACCAGTAAATCTATAAAAGTGGTACCATATTCCCTCATTGAATTTTATAATACCAGTCTAATATCTACATCAGACTCTTATCAAATGATGCATTTGGTCCTAAATAGACATCCTCATACTCTATAATATGTGCATGATCGGGCATGTACTGACAAATCTGAGGAACATAGAACAAATTATGCATGCCTCAACAATTCATGGGAAGGTCAATATAGTATTCCATTATCCCCATCAATTCAGTGATCTCAAAAGATCCCAAAAAACATGGTGCTTTCTTTCCCTTCTTCCTTATAAGTCAATGCCCCAACTGAGGAGTATCTTATAAGAAAAACTTGATTGCCCATAGGAAACTCCAAGGGTCTCCTATAATGGTCATAATATGATCTTTTTCTGATTTTAATGGTGATCAACCTCTTCTATATCATCTGGACTCTCTCAGAGGTCTCTTGAACAAAACTAGGTCCCAAAACCACTGACTCACCTACCTCATGGATCAAGGCAGTGAATGACACAACCTCCCATAAAAATAATATTAAGTTTATAAGGCTAAGTGATCATCCCATGCTCCACCAACTTCCAAGATGAAAGATAGATTCATATCATCCATTATGTTTATAGTACACTCATACCATCCATCTATAAATGGATTGTACGCTATGCTCGATCTCAACTGGTTCCATGCGATCTTATGAAAACCTTACCAAAACTACAACATCAAACATGCATCTCTATTTGAAACATTTCTAAAGGGTATTCCTTGTGACCATACTATCACATGGACATAATTCTATTCAATTTCGAAATCTAGTTAAGTCTCTCTGATTAGTAAAAAGTGGGAAACTTTAGTTAGCCAATCAAAAATCACCCAAACTGAATAATGACTCTTATGGGTCATGGGTAACCCCATAAGAAATTCCACTATAACATCCTCCCACCAAGTGATATGGAATTCCCTCATCAGTCTCTCACATGTGGAAGCACTGAATACCACTCTATCATATACTAGGGTTTCACATCATCATTCAATAACATATCAAATAAATGTATGTTAGGTAAAATATAACTCTACCATTAACTCAATTCTAAACACAGCTTGTGAAAATACAAGGAAAGTGAACACTGATATCATATGAGGAAGAAAAAAAAATATGTGTTTGGGACCATACCTCATAAAATAACAAGTTAATCATCACCATATATTAGAGTTTTATCCACTATATTGGTATATCTTTCCTTAGCTCCATGGCCATATCTACAACTCACTTGATTTTCCGCCATCTAGGCCTGCTACTAAGGACCCCAGCTTGTCACATGAATTGATGCCTGAGTCTTTATTGAACCCCCATGAGACCTAGATTATTAAACCATTGATCAGAAGCATTGTAGATGTCTTGTCTTTCCATATCTAAGACAATGTCACTGAGGTGATGGGAAGAACTTATGATAATTCACAACATCCTCATAGTTGAATCATTTTAGACTTCTTTATTTCACAAGAGGTACTAACATGACCTTGCTCGTTCCTGGCTGTTTGACACCACTCCGACGTGAAACCTCAGCCTTTATATTCCTTCTTCCAGAAGTATCATTATAAAGTCCATTAAAAATTGGGATAATTCCCACAAATATATCCTCTTTCATTACTTTCTTGTCTATTATGGGCTTTGAAGTACCGCTTTGAGTCGTGCTACATAGGAAATCACTATTGTTAAGCTCTATTGATGTTTTATGAGTTCATGGGAATAGTATGAATTCATTTTACCTAGAAGGAACTCTTTGAAGAAAATTACTTTGATTTTTTCCAAGTCATACCTTCATATCTTCCAGAAATGTTCACCACACCCCACCACCTCTTAGTAGGTCCTTTTAACTTGAACGTCACCAGTTCCACCTTCTAAACCTTGAGTGTCTCAATGAGATTGAAAAAATCCTTGATGATGAAAATTCATTCCTTCACATCCTGATGTACACTAGTTCCCCAAAATTATGGAGCATGTAGAAGATTAAAGTATCTAGTATAGTCAACCATGGACCTTGGAAAAATGACTCCTAGCTAGAGTGGGCCTACTACCTATACCACGGGAGCAGGTGCATGAACATGCTCAGGAGTAGTCTAATCAATTGTTGGTCTCACCAAACTTTGGTGAGTCAACATCTTATATCACAAAAGGAAAATTAGGAACATAAAAAGTTATAACCATTCTATGGTGTCACACAAGGTTCTTCCTAGGAATATACCCATAACCCAAGGTATACCCCTCCTAGCACTCACTATGGTCTTTGTCCCTTCATGTTAGACTTATTTATTATATATATACTAACACTAAAACATTCTCAATTCAATTATTTAAATCCAATAAATATATATCACAAAAAAATCAACAAGATATATCACATAAGGAAACTATCCTGAATAGATAGCACAAATAAATTCATTTAATTAAATAACTACTAAGATGTACAAAAACATGTATATATATGGAATTTGAACCTACATTCCTATTCATAATTCATGAACACACCCAAAATCACATAAATCACATATCAACGCAATGTTCATCACCCAAGGTGAATTTAATCAATGGTAATAGCAAAAAGTAATTTTCCACACTTTATAGAAACCAGGAGGTCCACTATTCAGTGATGTCTAGTAATTGTAATAGTTCCCCTAATTAAGTCCCAATTTTCCTTCCTTATGTCTACCCTATCCCAAATAAATGAAAAGATAAGAACAAGTTAGTGAGTCTTGGATATTTGATACCATATTTTAACATCCCGACTCGAACCACTGGTTCTGAGTCATAAGGTCACATGGCCTCATGCACACCTCCCCATATGCAAGAGATCTTTGACTTTTAGTGATGGTCTAAGACCAACAGTGGGGATACTTACCCTCTATATCATGACATTAATAAAAATAATAAATAAAAAATGATGATAAATAATCAGAGTAAAAATGTGGAAACTAAATAAGTGACACACATGAGAAGAGATCCCAAGGTGGTAAGAATTTCCAGAGTATAAGCAGTAGATAATAAATGAAAATTAAATTAAAAAACATCTACAGTCACCTAAAATTTTTCAGGGAATTATCATGTTCCATGCTCTACTACTCAACCATCCACCACAGGGCCCCTTCCCTTCACCGGATCTCTGGTCATAAAATCTAAAAGGTTGCTGAAATACCTGAGTGGGGTGTGATTAAAAGACTAGGTAGGATACCACCAATGTGTATTTACTATAAAAATATAATATATATAAAAGTGTATATCATAGAATAAGTAGATGATTAATAAACCCACAGTATATTATGATTCATCATGCCCTAACCAAGACTCCATGAACCCTGGCTCCACTTGCTTTGGATCATTATTGGAAAGGATTTCAAATAAGTCACATACCTCTATCAAGGTAACATATCTCACCCCACCCAGTCGGTAGTAGTCACAGGAACACTATACCCTCTTCCATTTAATCATCTCACCCCACCCAATCAGTTTTTTTATCAGAATTTCGCATGTTCTATCAGCTTGATCCCCAACCAGAATATCTCTTTAATCACCTATGACCCATGATATTAAGAAGAAAAAATAGGTATCTGTCAGCTAGCCACTATGATTTTCCATTAACAGTGATAGTTATGACTACCTTTAAAGACTTTAGGATTGCATCAGGTTGGGTATCCATACACTAATGATTTTCCCTCTACAGGGATATCCACACCCACCTTTAAGGATGTTAGAACTACATAAATCCTAGACTTCAGGCTCTACCTTAATATCTCAGTCCCTAAAGAACAATTACATAGGATATGAAACATAAAAACAATACATGTCATAGTAATGAATTATAAAGCACCCTAAGATCATAGTCAAGATCAATAAATAATCACAAGGTTATAATCAAGAAATCCCATGACCACTCACACACCCATATGCAACTCATCTCAAGAATGGGTTAGTCCAACATAAACATCACATCATGATAAAGATCATATATTCATGGCCTATAATGGTAAATAACCTCCTACCTCAAATTTATCAACGTCAATGACAGTGATAAACCACCATATGTGGTTTAAATGTATGAGTGGAAACCTCGATAGTAAAGAACGCGCACTTTTGGGCCTTATTATTATAGTCATTGACCCGTCAAAATCCAAGGTTCATCAAGGGTTCCTAGAACCAAAACCATCTATTTTATTTCAAAAATAAATGAAATATCACATAAAATGACACTTTCTATCTCCTGGATAATTTTTGAATTATCGTTTTACGTCAATGCATGAGCTAGTGTTTTTTCATCAAAAAAATAATTATAAAACCACATGTGATAATATTAATCTCTCTCTATATTATTTTGAGATCATACATGATTATTACTTATAATTATTATTTGATAAAACAATATAATTATCCTTGATAATTTTTAATATTATACTCTAATAATTTGATATCTTTATCACAAGATAATTCCCTTATAATTCTCCTTGGATAATTTGTATAAAAATATTTTAATAATTATACTTTCATAATTCAAAATTATATTTTGACAATTTAATATATTATCCTTTTATGAAACAACCATTATCATCGCTTGATAGTTATTTGAAATTATCCTTGATAATTTATTGCAATTATCTTTTAATAGTTTTATTAAATTATCATTTCATAATTATTTGCAATTATCATTGATAATTTTATGCAATTACATTTTTATAATTCTATGAAATTATTATTTTATAATTATTCATTATTATCCTTTGGTATTTTTTTAATTATCCATTTAATAATTTTAATCAAATATCCACGGTAATATGACAATATTAACCCTTTAAAAATTAGGGTTTATCATATTTAATTTTAGACAACCATTTTTCCAAAATTTTGAAATAAAGGAATAAAAGTAAAAAATAAATATAAAAAATAGAGGGAAATAAAAACACACCTATGTGGTGCCTGGAATGGGAGAGATTGCACCTGGAATTACAACTGAAATCAGTCATTTGGAGGTTCACTGATCATGAACAAGGGATATCTGGGGTCCCTCGGACTTAATCTAATCAACCAAGAACCACAATAGAATGGTTTTGATATTTATAACCCCAAATCCAAATACATGTTAGTCGATCCCAAAACACCCTAAATTAAAACCCCAATTTAATCTAGTGTTTCATCTGAAAATCAAAAGAATATTCTTTAATTTCATCCCATTAATTCATTACTAAATTCAAGGGTAAAAATTAGTTGAATCAAAGGTTTTTCAGATCAAGATGATATGAGAATGTTGGTGCATTGCATTGAAGAATATTTAATTAATAAAAAATTAATTTTAATTAAGAATAATATTATTATTATTAAAAAGATTAACCTTACATGTGATCTAACCTAACCCCTGAAACACACAAGGGTTATTTCATGCCTGGGGTAAAACCTACATTATAGACCTAATGATGGTCTCATATTTCTCATATGATACACCATTTAAGAGATGCATAAACTTTTTGAAAAAAAATATAATAAAAATATTAAATAAATTATCATCGCGTGCAATGTTATCAAGCACCTGATGCCACAAATATTATGTCCCACCTAAGGTAAACCCCACATCCTGAACCTAACAATGGTCACTGATTTCCCTTATGAGACACTATTTGAGAGTTATTCCATTATTTTGGAAAAATAGAACACATGTGATATAATATATTTTTTCTTTTTATTCTATCAGCACTAAGGCTCTACAGGCCCTAAAATCTCATGATAACTTAGTTACTAACTTTGAAAATATTCTATAGAGTATTATAAAGTGTTAATGTAGTTATATACCTTATTGAAATACTTTAAATCATTCATTAATTGATTTTTTATTGAAGAATTATATTTTCACATAAAAAACTCTTAAATTGTTATCAAAGAGGATTTTTATTATCATTGAAAATTGAGGATATTACAGCACCCATAGAGAAATATGTTAATTTTTCAATGAAATAAAACCTCCTATGAACCCTTAACGTGTAATATAATCCATTTATCATGATATCTCAAATCAAGTAGGTTGTATGTCGGTGTCATCAACCTACATGCTCTATTTCTATTTCTTGAACTTTTTGGAAATAAACTCTCCAATTGAACAGCATAGCCAAGGATTTATGATAGAAATTTCATTAACATATAAAGTAAAAAGGTATTAACTTATTTTAAAGAACATAAATGATAAATCCTTTATCACATTATCCATTAATGCAATATCACTCAAAATGTGCCCAATGTATTCTACCAAACCATGAGCATATATCATCATGGTTTTCTTCAATACATTAAGGTACACTAGTCATGATATCCATTAATTATTATATTAATATTATGAAGATTAATATACATGTCAGCATATAGGAACATATAATGACACTTAGAAATGTGTATTTCATATAGACAGGACTACTCGTATAACCTCTTATATTGTAGATTACTGGGTGAGAATGCCATGAGAAGGTTTATAAATGTTTTATGATCCTCTTATAATTGATTAACTATATTTTCTATATCCAATAATACAATATCATCTATCCATAGAACATATATTCAAGAACATTTCCATGGCACCTCTAAATTCTCATCATAGCGGGGAACTGTTGTGACGTTTTAGTGAAAAATATATTCTTAGCACATAATCACATAAAAAATTTGTATAGAAGAAAAATCATGATGAAATAAGAAACTTAATTAATAATTAAAAACATGTAATCAAGTATTAATAAATCCATTTCTAGGGAACTAAATCCAATAGACTCCCATTTTCACTAGATTTAACTAAAATAACTCTCAATCCACTAGCTCTCACATAATACTCATGCTTCTGCTAATATAAAGCATTAGTTAAGGGATTTTTCACATTTTCCTCTATGCATACTCTACTCACACTGTGACTTCTCCTCATTAGTAAAAATCCCTCAAGATATGAAACTTATGAATTATATGCTTTGACATTTTATGTGACCTCAGCTCTTTAGAGAAAGTCATTTTTGAAGTGTTATCAAAGTAAACTATGATAATATCTTTACTTATAAGTACCACATCAAGATATTGGAAAAAAAATTTGAATCCATATCACTTCCTTAGATGCATTGGAATCCAAAATATACTTATACTCCACTGTACAATCACCAATAATCAGATTCTTTGAACTCTTCCATCTCACAGCTCCTCCATTAAGATAATAGACATATTCTAACTAAGTCTTCAAATAATTATGATCCATCTAAAAGATAGAACCTATATAACCCTTGATTTATAGATCACTATCTCTTCTATACACAAAGAACGTATCCTTAGTTCACCTAAGATACATAAATATATCTTTAATAGTAATCCAATATTGTTCACCTGGATCTACTTGATATCTACCTACCATGATCAAAGCATAGGAATCATCAAGCCTCATATATAAAATGGAATTAATGATGGATCCTATCTTAGATGTGTATAGGATCTTACTCAAACTATCTCTTTCCTCTTCTGTCTAAGGATACATTTTATTGGAAATATGTATACCATGTGATACTGGAACCAATACCCTATTAAATTTTTCAATACTGAACTTATTTAATATCTGGTCAATGTATGTACTTTGACTTATCCTAATAATCCTCTTGGATATATCATGCATGATCTTTATCCCTAGAATGTAAGTTGCTTCACCTAACTCCTTCCTAGAGAATCACTTAATCATCCATTCCTTAACCTATTGTAAGGATGGAATATCATTTCCAATTATTAATATTTCGTAAACATATACTACTTTGAAAACAATTTTACTCCCACTAAACTGCTTGTAAACACATGGATCACATTCATTTTTAAGAAAACCAAATTCTTTAATGGATTCATCAAAATAAATTTTTCATGATCTGGACGATTACGTTAATCTATAAATGGATCTATACAACTTTCATACCTTTTTCTATTATCTGGAGTCACAAATCCTTCTAGTTGTGTCATATACACATACTCCAAAATATTCTCATTAAGAAATACAGTTTTCATATCCATTTCCTAAATATCATAGTCATGGTAAGTTATTGTGTAAAGAAAAAAATGAGGGATTTAAATAAGGAAACTGGAGAAAAGGTTTCATCATAGTCAATGAATTTACATTGTCTAAATCCTTTATCCACTAGTCATGATTTATAGGTATTTAATTTACCTTCCATTTTATTTTTCTATTGAAAACTAATTTACTCTCGATATGATTTATATAAACTGGTGGATTTATCAGAACCCAAAAAAAGTTTTGATACATTTAATCTATCTCATAATCCATGGATTCTTGTCATCTTGCAGCCTCTGAGCTCTCTACTGCCTCCTTATAGGAGATATGATCATTATTGTTAACCAATAATGAGCCATTATCATCAGTGAATATAAAACTATATCTATTTGGTTATCTTACCTCTCTAGTTCTCCTATGCAGTACTTGTGTTTCATAAACAAACTCTTTCATGAGAACCTGTGGAATCTATTCATGTACTAACTATTGTGTACCTTGAGAATCAACTTCATTGAATTAAATCTTGATCTTAGTATCCTTTTTTAGGATTTTATCCTTCTTAAGGAAGATATATTTTCATGGGATAGTTACTTTCTTGTCTGAAGGATGGTGTAGATAGTACCCCCTTATTTCCTTAGGATACCCTATAAATATACACTTCATGCCTTAGGGCTCTAGTTTTTTGTTTGATCTAGCCTTAGAAAATGCCTTGCAACCCCTTTCATGAACATGTGGCAAAACAGGTTTCTTTTAACTCCATAACTCAATGGGAATACCATTTCCACTTTAGTTGGTACTTTTTTTTAGTATGTGTAATGATGTTTGTAATGTATATCCTCATAAAGATAATAGAATTCTTGCATGACTCGTCATCGACCTTACCATGTCCAGTAGTGTACAATTCCTACTTTCAATAACACCATTCCACTGTGGTGTATAAGGTGGAGTTAGTTGGATTAAAATATCATAATATCCTAGAATGTCAATAAAGTTATAGTTACGATATTCACCAAATGAATCCAATTGATGTTTTCTTATCTTCTTACCAAGTTGATTCTCAACATCATTTTTGAACTCCTTGAACTTCTCAAAGGATTCAAACTTATACTTCATCATGTAGATATAATCATACCTACCGAATTCATTAGTAAAAGTAATAACTTAAGATAATCTACCTTTAAGTTATTCTTGAAAAGGTACGCACATGTTAGTGTGTACTAATTCTAAAAACTCAGTGGCCCTTTCACGTTGACCATCGAATGGTGATTTGGTCATCTTTACTTATAACAAATCATATCATATTTCAAGTGTCTTAAGATTAAAAGGGTCTAAATAACTATCTTGATAGAGATTTTTCAAACACTTCTCATTTATGTGACCAGGACATTAATTTCACAACTGGGTGTTATATGATTCACATGTATTTGTTTCATTATCAATTTCCAATATTTCGCTTCTATGATTTAATACATAAAGACCGTTATTCAACCATTCACTACCATAGCATATGCTATCTTTATAAAAGTATAAACCTTTATTTCTAAAGATGAAAATAAATCCATCTATATCAAATAAAGAAACAGAAATAATGTTCTTAGTAACATTAGGCACATAATAACAATTCTATAAAACTAAATTAAATCATGTTGGAAAAGTGATATGGTAGTATCCAATGTCTAAAGTATCCATATTATCTCCACTGGCATCCCATAAATCCACCTCTCCTCTGGAAACCTTCCAAAATCTACATGGTTCCTATATTTAGATTAAACTTTTAGCACCACATGCAATATCTAATACCCAATTTTTAGATATAAAAAGATTATACTCGATAATAAACACAAATGAAGCTTCCCTATGCTTCTTTTTTTTGTTTCAATTCATATTCCAGTGGCCCCACTTTCCCTATGAAAAACATACTACATCATGTTTTTTTCTTTACCTTTGGATCTTGTTATTCTTGTAAGGATAGTGCTTTGAAGATTTATACTTAGAATGAGTCTCCAACCACTTTTTCTTATTCCTACTCTTCTTATTCTCCATAACAAACTCATGTTTTTAACACCCCATGTCTTTATCAACATAGAAAATAAGAATGAGAAGTTCATATGGTATCTTCTCACTATTTCTCATATTATAATTAATAATAAAACTGTAGAAGTTTTTATATAGTGAGGAAGGATTGATATCTATACATAGCTCATTAGGGATCTTAAACACCATGATATTCAGGCCCTCAATATAGCCAATCATCTTGACTACATGTGGCCTATATGGTGAAAAATCTCCAATCATGCATGTGAATAGTGTATTTGAGATATTATACATCTCTAATCTCGCCTTCTCTTAATAGATATCCCAAAGGTGAGAAATTATGTTATATTTATCCATATCCTCATATTACTTTATAATATCATTAGACGTAAAGGATATCATGAAATATTGGGAATTCATTACATCATCCACATGCCTCAAATAAAGGGATACTTATTCCTCACAATCCTCTTTGGAAAGTGACTTAGGGAACAGGGTTTTCAGCATGTATAATTTCTATTCACTACGTATTATAACACATAAGTGCCTATACCATTCCTGGAAATTCATGCTGGTGAGAAGGTTATCATTATTTAGTATGGATCACAGTGATATTATCAAAGTATTTTGGTTTTCCATTTCTACAATTTAAGAGTAGGTAATTAGTACTTTTTTTATTGCAAAAACATATTAATAATTTTAAAATTATTTAAATTGAATTAATCTCCCACTATTTTTCAAAACCTAATATCCCTCACCATCAGTTTTGGATATCTTTTCACTTAGATATTCTAGTGGAAAGGGTCCATATTCCACTTCTCATAACCCATACTATTCCCTGACAAGATATTTGAAGTGTTTTAGGTAGGTGTAACTTCTCCACTACATTAACTCAAAATTACTTGATCTATTTAGTAGAATCCCTAATCCTAAAATCTTGTTTTAAATATTTTCTCAACACCGGCCTCTTAGTCACACTAAGTCATGTTTTTACAGTTAACCCTTTATTGAAACAAAGTTAATTCTTCCCAAAACATCAAGCTAAAAATTACATGATAATTTAAAGTGCCCCAACTTGGGTTGGTCAAGCCCTTTGAACTATAAGGCTAATTCTAAATTAATTAGTGGAAGAAAATACTAACGTAATATTTTAGTTGAGGGGTTTTTATAATTGTACATAAGGCCCATTTTATCTTTTCACATGCCTTGTTAATATTAAGTGGATTTTACTTAAGTGATTAACCATGTATGATAACAAATTTATTCATAATCTAATTATATTTTATTCTATCTTACATAATTAGTAATTCATGTATTAGGTGATCATTTATCATCCACAAATATAAATAATTAACCATGCAGTTGATAAAAAAATATAAGTGTCATGATCATGAGATTTTCTAATGGTTATTTTTTCTAGTAGATGATAAATTAACCCTAGACCTTAAGGGAGAACACCTTGAACCATAGCTTGGTTCATGTCGCAGCATTCCACCTTGGCTCATATGTATCGCCTTGATTGGTTTTGTATTAGATCATTGACTTGGACCACCTCCTATATCCTAGTATATCTATCCTTATATAAGATTTTAATCACATGTGGATAAGGGGATCCAATGGATTGGATAAATAGGGGTTTACATAAAAGAAACTATGGGAACACAGGACCATACATAATAAGGGGGAGGAGATGACACACAGGCTATCAATTTTTATTTAATAATAATAAATTAATAGAAAACAATCACATTAAAGGGTTAGTCTAACCTCATGATCATCCACACATCATTCAAAGAGTATACATTTTCAGTCTTAGTTATCAATTACTTTGGTTCATTATTTAATTAAGATAATGTGCCATGAATTAAACTAATCAATTAAATTTATCTTAACTCTATCCGAGAATCCTTAACTCTCCATCATCTATAATTTTTAAGAAAATCATTTAAAATTAATACATTACATGAGTGTACTTAGAGGCAATTTCATGTGTTCGTCAAAATTTTAGCATGAAAATTAATTTAATATATAATTATCAATCTTAATCCATGGTGTGTAATTTCAAATGAATGACACATAAAAAACATGTGAATAGGTTTAATTATATATTTAATTATTCTCTCCTTGAAATTTTTAGAACACTGCTTGTAGTAGACTACACGACTATATTATTTTACACAGTATGTATTGTTTTATGCCTATGTCCACAACACATGCCTTGGGATTGGACATGTTTCCTTCCATGGATACATTTAGAGTATATGATGTGTTATCTAACATACACGGCATGTAATATCTTTTGTGTGTGTTCATTGCACATGAATTGGGACTAAGTGTGTTCCCTATTATGGATGAGTTTGAGGTACACAACATGTTTTTCCAACATACATGGTGTGTAACCTTGGAGTTGCATGGAATTTCAGTCCACGTATCATGTATCCAATACATAGATCACATGGGACACCCTGTGTTCTCATACATGAAAAAATAGTGACTACATGTTGTAGACAGTAGTCACATGACATGTAATTCTGTATGTCGTGTGGTGGTTTATCCATATCTACATGCATATACTCTTTATTCAGATCTTATATTTGATTTCATCAGATATGACCTGAAAGAGAGAGATACAGGCAATAAAACATAATACATGACATGTATTTTGGAAGTACACATCGTAAAATTTGGTTTTTTCTGGGCAGAGCCTTTAGCACCTCAATATGGTGTTCTTTAGATGCTTCATCATTTTTCAATGTTAACTGATTATTGGTTATATTAGAGATAATGATGAAGGGAATATATGATTTATGTAGTATATTAAAATGAATCTCTATAAGTAAAAAAACAAATGGATGTAAAAAAATTAATGAATAATAAATAATTATAAATTAAACATGCATCCACACTAATACCACTTGTAGGTTTTGGGGATAGAAAGCACCATAGATGGCGTAAAAACTCATCTTTTGGTATTAATTTATGTATAATTGTGGTCACGTGTGATTAAATAATCATGTGCAATGAAAATTGTAGATTACTTGAAAATATTAAGATGTCGAAACTAGAAGAGGTGGATCATCACATGTAATTTATAATTAATTTATAAGCAGATATATAATTAACTCAACTTTAAATTCTCTATTTTTAATGATATTATGGACTAGATATCATCGTATCAACATTAATATATAGGATCCAAGTGAAAAATACCTTTAGTGGTGATCCACATGTGTACCAAAATCTCTAAACATTGTCATAGAATCATCATGTTCTAGTATAGCTGATCCTAATCACTTTTGTTGTTTGTGGTTGATCAGGGTATAATTCTTCCTAAAGGAGGAATAACTCTAGGTGCTCTCATGTTGGATTGAGATAGGAGGGAAGAAGAGTGCTATATATCTATTGATCTCTATTAAGGGCTTTAGATAATCTCACTCTATCCATTATGCACAAGAATTGTGATTATGGAAAGTGATATAACTAGATATTTATTATGGTGGGTTTAGGGTTGGAAAATCACACACAAGCCCCTTTCCAACTTTATAATTATTATTTGATTCCATTTACAATAATAATAATAATAGTAATAGTAATCACTTAACAAGTGAAATGCTTTAAGAATATAAATAAATATCATTTATATCATTTCTAATCATACCATTAAGATCGTTCCACTTTCCCCCTTCGACATTTACCAATCCTTGAATAATGACTAGCTATTTAATAAATAAATATCATTGCATTATTCATCGATAAATATAATAAATATTATATTATTTAACTTTACCAAAAAGTATTTATTATTATTATTTAACTCACTTATTATTTAGAATAACTTGTGATTAAATTGTGGTGATCAACCAAACCCAAATAAATATATTATTTATTCTAACCTGTTAAATTCAATACTTGAATTTAAAAGAGATTGTGTTGGAACCAAGGATTTTTCACAACAGGAAATGAATTATATTTTGTGTTTTTTTTCAATCCACACGGAGTTAATCAAGGAGTTTTCAAGCCATGTGATCTTATAGTGTAGGTGTCTTCAGTGTTGAAGGTGGAAACATTTCCCAGTGTTTGTAAAATTTGTAGGGTCCAAAATCTGGAGGAAGGGACAAGTTTCACGAAATATGGATTTTTAGGACTAACTCATGAAAATATGGAAAATAAAGTAATTATTGAAATTTTGGTGTCATAAAGGTTTATATATTCATTAAATAATGTTTTTTGAAAGATTCGCGAATGAAATATGATAAGTTATACGATTATGAGAAGTTTTTTAATTTACCTAAAGGTTTTGCAAAGAAAGGGAGTTTTGTGAACATGAATGAAGAGTTTCATACAAAATAAATAATGATATTAAAAGTTTCTTTAAGGTAAGGAAATTTATATAAATAGAAATCCTCTCATCGTATGAGTATTGAAAAAAAATTTGGAGAAGGGATGATTGCTCTGATTTTGAAAAGGTTTTACACAAACATAATTCTTACACGAATCATAAAATTTACATGAACACAAGTTTCGTGAAAATAATGGTTGAGAACTAATTGATGATAATGTATTTTAGTGAAGTATTTTCATGAAATTTTAGAGTATCATGATAGTTTGGAGTTTTGTAAAAGTTGGGAGATTTTTTAAAGTTGGGAGTTTCGTGAAAGTGTGTAGTTTCGCAAAAGATGA
Organism: Viscum album; assembly: GCA_963277665.1. NCBI lineage: Eukaryota > Viridiplantae > Streptophyta > Magnoliopsida > Santalales > Viscaceae > Viscum > Viscum album. The sequence goes on from OY728165.1 coordinate 1,892,541,347, forward strand.
CAGTTCTTTGAAACAAAAAGGGAGTTTCATGAAAAAGGTGTTTCATAAAAGAAACTTACACAATCATACTTGAACTTGGGAAAATTTTTTGAAATGTATTGAAGCATTATAAGTGTACCTATGTAAAACAAAAAAATTACCTTCATGTTCTCTAATATGGAAGTGACCTTCATGTCGATAAACTAAGAAAGACTTCACTCAAAGTAGTGATCAATGGGGAGTTGATGAAAGTTATTTGAGGGAGGTAGTGTTATATCCATAAAATTATTTCAAATGAAATGTTCCTAGTATATAGTGGCCATTTATAATCAATTGTAATCCATGATATCTAGTGAAGCTTAGTGGATTCAGGTATGACCGACACACGATTGGTTTATTCTCCTTGGACTAGACCTTAGTGGTGAACCAAGTAAAACTGTTGTATTGTGTTTATATTTATGTATATAGGTGTTTGATAATTTCATGATTCCATTAGATAGGTTTAAAAAGATCTTACCAATGTGGTTACAAGATCTGTCTCATTGAAAGAAAAATTTTACACCCTGATTCACCCCTCCCCAATCACTACTACAAAAACAGGCTTTAACAGCGCTAAAAACGGGCTTTAACAACACTAAAAAAATGATGTAAAGATCGGTGCTGATAAAGGGGAGTACCCTTTATCAGCTCTTACTGAGTGATGATAAAGGGGTACTTTATCATCTCTAAAAGAGCGTTGATAAAACAACCCTTTATCAGCACTAAAAGAGCGCTGATAAATGAGTGTTTTATCAGCGCTCCTTTAGTGCTGATAAACTGATCCTTTATCAGTGCTTATTTAGCACTGATAAAGGTGTAGTTTATCAGAACTTTTTTAGCACTAATAAAAGCACCATTTATCAGCGCTAAAAAAGCGCTGATAAATGCCATGTCTTTTGCTACGAAAAAATCTGCAGCAGCACACCCAAACACCTGCAAAAAAATCAGCATCTCAATAAGCTAATTAAAGAAAGTATACCCATACAAAATTAACACATAAATCATAATCTAATTATAACAAGTATACCCATACAAAAAGTATAACCGTACACCATTAACACATAATTCATAAGTTAATTAAGTACATAAAATTATCTATTTAACCCTTTTTACTGTAGAATCTCTAAAAGGTCACCATCCCTTACCAATCACTCATAATCTCCACCCATCTTCTAAAGAATAAATAATTTAGTTTTGAGCGGTAGAATACATTATGAGAATAAAAAAGTACAACACATAAGATATCTATAGAAGAAAGAAGCTGATTCAACATCCAAGCCTTCTCCACATCTTCCACCATCAGATTTATCATGTTGTCTTCCCCTTTGTATAGTATCTTTCCCCTCATCTTTATATATGTATTAATATATTATATCCCCTTTCTCTTTTTAATTCTTTTTATCTCTGTTATACATTCCCATTCTTCTTTATATTTATTCGTATCACAATTTAGATTCTTTAGAAGGTTATCATTGGTTTTGGAGTTCTCCATCATTATTCTAGGAATATGAGTCCCTCATTCATAGGTTTCCATAATTTTCTCCAAGGAAATGGGATGTATATTTTAGAAATCACATGGATATCAATTATTTTATATTATATTGAAATAGATTTTACAAAATGGACAGAAACCAGGGGGAATACCCGTTATGGAATCGGACTCCCATCATGAATGCCTCTTCATGGAGTTGGTAAATCCATATCCCCCTTGATAATAACTCTTTCATCCAAAAAAACACTCAAGTTCCATATTCAAAACCTCACTAGGGTGGCTAGTATCTACAATGTAGAAGAATTTATGTTATCATTCTTCATTTACCCCTGGACCATCTGAAAGAATAATGTTGTGGACCTCTTATCCTTGAAAAACGCAACACTACCACATTTGTAACCTCTATGGAATAATTTAAACAATATATCTGAGATTATTATCATAAACTCTGGTTAAAATTATCCACAATGTTTTATGTAATTTATATAGTGTATCCACAACCTTCGGTTCAAGCCCCATGATTGTGATGACACAATGGTCAAGCCTGCGATGTAGTGGGTGTTAATTATCCAATGCCACATATTCTTCTCTAAAGCTTCCATAGTGATACTATGACACAAAAAAAACCAGAAATGGTGTCACCATGGATATTCCACTTTTGTTTATTTATTTGGGAATCATATTTGTCTAATTTAGTTTATGTTATCATTCATGGATTTTTCACAATATATGAAATTCACGGGGGTCATCCCAGTCTCTAGATGTCATCCACGGCATCTCCTGACATTGATAATATAATTTTGGATAGATGATGAGCTATCTCATTAGAATCTATGTAAAACTAAACTGAGATACCTTGTTGGTATAGTGATTTTGAGGGTGGTAGGCTACGACAGTTACATCAAGGAAATGTATGATTAAGGGAGCATGAGTGGTGAGTGTTGAAAGGATTTTTTTGTAATTTACAATCCCCTAATCTCACCTCATCCAACATATGATAATTACATGGGATACCACTTCCATATAATTTTTCCCCTGACTTTATATTTATAATCATGTCATATTATAGTTAGTGGAATCATACAACCTCATAATACAACCCACACAAGTGATGTCCCTCATCCATTACTGCACATAATATCCTAATGTCCCAATATTATCTTCTACTCAAACACCTACCTCTACGTTCACAATTAAATATCTTTTCTTCCACAATCCATCCATGTTGGATACCCTTTATGGAATTTAATGCCCCATAACCCTAATGTATTTTCTATGTGCCTTGAACCCTTTCGGTTTGGGTATAACATGGGTTGGACAAATTATTTACCTAAAAATATATAAAATACTTAATTAAGATTCATACACATCACCAAGGACCCTTGGATCGTTCTCATAAAAGATAAAGCCAATCTGAATGCATTTGGTTGGATTTTCATAGGTCAGTTGTTATTTTCAATTAAAATTGTGTCCATTTTAAACAAAAGAGAGACCCTTTAAGTTCTAGCTGCCACACTATGCCTCGGATTGAGGCAGGGATGAATTTTACACATCATAAAGGACCCTTGGATCATTCTCCTAAAGGATAAACACAATCCTAATGCATTTTGTCTAATTTCCATAGGTTAGTTGTTGTTTTCAATTAAAATCGTGTCCATTTTAAACTAAAGAGAGACCCTTTGAGTGGTACCGGCCACATCATGCCTCGGATTGAGGCAGGGATGACTCTTAGACATCAAAAAGGACCTGTGGATCATTATTCTAAAGGATCAAGGCAATTCTAATGCATTTGGTCAGATTTCCGTAGGTCAGTTGTTGTTTTCAATTAAAATTGTGTCCATTTTAAACAAAAGAGAGACCCTTTGAGTGATAGAAGCCACATAGTGCCTTGGATTGAGGTGAGAATGACTCATAAACATCACAAAGTACCATTGGATCATTATCCTAAAGGATCAACACAATCCGAATGCGTTTGGTTAGATTTCTGTAGGTCAGTTGTTGTTTTCACTTAAAATCGTGTCCATTTTAAACAAAATAGAGACCCTTTGAGTGGTACCAGCCACACCATGCCTCGGATTGAGGCGGGTTTTACTCGTAAACATCAAAAAGGACCCGTGGATAATTCTCCTAAAGTATCAAGACAATCTGAATGTGTTTGGTCATATTTTCATAGGTCAGTTGTTGTTTTCAATTAAAATCGTGTCCATTTTAAACAAAAGAGAGACCCTTTGAGTGATAGTAGCCACACTATGCCTCGGATTTATGCGGAGTTGACTCTTACACGTCAAAAAGGACCCGTGGATCGTTTTCCTAAATAATCAATACAATCTGAATGCATTTGGTCTGATTTTTGTACGTCAGTTGTTGTTTTCACTTGAAATCGTGTCCATTTAAAACAAAATAGAGACCCTTTGAGAGGTACCGACCACACCGTTCCTCGGATTTTGGAGGGGATGACTCATTCATGTCAAAAAGTACCCTTGGATCATTCTCATAAAATATCAAGGCAATAAGAATGCGTTTGGTCGGATATTCATAGGTCAGTTGTTGTTTTCAATTAAAATTGTGTCCATTTTAAACAAAAGAGAGACCCTTTGAGTGCTAGCGGCCACACCGTGCCTCGGATTGAGGCGGGGATGACTTTTACACATCACCAAGTACCCTTTTATTGTTATCATAAAATATCAAGGAAATCTGAATGTGTTTGGTTGGATTTTCATAGGTTTGTTGTTGTTTTCAATTAAAAATTGTGTCCATTTTAAACAAAAGAGAGACCCTTTGAGTGCTAACGGACACACCGTGCCTTGGATTGAGACGAGGTTGACTTTTAATCATCATAAAGTACCCTTGGATCGTTATCCTAAAAAATAAAGACAATCTGAATGCGTTTGGTTGGATTTTATCACGTTAGTTGTTGTTTTCACTTAAAATCGTGTCCATTTTAAACAAAATAGAGACCCTTTGAGAGGTACCGGTCACACCGTGCCTCTTATTGAGGCGGGGTTGACTCTTAAACATCAACAAGGACCCGCGTATCATTATCCTAAAGGATCAAGACAATCCGAATGTGTTTGTTCAGATTTTCATAGGTCAGTTGTAGTTTTCAATTAAAATTGTGTCCATTTTAAACAAAAGAGAGACTCTTTGAGTGGTACCGGCCACACCATGCCTCGGAATGAGGCAGGGATGACTCATACATGTCACCAAGGACCCTTTTATTTTTCTCATAAAAGATCAAGGAAATCCGAATGTGTTGGTTCATATTTTAATACATCAGTTGTTGTTTTCACTTAAAATCGTGTCCATTTTAAACAAAATAGAGACCCTTTGAGTGGTACTGGTCACACCGTGCCTCGGATTGAGGCAAGGTTGACTCTTAAATGTCTCCAAGGACCCTTGTATCGTTATTATAAAATATCAAGTCAATACGAATTCATTTGGTCTAATTTTCATAGGTCAGTTGTTGTTTTCAATTAAAATTGTGTCCATTTAAAACAAAAGAGAGACCCTTTGAGTGCTAGCGGACACACCGTGGCTCGGATTGAGGCGGGGTTGACTCGTACACACCAAAAATGACCCCTGTATCATTCTCCTAAAGGATCAAGATAATCTGAATGCGTTTGGACAGATTTTCGTACGTCAGTTGTTGTTTTCACTTAAAATTGTGTCCATTTTAAACAAAACAGAGACCCTTTGAGTGGTACCGGCCACACCGTGCCTCAGATTGAGGCAGAGATGACTTTTACATGTCACTAAGGAACCTTGTATCGTTATCATAAAATATCAAGGCAATTTGAATGCGTTTGGTCATATTTTCATAGGTTAGTTGTTGTTTTCAATTAAAATTGTGTCCATTTTAAACAAAAGAGAGACCCTTTGAGTGCTAGCAGCCACACCATGCCTCGGATTGAGGCGGGGATAACTTTTACACATCACCAAGGACCCTTGGATTGTTCTCATAAAATATCAAGGCAATCCAAATGTGTTTGGTCAGATTTCCATAGGTCATTTGTTGTTTTCAATTAAAATTGTGTCCATTTTAAACAAAAGAGAGACCCTTTGAGTGCTAAGGAACACAAAGTTCCTCGGATTGAGGCAGTTATGACACTTACACATCACCAAGGACCCTTGGATCATTATCATAAAAGATCAAGGCAATCCAAATGCATTTGGTTGGATTTTCATAGGTCAGTTGTTGTTTTCAATTAAAATCGTGTCCATTTTAGACAAAAGAGAGACCCTTTGAGTGGTACCGGCCACACCGTGCCTCGGATTGTGGCGAGGATGACTCATAGACATCAAAAAGTACCATTTTATATTTCTCATAAAATATCAAGGCAATCCGAATGCGTTTGATTAGATTTCTGTAGGTCAGTTGTTGTTTTCACTTAAAATCGTGTCCATTTTAAACAAAATAGAGACCATTTGAGTGGTACCGGCCATACCGTGCCTCGGATTGAGGTAGGGTTGACTCTTAAACTTCACCAAGGACCCTTGGATCGTTCTTATAAAAGATCAAGGCAATCAAAATGCGTTTGGTCATATTTTCATAGGTCAGTTGTTGTTTTCAATTAAAATTGTGTCCATTTTAAACAAAAGAGAGACCCTTTGAGTGCTAGCGGGCACATCGTGGCTCATATTGATTCAGGGTTGACTCATAGACGTCAAAAAGGATTTTTGGATCATTATCCTAAAGGATCAACACAATCTGAATGCGTTTGGTTGAATTTCCGTAGGTTAGTTGTTGTTTTCCCTTAAAATCGTGTCCATTTTAAACAAAATAGAGACCCTTTGAGTGGTATCGGCCACACCGTGCCTCTGATTGAGGTGGAGTTGACTCTTACACATCACCAAGTATCCTTTAATCATTATTATAAAATATCAAGGCAATATGAATGCGTTTGGTCTGATTTTCATAGGTCAGTTGTTGTTTTCAATTAAAATTGTGTCCATTTAAAACAAAAGAGAGACCCTTTGAGTGCTAGCGGCCACACCGTGCCTCGGATTGAGGAAGAGTTGACTCGTACATGTCAAAAAGGACCCTTGTATTGTTCTCCTAAATTATCAAGACAATCTGAATGCGTTTTGTTTGATTTTTGTATGTCAGTTGTTGTTTTCACTTAAAATTGTGTCCATTTTAAACAAAATAGAGACCCTTTGAGTGGTACCAGTCACACTATGCCTCGGATTGAGGCTAGGATGACTCTTACACATCACCAATGACCCTTGGATTGTTCTCATAAAATATAAAGGCAATCCAAATGCGTTTGGGCAGATTTTCATAGGTCAGTTGTTGTTTTCAATTAAAATTGTGTCCATTTTAAATAAAAGAGAGACCCTTTGAGTGCTAGCGGCCACACCATGCCTCGTATTGAGGCGAGGATGACTCTTACACATTACCAAGGACCCTTTTATAGTTCTCATAAAATATCAACGCAATATGAATTCGTTTGGTCAGATTTTTATAGGCCAGTTGTTGTTTTCAATTAAAATTGTGTCCATTTTAAACAAAAGAGAGACCCTTTGAGTACTAGCGGCCACACCATGCCTCAGATTGAGGTTGGGATGAATCTTACACATCACCAAGTACCCTTTTATTGTTCTCATAAAATATCAAAGCAATAATAATGCGTTTGGTTGGATTTCCATAGGTCAATTGTTGTTTTCAATTAAAATCGTGTCCATTTTAAACAAAAGAGAGACCCTTTGGGTGGTACCGGCCACAATGTGCCTTGGATTGAGGCAGGGATGACTTTTAGATGTCAAAAATGACCCGTTTATTGTTATCATAAAAGATCAAGGCAATCATAATGTGTTTGGTTATATTTCCGTAGGTCAGTTGTTGTTTTCACTTAAAATCGTGTCCATTTTAAACAAAATAGAGACCCTTTGAGTGGTACCAGCCACACTGTGCCTCAGATTGAGGAATTGTTGACTCTTACATGTCACCAAGGACCCTTGGATCGTTCTTATAAAATATCAAGGCAATCCGAATGTATTTGGTCAGATTTTAAAAGGTCAGTTGTTGCTTTCAATTAAAATTGTGTCCATTTTAAACAAAAGAGAGACACTTTGAGTGTTAGGAGACACAACGTGCCTCTGATTGAGGTAGTGATGACTTTTAGACATCACAAAGGACACTTGTATCATTCTCTTAAAGGATAAACACAATCCAAATGTGTTTGGTCATATTTCCTTAGGTCAGTTTTTGTTTTCATTTAAAATCGTGTCCATTTTAAACAAAATAGAGACCCTTTGAGAGGTACTGGCCGAACCGTGCCTCGGATTGAGGCGGGGTTGACTCGTACACATAACCAAGGACCCTTGTATGTTTTTATAAATTATCAAGTCAATACTAATGCGTTTGGTCAGATTTTCATAGGTCAGTTGTTGTTTTCAATTAAAATCGTGTCCATTTTAAACAAAAGAGAGACCCTTTGAGTGCTAGCGGCCACACCGTGCCTCATATTGAGGAAGGGTTGACTCTTACATGTCAAAAAGGACCTATGGATCATTCTCCTAAAGGATCAAGACAATATGAATGCGTTTGGTCAGATTTTCATACGCCAGTTGTTGTTTTCACTTAAAATCGTGTCCATTTTAAACAAAATAGAGACCCTTTGAGTGGTACCGGCCACACTGTGCCTTGGATTGAGGTGGGGATGACTCTTACACATCACCAATGACCCTTGGATCGTTCTCATAAAATATAAATGCAATATAAATGATTTTGGTCATATTTGCATAGGTTAGTTGTTGTTTTCAATTAAAATTGTGTCCATTTTAAACAAAAGAGAGACCCTTTGAGTGGTAGCGGCCACACTGTGCCTCGGATTGAGGCAGGGATTACTCTTACACATCACAAATGACTTGTGGATCGTTATTATAAAATATAAAGGAAATCCAAATGTGTTTGGTTGGATTTTCATAGGTTAGTTGTTGTTTTCAATTAAAATTGTGTCCATTTTAAACAAAAGAGAGACCCTTTGAGTGCTAGCGGCCACACCGTGCCTCGGATTGAGGCGGGGATGACTCTTACACGTCAAAAAGGACCCATGGATAGTTCTTATAAAATATAAATGCAATAATAATGTGTTTGGTTGGATTTTCATAGGTCAGTTGTTGTTTTCAATTAAAATCGTGTCCATATTAAACAAAAGAGATACCCTTTGAGTGCTAGCAGCCACACCATGCCTTGGATTGAGGCGAGGTTGACTCTTACACGTCAAAAAGGACCTTTGGATCATTCTCCTAAAGGATCAAGACAATCCAAATGCGTTTGGTTGGATTTTCGTACGTCAGTTGTTGTTTTCACCTAAAATCGTGTCCATTTTAAACAAAATAGAGACCCTTTGAGTGGTACCGGCCACACCATGCCTCTGATTGAGGTGAGGATGACTCGTAAATGTCACCAAGTACCCTTGAATCATTCTCAAAAAATATCAAGGCAATCTGAATGCGTTTGGTCATATTTTCATAGGTCAGTTGTTGTTTTCAATTAAAATTGTGTCCATTTTAAACAAAAGAGAGACCCTTTGAGTGCTAGCGGCCACACCGTGCCTTGGATTGAGGAGGTTATGAATCGTACACATCATCAAGTACCCTTGTATCGTTCTCATAAAAGATAAAGTCAATTCGAATGCGTTTGGTCGGATTTTAATAGGTTAGTTGTTGTTTTCAATTAAAATTGTGACCATTTTAAACAAAAGAGAGACCCTTTGAGTGCTAGCGACCACAACGTGCCTCGGATTGAGGCGGTGATGACTCGTACATGTCACAAAGTACCCTTGGGTCGTTCTCCTAAATGATCAAGGAAATCTGAATGTGTTTGGTTGGATTTCTGTAGGTCATTTTTTCAATTAAAATTGTGTCCATTTTAAATGAAATAGAGACCCTTTGAGTGGTTCAGCATTCTTGCATGTTGCTAGTGCATATCATCTGCTAAAATGGGAAAATTACTCATTGGAGAAAGGATGTTTTATTTAATAACAATTACAATTTTCTTACTAACATTTACATACAACAATGTTTCATCTTTTGATCCCCTTAACCCCTCTCAAAAATGACCACAAATTGTACATGTCCCCAAGTCAGATTTTCATTGTATTTGTGTAAAATATTCCATCAGGTATGCGGACCACTCGTTTTTGAACACATCTATATCGTCTTGTGAGTATGAGGCTTTTCGGCAGTCAGAGTAGTACTGTAAAATATAAAAATAAAAATTAATAAATAACTTAAACGAACTAGTAGTTGTTTTTGAAAATACCACTTTAGGGATGCTAGTTTGTTGATGAAAAATGATCTCTTTCATAAATTTACAAACATAATAACCACAATCATTATTGTTTTTTTTACACTACAAAAAAATTGATCATTAGGAGAATAAGTAACTTGTGTTGAGATGTGTTTTGATAGTGAAATTTTATTATATATACCCTGATATTTGTCCAGACGTAGTACTTGCTCACCTCCTTATGCTTAGCCCCTATCCTCATTACTTTTTTTAGACGATAATGATACACTGCCCTATCATAATAAAATCCTCTGTAAAAGATAATATAAATTATATTACTTGATTTTTAGACCTAAAACGTAAGATGTAGTGTCTTACAAATTCACAAACTCCATCATGTGTGGTCGGTTTGATGGATATCCTTCCTTTGAATCCAGAAAATAAATCTTTGGAGTATCCATGTTCACCGCAATTAGCAACCAATGTTGCCTAAAAACACAAAAAGGAATAAGTAATAAAATAATTGAAAATATAATTGATATGCTTTAATCACATAGTATTATCCCTACATGGTTGGTATTAGGAAAAGTCTGTCATCTGTAATCTTGCTTTCAAATGATTTCAGCAAGCTGTTCATTATTGCATCCCTTTTTGATGGCTCTATTTTTGTTAGGTGTGTTGATGTGATATGAGGACTAACGAGTCCAAATCTTGGCTCATGGGAAAATTCCTTCTACTGTTTTTCATAAATGCGTCTATCAACAATATAAAATGCATTTAGTCATAATTTTCACATTAGATCAGATTTTAGAAAATCAATTCATGGAAACATACCTCATATATACATTTAAAACTGTGACGCCTAGCCAACCGTTTTCAAGGATCTCATTTACATTTTCAGCAGCAACAAAATCTTGACTTTCCTCTCCATATATATTCTCTTCGAAAACCACTATATGACTATTACCATCTTTTAGCTTCATATCCACATGAGTCTTCAATGCTAGTAAATGTGGATAGAGAACAGGTGGTGTTATTGTGCTTTCAATAGCTCCTTGGGATCATTTGGTCGATCCTTTATATGGTTTTGAGCCAACGTTTGTCACCCCCTTCCCTTTATCCGTCTATAACAAAAATCCTTGGTTCAGACCCTTTTTTCATTAATTTTTAAGGGTTTAGATTGAAAAAAAAGGAAATAAATACCTCTTTGACTGCATGTACTCTTACAATTTGTGACGGCCATTCAATGAATGTCCCAATAGCCTTTTCGACCGTATTAATATCATCTCCATCAAGTGTAATAGGTAGCTCTGCATTTGGCTCATGAGCTATAGTAATCGTCACTTTCAGATGATCTTTCAGAAGTGGTCTATTATGCAGTGTGGAATCTAGGATATTGAACACTATAGCCCTCACTACAAGGTGATAGGTGGGTGTTGACAGAAATAAATCACAATCATTATCACCCTGTAGAAGATCGGTACAGAAAAATTATCAGTGTTTGTCTGATTCACATTTCATGGGAACAACTATTAGAATATTGATTACCACATCTAAGACAGCTCTTTGAGGTGAATGGCTCGCCTCAAAGCTGGTGGGGGTGAGGCGGGATGTTCACGCGTTGTTTTTTCCTGAGTTGTATATTCCCTTTGCTTCCCACCCATAAAAGTTGCTAGCAACTCTCCATGCCATTGTAATCGTTCTTCAAGGGTTGTTATTTTTTTGATCATTTGTTTAAATTTTTCATCTGTATCATCCATTTTTTTCTTCTTCTCAAAATATACTCGGGGTGTCACCCCAAACCCTGCACCTCTGACATGACCATATTTTTCTAGCTGCTTCAAAGCCGTTGATAATAGGTATGTATCTGCTACAGGAGTAGCTGATTCCATTGACTGTCAGATATAGTAAAATAACTAATTATTTTTATGTAATAGAAATTTAAAACAAATATTTTTATCGTCGTGTCATACTTACATGTATTTTCCACACTTTCTGTGTGTTTTCATCTACTAACTTCCCTTCTTTGTTCACACACACGTGCCTCCTTCCATAGCAGATGACATGGGATGGAAGTGCATTTGGTTTTAGGCTCATCAATCTACATATAAACATAGAAATATAATTATGATGTTGTTTATTAGAACCTAAAAATATTACTGTAAATTTAAAATACGTACCATTTTCTTTTCTAATTAAGAGTACCCCATCCTTTCTTTACGATAGGGGTATGTTGTTTTTCATGCATGTTCCTTATTTTCTGTTCAGAGTTTCTGTTTCATAAATGAAATATTGACAATCAAAGTGATGAATACACTCAAACAATGTATTATCACCCACAATGTACCTAAAACTTATCATCCCCATGACAGCCAATAAATGCATCCCATGCTTCTTGGGATATCAGGTGAGCATAGACAATGGGTGGGTGTGGGTTTATTTTACCTTTGGAATCTTTCATGTGACATCTTGTTAAAATAGTGTGAAAACCTCAATGAATCCTTCCTGCAAACCTTACTACATAATCCTTGTGTGAATCATCTACTATAAATGTAATCTGCAAGAGATTGATAAGAGTAAGACATTGTTTCATTATTTTATTTGCTAGTAAATTAAAGAAATAAATTCATAATGTTGCCGTAATTTCTTCCCAGATCATAGCCTTCAGCCCAGACACAACATGGTGCCATGAATCTATGTCAATCAGCATGCACTGCCGAGTGACAACTCCAATGTAGCTGCTAAACATAGCCTTGTTGGGATTCACATGTTGACCTCGTGCATTCCATCCGACTTCAAATTTGATGCCTTTGCTTTTCGCCTTAAGAATTTTGGCTAACACCGTCAAACTACGATGCACCTGTGTTTTCTGCGATGTTGGTCCTTCATTCCTTATCATTTCATCGATATCAACATCATCTATATGTTCATTTGAAATGGTATCAATGGAATGTGATGATGGTTGTTGGACCTCAACACTAGGAGCAGCAGGAGCCGCAGCAGTAGGAGCAGCAACAGCCATAGCAGGAGCAGGAGGAGCCGCAGTAGGAGGAGCAGCAGGAGCAACAGGAGCCGCAGTAGGAGCAGCAGCAGGAGCAGAAGGAGATGTAGGAGCAGAAGGAGCAGCAGTAGCCACAGCAGCAGCAGCTTGAGAGACTTGTTCAGCTTCAAGGTTAGGAGCACCAAAATGTGCAGAAGTCATTATCTGCAAAAGTGGTTGTACAGTTAATTTAGATTACATAAATTCAGTAATGATAAGATAATAACATGAGATAATAAGATCTATATTATAAAAAAATTACTTTTTTATTGAACTCTCTTTATTTTTTCCAAAGGATGAAGGGATTTGACACCTCTATCGATTATCCAAATCCCTTAATTGTGGTCTCCTCTAACATACAAAACATAATCTGCATTGGGACCGCTCTGAAATGATTGCAACGTACCACTAAAAGGATCATCCTCAACTGAATTTTCATTGGAACCATCAGTAGTTTTGGATGATAACAGAACAATCGACCACTTTCAGTTTGCAGGATCTGGAACATAAAAAACTTGTACCGCTTGTGATGCCATTATAAACTGTTCGTCTTTGTACCCTTCTTTACTAAAATCAACTTTCAAAAATCCTCATTCATCTATTTTAACACCATTGTTGTTATCAACCCATTTTCATTGAAAAATCGATAATTGGAACGTCGTATAATCTAACTCCCATATTAGTTTGATAATGCCAAAGTATGACATATTTTCATAAATTGAATTTATGTCCTTACTACCAGAAACATGCATCGCTTCATCAACTAGTGTAACTCCACTATTTTTCATGGTACTATCTTCATCATGTTAATCTGTATAGAATGTATAACCATTAATTACATAACAACTATAATATAATACATACACACTTGGTCTAGTGGCTAGCCATCGAAGTCGTTCTGACATTGAATTCATATTTTCATCCAACTTCTTAAAAATATGGTCCTGAAACCATCCTATAAACTGGTGATTATGTGTATCTGATAACCATTTTTCCAGACCTTGATGGATTCAACTGCCTAAGAATTTCTTTGTGAGTTTCAATATATGGAGCAACCTCCCAACTGTTATGCAAAACATAAAGATGAGCCTGCTTCCGATCTGTAATACTGATTGTCACAACTTCTCTTCCAAAAATTACCTCACCCTCAATGCATCCAATGTGATGAGATTTCAGGAGACCAGTTCTTTCCACATCAGATAGGTATTTAGTAAAAAATTCAATGGCTTCCTCAACAATATATCGCTTCACTATACAACCCTCTGACCGACTTCGATTTTTGACATACCCTTTCAAAAATCTTTATATACCGTTCAACAGGATAAATCCGTCTATAGTGCACAGGACCACAAAGTCGAATCTCTCTCACCAATTGAATCATCAAATGAACCATCATATCAAAGAATGTTGGCGGTAATAACATTTCTAATTCACATAATATGATGACAATTTCTTTTTCCATAGCTGGAAATTTCTCTGGGTCTAAAACTTTGCTACATATAGCTTTGAAAAATAAACAAAGTTTGGTTAACATATGACGAACATTATTGGGAAAAATGCAACATAAATCTATAGGAATTAGATCTTGCATCAAAACATGGTAATCATTTGATTTTAAACCTTTTAACTTCAAATCATTCATTGACACAATGTTCTTGATATTTGATGAGTACCCCTCTGGAACCTTTACATCATTTAAGAAGTTGAAAAACTGATATCTCTCCTCCCTAGAAAGAGTATAAGCAGCTGGATGAAGAAACATTCGATTTTCACCCTTCACGGGAGCCAACTCTTCTCGTATTCCCATGTCAACCATGTCCAACATTGCCTTAATTCCATATTTTGTTTTTCCAGGGGCATTTAGCAATGTTCCGATAACACTATCACATAAATTTTTTTCCACATGCATCACATCAAGAAAATATATGACGTACAAACAATTCCAGTATGGTAATTAAAAAAAACTGATCTCTTTTTTCAACTAATTTTCGTAAGGTTTTTCAAAAATGGTTTACCAAAAATAGTGTTCAGAACTTTTACTTTCTCAAACAACTGATCACCTATTGGTGGAGATGGTGTTGCGCGTTGTTCTGAACTTCCATTGAATTATGTCGTCCAAGATCAGTACTTATTCTGACGAGGTATAAATCTACAATGTTCTAGAAACACATATTTCGATGAATGTTTTAACCTAATTTATTCTGTATCTTCTTCGCACACAGGACACCCTTGAGTTCCTTTAATGCTATAGCCTGAAAAATTTCCATAAGCAAGGAAATCATTTATTTTCCCATACAACATCGCTCTCAATGTGAAGTATTCACTTTTATAAGCATCATACAACATTACACCTGAATCCAACAATAACTTCAAATCCTCGATCAAAGGAGCCAGATAAACATCAATATCGTTACCTGGTTTTTTTGGTATTGATATAATCATAGATAACATGATGAATTTCCGCTTCATGCATAACCAGGGTGGAAAGTTATAATTTACCAACATAATAGGCCATGTACTATGAGTGTTGGTTTAAAAACCAAAAGGATTCACTCCATCTAAAGATAACACAATACGAAGGTTTCTCGACTCTTTTTCAAATTCAAGATACTCATGATCAATTTTCTTCCATTGAGGAGAGTCGGTCGGATGACGTAATTTCCCATCTTTATTTCTTTTATCTGCATGCCAGGACAATTGTATTGCAGTTTCTTCACTTCCATATAGACTCCTAAACCTTGGAATGATTGGAAATTACCATACAACTTTAGTAGGATTGGATTTACCTTTCTTGTATCGAGAAGCACCACACTTTGGGCATTCTGTAAGTGATTTATTCTCCTTGAGAAACAATATACAGTATTTCGGGCAGGCATGTATTCTTTCAGAAATCATACCCATCAAGTGTAGCATTCTTCTAGATTCATATGTCTGGCTTGGGAGCTCATTATCTTCCAGGAGCATGTCATTCAAGAGAGCAAGTAGTTTCGTAAAATTGACATCACTCCATCTATTTCTTACTTTCAATTTATACAACTTCAGTACAGCTGACAATGTTGTATACTTAGTGCAAGAAGCATACAATGACATCTTTGCATAACTCTTTAACTTCTCAAACAATTTTGGGCAATCAAGGAGTTCATATTCAATTGTCTTTGTCATTTCCTCAATACGATTTTCATCATCATTGACATCTGTAATAACATCTTACATACTGTCTTCTTCATTATCCATATTTGTATTCATATCTGATGATCCATAAAACACAGTTTTATCCTAGCCAGTAGCTACATTTGCTTTTTCTCCGTGTTTATTCCAACATTTATAACTCCGATCTATTCTGTGACATATCAAATGTTCTTACAACTCCTCTAGAGTAAGTAGTCTAGAATAACAACAACGTAAACACGGACAAAGGATTTGATAAGGATCCTTTGCGTGATCCTTTGTAAACTTGATGAACTCTTTCACTCTGTTCTCGTACTCTATTGTCAAATGATTAGCATCCATCCAATCTGTATTCATCTTCATCCTATTTGAATCTCAAATATTAGTATTTATAGTTCAAGTACACAAAATAATACTTCCAAATACATTAGAAGAGAACCAATTCTTTATAAAAATAGATATTAATAGAGCCTAACCATTGGTATTTATTCATCTTCATTAAATATAATTACTTTAGATTCATTATAGTTTCCTCAAATCACCCCAGAACAAATACAAGAATAATCAAGAATGATACATCTACCACTCTTAGGTCTCTACCCTACATTCAATATCATCATGCCTAAATACCCATATATCCACACATACACATGTCACAGACACATAAAAAACCATATCCACATCAGAACCAAAGTACCAATATGGATTTCAATCATGTTACTCAACTCAAGTGGTGGTGTGTAAGAAATAATAAGAAAATATAATAAGTATATAGTCACACATAAATCTCAAACTGGTGTTAATAATCCAATAAACCAAAGGTATCATTCCATCTATCAAAATACTCTGAAGGAGCCCATATGCGATAGTAGTCCCAGGCGGTGAAGGTTCCTAAGGAGGAAGGGGTGAACACGCACCTATCATGGTTTGAGGTTAGTTCACTGAGGTTGAAGGTGGCCCGATACTCCTACAAGGGTTCATTCCATATTTCACAAACCATGTCCTGGTACCCTAGGATGTTAACCCACTTCTGGTGGAAGTGAAACCATTCCTGATGATCATGCCAAGAAGAAATGGAAACCAAGAGGGGGGAGTTAATCAAAATACCTCAAGAAAGATGGAAAAACATGGTATTTTAGAATAGGTTAGTGGATTTCATGTTGGCTAGACACCTATCCAATAGACTACACAAGCGGTGATGGCCCCTGCAGTTGTTGCACCAGGTGAAACTATCACCTGAGATGTTGAGATCAATGAGGCCCTTCCCAGCCATGAACTGAACAAACTCCATGATGGCCTTCCTCTGGAATGGGCTTCTACATTTCCTTTCCTTTGGGTTGGAAATGAAATTAAAGTCACCCCAATAATCAATGGATGGTGGTCGGGATCGATGGTATTTTGTTCAAAAGGACAATCAATCCCCCTCAATTTTTTAAAATACCAATACCATAAACCATTTAAAAACAAGACATTTTAATTTATTTTGGAAATCATTCCCAAAAAAATCAATAAAAAACACATGCCAAACCATTTGGAATTTTATTTAAAAAATAAACTTATCTTTATTTTAAACCATGATTTTCATTTATAATATCAAATCCACCAACGGTAGAAGGAAACCTAATTTATTTCAATGAAAAAGGTTAATTCACAATAAGATACCATCCATTCCATATATTATTTTCATTAATAGGGTTATTTTGTGCTTCAAAATGATCAAAACATGTCTAACCAACTTCAAATGGATAAAATATGAATTCATTAAACACATGAATCCCAAAAGGAAGATATAGTATAGAAACACCCACTTGGAATATTTGGGATCAAAACACAATGAATCTGAATGAGTCTACTCAAATGAAGAACATTGAACCAAATAAAAGGGATCTCAATAAAAGGTAAAAGAGATACTATAACCATAATTCCCCATAAAAATTATCGGTCTAGTAAATACCAAAGCTTCCTAGCCCCCAGGAACAAATAATCAATTGATGGAGAGAGATTGAAGTTCAAGAAAAGAAATAAATACCAAAAGAGGATCACCATTTTGAATGAAACTTCAGTCCACCAAGTGATGAGGATAGAAGATCCAAACTATCCAAAGGGGCTCCCAAGGCTTGATTTGGTTGAGTTAAACTTGAGGGAGAAGATAAAATAAATAAATGGGGGTATTAGGGGGAAATTACACTACTACGTCGATGCTTCCTCATATACAACGACACCACTGGCTAGATAGTGTCCCTCACCAGCTAGATAGTGGTTATAGTATAAATGTTATAACCATAGGTTATCCCACTGGCTAGTCACTACAGACCCACCAGCTAGCTGATGGCTATAGAATTTTTTTGTATCCATTGTGAGTCCCATTGCCTAGCCAATTACCCTCACCGGCCATTCGGTGGAACACATGAAACTTTTCAACCTACATGTTCATGTCCAAACCTTCTATAACAGTCTGGGACATCCTATGACCCCTCAAAAAACCCAAAAATACTCAAAGAGCATTGATTTGATGAAAGAGATACTGAGATGTTACAATTCTCTCCACCATTCTGCTTTTTATCCGAATAAATATTCTAGTACGAAGGATAAAAAATGATGAGACAAAAATAAATTCCACACAATAATTATTGTGTGGACAATTCAAAAAATATAGGAAGATTCACCAAATAGAGGACCACTATGAAAAAATTAAAATGAACAGATAACCAATATTCCCAAGAACCCTTAATGTATATCCTCCAAGAACATCATACATCTCCAAATGACACGTCTACATCACTAAGAAGAGAGAAAATCCCAATAATGTCCAGAGACCTAGCATAGGTCACCCAACCATTTAAATTTTCACTAAAATGGTGGGACTTAAGATGGAAATATATAAGAACACATGTCGTCACCCAAATAAGAGACTACAACCACTAACCATGAAGAACCACTAAGAGAATAATTCGAAACCTAAGGAAAGTTACACCCAAAACATATCAATGAATCCAAATGAAATAACACAATCAATGTCCATCAATGATTCAACCAATAACACGAAATTAAAAAACTGAAAGGGGTTTATTCCTCGATCAAGTACTCGATTGAAACCTTGAATTCCCACTATAGAGTGTCACCCATTGATGGTCTCATTGAAGTAGACACCAACACATCCTAGTGACTGGTCCATCAAGAGACTTCATAATCATATTCATTTGAGTACACACCAAAAGCCTATCTATGTCCAACCATAAATAGATCATATAAAATGGTTTTTGCACAAAGATGGAAAACTAATATATTAAAAGATAGACCACCCAACACATCAAGACTGAGCTCTAACCAAGAAGTTGTGAATCAGAGGACAATAAGGAATAATAACCACCTTAATGGTCTCGAACACCCACCCAAAGAAGACAACCATTGAAGGAAACATAAGAGATTTTAAATGGAAATAACCTAAAATATCCGTAGGTTTCTAGAAAAGGATGAATCATGTAGCCTACAACCATCACAATCTCAAATATCTATTAAATCTATCATGAAAAATCAGTATATGGTTATGTGTGATGGGAGAGGAGAACAATATTAAAAAATGATTTGGAAAACATGCCTTAAAGGGAGGTCCGGAAAACCGAAGCTCGAGGGTGTTACGGGCGGCGGAGGTCTGGAAAACCGAAGTTCGAGGGCAACGGAGGTCTGGAAACACGAACTTAGTAGGATGCGGAGGTCCGGAAATGAGAAGAAAGGGTGGCGGAGGTCCGGCAACGCGAACTCAGTGGGCGGCAGAGGGGAGTCGCAGGGTTCCAGTACCGCGAGAGATTTAGGTCGCGATAAAACAAGGGCACTGTGCGACCGACTTTATAAAAAATGGAGTAAAGTTTTATCAGCACTTTTTTAGCACTGATAATGGTACTCTTTATCAGCGCTACAAAAGCGCTGATAAATCCTTCCTGTATCAACGCTAAAATTTTAGCGCTGATACATGGATTCTTTATTAGCTCTTTTCTAGTGCTGATAAAGGGTCATTTTATCAGCGCTTGTTTAGCGCTGATAAAGGTTACCATGTATCATCGCTAAAATTTTAGTGCTGATAAAGGGTAACCTTTTATCAGTGGTTTTTCTTAGAGCTGATATAACGGGGGTGCTTCCCTTGCCCGTTTTTTGTAGTAGTGAATTAGAACGTTCCAAGGTATTACATATTGCAGATACACTTAGTATGTGGCCCTCTAGACCTCTTTCTTAGTGGAATTAGTAATAACCTCCTAAATTCAAAGTTTAGTGTCTAGAAACATGCCAAGTTTCCCATAGGGAAAGAAGTTAATGCCACAATGACATCTAACATCCTATGAATGCTTACCATTTAATATAATCACTTTATCATGATATCTCAAATCAAGAAGGTTGAATGTCAGTGCCATCAACCTACATATTTGATTTCTCTTTCTTTTATTTTTTGAAAATGAACTCACCCACTAAATACTATAGTCGTAGATTTATGCAGGAAGTTTCATTCTCATCAAAGGGCCAAAGGTATTAAATTCCTTCAAGAGCTATAATGGATAAATTATTTCTCGCATTATCCATTAATGCAATATCACACATGAAACACCCATCGTATCATACCTCGACGCAAGTATATGTTATCATGATTTTCATAAATACATTAATGTACACGAGTCATGATATCCATTAATTATAATCTTAAAGTTCTATGGACTAATACACACATCTGTATATAGAAACATCCAATGGCACATGGAAATGTGGATTTCATATTGACGAGTCTGTTCTCATAACCTCATATCTTAGAGATTACCAAGGGCGAAGACCATGAGTAGGAGTCTATTTTTTTGAACCTACTACCATTGATAGCCTATATTGTCTATGTCCTATAAAAAAATATCATCTGCCCATGGAACATATATTCAAGAACATTGTCATGGAACCTCTAGGTTATCATCATATAGGGAACTTCTATGAACTTTTAGTGTGACACATATTATTAGTACATTACCACATAAAAAATCATGCAGAGGAACAATCATGATGTGATAAAAAACATCAATAAAAAATACATAATTAAGTAATAAGAAATTTGTTCTTGGGAACCAAATCCAAACTAAAACACCCATACATGTCAAGAACATAAACGGTTTCCCCTAGGTTTCACATAGTTTGGACTCAACTATGCATCTCCCATGTAAACTAAACCATGAAAGAACAAAATGAACTAAAAACACCCCTATATAATGGTATTCACATAGTTTCCCCTAATCTATTCACATTAACCATTCATAAAGGCAAAAGATACCTAAAAAATCCAAAACAATACATTTTCATGACTGATTGACCCATAACCCAATGATAAGATCAATGAATGGTAAATGAATAAAATTTAAGGGAAAATAAAAGTTGGGGTGTGATTGAACTCCCCACCATAACACTTTCATCCCCCAAAAAGTCACAAAATCTAAGTCTGATCAAAGAAATAAGGGCTCTCAATCCATAAAGAATAACATCCTGAAAGAATCCTCTCGAGTGAGCTAAAACCGAACAAATCTTACAACCATATTGTAATTCTTAACTCCAAAAAATCGCACCTAAAAAGCTCAAGGAAGAGTTGGAAGTTGCGATTCGAAATGGGTCTCCCTACCATTTAAGGATTCAACTAGCCTATGGATTCATCACAGTGAAGCATTCAAAAATGGTTCACTACCAAACATGGAATAAATTTCCAATGGTAAATTCAAATAATATTACCCGATCAAAACACAATCCATAATTCCATGAACCACATATCTCTTTAAATGGGAATAGGGTATGAAATTTCCCAAAATAAACTCACATATCAAAGACTTGCAATGAAATAGAAAAAGAGTGAAAAGATAAGAAAAGGATATTAGAGGTTGCCTACAAGATTGAATGGGGATGCTACCAAGATTTTAGAGTCAGCATGGAATCATTTTTATTTTACCTGGATCCCAAACTATAGAATTTTTTAAGGTTCTCTAATCAACCATAATGATGGGAGGTCTTTAGGGAACTAGAGAAAGAAGGCTTAAGATTCCCAAATTGACTGCATTGTAATTATATGAGTGAACGTTTCCTTTCAGAAGAAGAAGAAACAGATAAAGGAGACTCGTCCAAAATGGGTTCCTCCAGTTTACATTTCTCACCAGATAGGGAAACTTCACTGGTAATAAATGAGGCATGGCTACCACCCATGAAGGGTTTCCCTCCAGAAACCAACTCAACTAGAAATTCCTCATCCACCAATTCTTTAAAGGAGACTAGCCCAGATGATAGAACTCGATCACTAAGATTTGGATGAATACCATTCATGAACAAGTGATCCTTTTAGGAGTCACTTGATGTGATCTTAGAAGAAAATGAAACAAATCACTAAAACGATCAACATACTTTTTCACTAACTACTGAACTCAATAAACACCCATGATATCCAGTATTTTCTCTACCATCACTTACTCAAAAAGAAGTCACTAAAAAATGTTCTTAAAGAACTCTCACATCATTCCATCTTACAACAGGGATTGAATGACTAAGTTCCACTGATCCAAACCAAATCCCTCAAACAAACTCAGGGCAACTCTCACCCTATGGGATTTTGGAATTACTATTGACTTGAATATCTCTTTGACTTCACCTAACCACTCAATGACCACTAGGGGACTTCGATCACCATGAAACATAGTCAGGCATTAAAAAGACCTTAGTTCCACCACTCTAATAGGTGTCAGGGTATAGTCATCCATAGGAAGAGACTTCTAATGTTCCATTATGATCTTTCTTGGATGTATACTATAAATAACACAAACTCCTAAAACCAAATCAATAATCATACAAATAAAAATCATACCCAGGTAGAAATAATATTTCAACTCATAATACCAATCCCAAAAAACCAATTCATAACATGGAATATAATCAAAAGTTATCTTTTAAAAAAACAACTTATTCCATTAATAAAATCATTCAACCAATTTAAAACATCATACCCATTTTAAATCTACCCCCCCCCCCCACATTTCAATTTCAAATCCTCACATTCTATTTCAAAACAACTTTCTAAATTTCAAAAACCCCTTTCAAACCTTAAAACCATTCTTTTCCTTTAAAAATGTGATTTTCATCACAAAAGATCCTTTTATTTTTTTTAAATAGAAATCATGTTTTCTTTAAATCTAACCCACGTCAACTAAAACTCAATTAAATAAAATTGCATAACTCAAAGATTATTTAAAGTTGGATTAATGATTGTTTGTGACTTGACCACATGGTTTAGTGGACCATGTGCCAATTGTTCAATCGTCAATGGAAGTCATGAGGAACTAGGTACCCATACCCCACATGGTTTGTTAGGTCATGTGATCTCACTATATAACACCAATTTAAATCCCATTTTCATCTCTCAAAATGAATAAATCCATAAAATAATCCAAAATACCAGAAACCCTAATCTATGACTCAAAACCTGACTTTCCATGGTAACTCAAGGCTTAGGGTGAGTTAGAGCTCATGACACTCTCCCTACACCTACCTCTCGAGTTTTGATAGTCCTACTCTGGTCTACTAGAAACACCTAGATAGAAAAGGGTAGCTTGAATACCATTTTTTAATGAACCAACCTGAGCTAACCTTTGAATTGGGTACCCTAACCTATGACATACCCGATAGGAATCCCCGATCCCTACGGGATGATGAAAAGAATCACGAGAATTACAACACAATCATTGGAGAAGATTTCACCTGATAAATAATTAAGAAGCATGGGATTCCACCTGAAAACCTAACATGGTCAACCTATGGATCAGAGTTCCATGCGGAGAAGCATAACCAAAAATGTAAACTAAAACAAGCGAAACAAGACATATCAAAAATAAAATCCAATTGAGTGTAAATAAAATAAACAAAAACAAGATCCAAATACAGGAAGCCGAATAGGTCGATAAAATTGTGATATAAAAAGAAACCCAAAAGCCAAATAAAACCCAACATCATCCCCGTGTGATCTCTAAGGTCACGATCCGTATAGAATATCGACCTGCCTCAAGTGCTATCAAGAACCATTACCAGAACCTATAAAACATCTCGACTCTACCAACATCGAGTGGCACAATTAGGGTGTGAGGATAAACAGCTCAATAGGTAAACACCATTGATTCCATACATTTCCTTTCCCAAAACATGCCATAAAAACTAGTTTGAAAGTACATATAGAAAGTAGGTTTTTTATCATTTTGAGGAAACAACCATGTTATTTCCTTGAAAATATTCTTTAAATCTAAAAAACATGTTTAAAGGAACTTTTAAGGATTTCATAAAACCATTCCTTTCAAAAATACACTTTTATAAATCCCTTTTTTAAAAGAAAACACCCAACTCACACTAATGCCGTACAAAGTAAACAAAAATAAGATGTCACTTCACGAGTAAAGCATTTTTCATAAAATTAGGAATACAATATATGGGTAAAATCAGGGACATAGCATAAAAGAACCATAAGGAAGGGGATTAATAGTGAAACCAAAATAATGATCAGGAAAATAGTATAATATAAATAATCATGGGAAATTCATAAATATCATCTGAGGAGACCCTAGATGTACTCAGGTTGGAACTATTTATTAGTCTATCGATAAAGTTACTAAGTCTATAACCACCCGATTGCTCTCAAATAGCCTCATCGGTGGCACAATCCCCTATTGTATCTAACACCTCAGTGGATCTAGTTCATTTCATCAGGACTAGATAAAAATGTCTCTCATCCCTCGCTAAGATACCTAGGATCCCATGATGATAATAAAAGTGGGAAATGAGGTGCCCCTCATATCAAATATATCAAACAAGAATACATATAAGTAAAACCCATTAATAAGACCATATCCCTACACCCATACACATGAACACCTCCTTGCAATAGAGGGCTTCCATGTGGGTGCACACATTTCAAAGAAGTTTCTTGAAGGTGCCAACCAGGCCATAGCAATTGAAATTAACAACAGGCTTCTAAAAAAAATCTTTTTTCCCTTTAAATTCATTTCAAAACTCAAAGGTGATGTCAATCCATTTTCCCCAAGTTCCAAATAGGCCTTAAATAAATTTTAGAAAACATATTTTAAAAAGAAACACTATTTGGAAAGCATTTTAGAAACCCAAAGGTGATTTGAGAGCTCAAGATTTTATAAGGACACACTGTGAACTTTCTATAAATATATGTGCATACACACATATATCTCCTCATGCACATTTATATGTGTATGAAACTGCATGCATATAGGTGTGTGCATTCATAGGGTTCTAAGGAAAACAACCAAGGAACAAAAATAAATCCACCCATTGAAGTATGAGCAATTCTAAGCATAACCATCAAGGCCCTCAAAATGGAAACAACCCAAAGAAACCATGATCTAATTGAAGAAACCAACTCACAAAAAAAATTGAAGGCTAAACATAAATCGAAACACAAAGATTCCTTTAAAAAGGCCGCATAGGAATTTTAGGAAACACTTAGTATGCATATACTTTTAACACAAAGACAAAAGCATTGGAACCTAGGAAAACCCCTAAATAAACCATTAACCCGTGAATCTTTCTAAAATAATTTAAAAAATTCACATCACAAATCAATTTAATCTAGATATAGGGTTATAAAGACCCATGTATTTCATGGTGTTCTTTGGAAATGGAATTAATGGAAACACTTACCTCGACGGTGTACAAACAAAAAAAACTCTTAATACGGAAGAAGCAAGGCCTAACAAATCAACCACACGACCTAACATCAAAAGAAACAACACATATGAGGCAACCCACACCCTAGGGTTTGGCTAAATAGAATCCAAGACAAAAGGAAGAAAGAAAACATGAAGAAGAGGGAAAAGAGGAGTAGAGGTCGTACCTTGAAGGAAAACACCAAAGAATGGAGGAAGGAGCTTCAAGATCAAAGGTGAGAGGGAGATGGAGACCTCCCCTAGTGCACCTCGGTCAAACGAGAGGTAGAGGGGGGCCGAATGAGGTTTAATTTCAAGGGAGGCTAGAACAAGGAATTCAAGTTTTAGGAAAACTGGGCGAGCTGCATAGTTAGGCCACACAGTTTACAAATCGTGCAACAACCGCACACCCTTTATTAAATGGAAAAACCATCCTCACGCAGTTTAGTCGCACGGTTTAAAAATTGTGTGTCAGTCGTGCGCTCTTCACTAGACTCACCAGGGTTTGGAAAATTGTACGCCAACCGTGTAACACACACTTGTCATGCGGTTTCCATTGACTGTGCACAAGTCCTATGCCAACACTCAGGCACACCAAACTCTCGCACGGTTTCCCCCAGGATTCGCACAGTTTGGATTCAATTGTGTGCCATTCGTGTAGACTACATTGTGCAAGAACGAAGTGATATGAAAACACCCCTGCATAAAGTTAGTCACACGGTTTCCACTAAAATGTGTGCACTAACCATGCAAAGAGGCAAAAAGTGCTTGAAAACTCCCAAACTTTAAATTTTCATGCTGAATCGACCCAAAACTCATTAATAAGCTCAAAGACATATAAATTAAAAAAACGTAAGGGAAAATTAGGAAAAAGTGTGATAACTAAACGTTTCATTATTTGGAAGTTTTATAATGGCCGAGTGTAAAAATTATTTAAAAATAAATAAATTAAATGCAACAATTTTTTTTTATAATTTTCAAAATCAACATTATAAATTTTCTTTGTTTTTTTATAATTTTTAAATATTATAATTAGTTACATTCAATCTACTAGATCATCAATCCATTGAATTAGTGAGACATAAAAAAGGGATTTAGGAGAGCAAGGCATAGTCCCGAATTTCATTAATAGTTCTTCCATTCCCTTTATTGTAATTAATGTACTCCATTTGAACTGTATCTGCTTTCGAAACCCCCACTACTGCTCCTCCGGTGGTTGTCGCCGGCTAGAGGCATGCGACCATTACCAATGACCTACAAGGCCCTCCCTTTTTCTCCTTCGTGTTCTGGTCTCGTGAGGAAAGCTCGTGTCTGAAGACGATGAAATCCCTCAAGAACTACTGTGATATAAAAAGAAACTCAAAAGCCAAAGAAACCCCAACTTTGTCCCTGTGTGATCTTCAAGGCCACGATTCATCCAAAATATTGACCTGCCTCAAGAGCTATCAAGAACCATAACCATAACCTATAAAACAACTCAGGTCTACCGATGCCAAGTGAAAGAAGTAGGGTATGAGCATAAACAGCTTAGTAGGTAAGCACCAACAGTGCACCTTTCATTAAATAGACAAACCACCCTGCACAATTCGGTCACATAGTTTGGAAATTGTGCGTCAACCGTGCGCCCTTCACCAGACTCACAAGTATATATAGACGATTTGGCCGCATGGTTTGGTAAACCGTGCATCAACCGTTCATCGCACACTTGTCTTGCAGTTTCCATTAATTGTGCACAAGTCATACACCAACACTCATGCACACTAAACCCCCACATGATTTCCCCTATGATCCCCACAGGTTGGATTCAACCATGCGTCATTTGTGCAAACTAAATCGTGCAAGAACAAAGTGATCTGAAAACACCCCTGCATAAAAGACAATCGCACAGTTTCCACTAAATCGTGTGCACTAACTGTGCACAAAGTAAAAACCGCCTGAAAACTTCAAATTTTCAAATTTTTCCAAATCGCCCCAAAACTCAATTAGAAGTGCAAAGACCAATAAATAAATAAAACTTAAGGGAAAATTAGGATCACGTGTGATAACTAAACGTTTCATTGTTTGGAAGTTTTATAACGGAATAGAAGGGCGAGTGTAATAATTATTTGAAAAAAACTATAAATTAAATGCAACAAATAAATTTTTTATTTATAATTTTCAAAATTAACATTATAAATTTTATTTGTTTTTTTTAACGTTTTCTAAATATTATAATGAGTTACATTCAATCTATTCGATCATCGATCAGGGGGACATAAAAAAGGGATTTCGGGGGAGCAAGGGATAGTCCGGAAGTTCATCAATAGTTCTTCCATTCCCTTTACCGTAATTAGCGTACACCATTCGAACTGTTTCTGCTTTCGAACCCCCCTCGACTGATCCTCCTGTGGCTGTCGCCGGCCAGAGGCATGCGGCCATCGCCAAGGACCTACGAGGCCCTCCCTCTTTCTACTCCGTCTTCTGGTCTCGCGAGGAAAGCTTGTGTCTGAAGACGATGAAATCCCTCTCTCTGTTGCACAGACGCACACCTCTGATCGAGAACATTGGTTCCCTGATCCCGCCAATATACGAGCCTTGTACTCATTTCATTTCTCACAATCTCTTCTTTTCCTCTGAGCTCCCTCGATTTTTTAGCAGCGAAATCGACTCTTTCTTCAAAAGTTTGATCCGCCGGCCCAGCTCTCTTCCAAAATCAAGCCGGATAACTAAACCTTCGGTCGTTGAACCCAATGAATTCTCACCATCTATTAAAGTTCCCCGCGATCGATCCGCGATTAAGGTTCAAAATTTCTTGAAGATTGGAAGGGGGCAGCGCGATGGACAGCTTGAGCATTCCTTAGAGAGTCTAGGGCTACAGCTTTCAGAAGATCTAGTTCTGGACGTGCTCCAGCGGCATCGCGTGGATTGGGCGTCTGCGTACCGGTTCTTCAATTGGGTTTCTAAAAAGGGGGGCTGTGGGTATACTCCCGGGGCTTCAGTTTACAACGAGATTCTCAGCATTCTGGGGTTGGTGAGGCGATTCAGTGAACTGGCACAGGTGCTCGACGAAATGTCTGTTCGAAAGGGTGTCTTCAACGAAAGAACATTCACGATACTGGTCCTAAGGTATGCAGCGGCCCATAAGATTGAAGAAGCCGTTGAAATCTTTTACAGGAGGCCGCTTTTTGGTCTGGACCTTGACACGGCTGCTTATCATCTGCTTCTGAACATCCTATGCCAGCACGGGCATGTGGAGGCTGCAGAGTCTCTGTTAAAGAAGAACGAATTCCCTCCCGACATTAAAGCCATGAATATCGTTCTCCATGGATGGTTCATGCTGGGAAAATGGAGGGAGGTGACGCGGTTCTGGATGGAGATCATCTCATCGCCCTGCAAGCCAGACCGCTTCACTTACGGGACATTCATGAATGCATTGACGAAGAATGGGAAATTGGGCGCAGCTGTTGAGTTATTTCAGTCGATGTGGAAGAAGGGTCATCCTCCGGATGTGACGGTCTGCAACTGCATCATTCACGCTTTGTGTTCCAGAAGGATGACCTCCGAGGCCATGGAAGTTTTCCGGGAAATGAACGAGGAAGGCTGCCTCCCTAATGTCGTGACTTATAACTCCATCATCGGTCATCTTTGCAGGTTTGGATCGATCGGATCGGCTTATAAGCTTTTGGGTGAAATGGAGCAGAAAGGGGGGAGATGCTCCCCCAATGCCAGGACTTTCGGCTTCCTGCTGAAATCCACAGCAAATCCTGGGGAGGTTTCAGAGGTTTTGGGGAGGATGGTGAAGAATGGGCAAGCTTTGAACAGTGACTTGTACAATGTTATACTGAGATTGTATGTGAAGTGGGATCTTCGGGAGATGGCAAAATCTGTTTGGGAAGAGATGGAGAGAGATGGGTTGGGACCTGACTACCGCTCGTACACGCTAATGATTCATGGGTTGTATCGCAAGGGGATGATGAAGGAAGCTCTGTACTACTATGGTGAGATGGAATCAAAGGGAATGTGGATGATGCGTCAGACCAGGCTTCTGGTGAAACAAATAATCAGTAGATTGGGAAATGGTAGGTCATGAATTCCATGGCTGTGTTATTATTTAGGTTTATTTGATTCCCACAGAATATGATTAACAAATCCTCAATCATTTCCCAAGTAAATAATAATATATAAACTTTCGGAACTCCTTAATTATGTTTCTAACCGATCATTGCTTGTTAATTGACATAATTCATTTATAAGGAGTGTTTTTGAAGATTAACAGGGATTAAAAGGAGTCAAATAACGTTTAAGGCTTGAAGGAGTTGGCACGGGTGTGTTAATCTTACCATGGGTCATACTGTTGTATTTGGGGATCCAAAGTCATTATATGGCTGCATTATTGTGAAACTCAAACCAGATTGAACTTATGTCGATTAAAACACACTCAAAACCCAATGGTTTAGTGTCTTTGAAGATGTTAGGGTGGTGAGAGAAAATGTTTTTCGAGTTCTTTTTTTGAAAGTCCCGAAGGGGTGATTCTGGAACTTCGTTTCGGAATCAGAAGCAGTGACTCATGAAACCTGGAGGTCCGGAGTTAGCAACATCAAGGTTCCAAAAGTGGTGCAGGAGGATGAGTTTCATGCGTGTACACTCTTCATTGGAAGAGTCGGCGGCGTTCAACGGTCTACTGACGATGACCTTGATCAAGCGATGTTCATCCACTTATATTCGTTGGCAGTGGAACTTACTAGTTGCTACGAAAATCCTCTATAAATAGATGAGTGAGGTCACTTGTACGTGTGTGCTATATTATTGTGTAGCGATCTTCCAAATTTCTCGTGTAGTGTTATGGTATTTAGGACATTTGTAACTCTGTGAGAATTTCCCTTGTTCTCTTCAATAGAAAGTTATGGTGTTTCCCGTAGAGTAGGGCTAAGTTCGAACTATGTAAATCTCCAGTGTTTTCATGTGCGTATGAGTGCTTCTTTTGTTTGTTGCTTCTTTCTGCTTTGGGAGTTCGGAGTGTGCGTTGCGGTGCGTGGCAAAGGTACAAATCTTCTCAGTTCAGATACATTGTTCCTGTGCGTTGTTTGTTTTGGAAGGTTTGAAGCCTTGTTGCATAAGAGTGGCTTTGTAAGACATGTTTCAGAACATTAGGGTTTCGACACAACAAGTGGTATCAGATATACTTGGTTAGACCGTTAATGTCTGTATTGGTCCCACACTAAGGGAAATACTCTGAGAGGAGGGTGAATTTAGGGTAAGATAATTTTAAACAAAACCTCTATTGATCTGGCTCCATTATGAGGCAAAATACACTCCTCATTTTATCTCACGGTAATGTATAATGAAAATAAAAGCATGCAAGATACACATCAATTTTACTTAGTTCACTCGCACCAAACTACGTTCATGGAGCATACACTCGATGATGTGTCAGTGCACCAAAATTCACTAAAGCACACTGTTGTTTATAAGTTTGGAGTGAGCTCACTGTCCCCCTAGTTTACAAACAATTATGACTGAGAATGCATTGCTCTCCCAACTTAAGTGCATGCACAATTCCTTCAAAAGATTTTTTAGACAATCTGATTCAACACTATAACTGTTCACACTAGCATTGGTGTGACATTAAGCTCATTTTTCATCAATGCGATGAATTCTCCTTTGCGACGTAAGATTTTCTCCTCAAAAAATTTGCTTCATGTAAAATCTACTCTGTTTAAGATTAACTGCGTGGATTGTCTGTGGTAGTCTTCTTTTGCGCAAGTTCTTTGCAGTAGTTTACTTTCTACGTAATTTCTTCATTGTAGTCTACTTTCTTTGTAAGTTCTTCACAGAATCCCCACTTAGCAAAAAGAGTGCGTCTAACTCTTCCAAACTCCTCCAAAAAACTTCTTCTCTACAAAATGAGATGCTTAGGGGTCTATTTATAGGCAAAGGACCTCATGAGGCAAGCTCCGTATAAAATCTCATGATTTAGAAAAATATAACGCCTTCTATTTTTCAAACGATATACTCTGAGTGAAAATGATCCTTGACGCCCCGACTTTCGCATTGACTGTATAAGATCTTCCTTTCACAGTTCGTGCATGGCTTTCGCCTCCCATTCACAAACGACACTACCTCCGCATAAAATTTCCATGGCTTCATGTAATTCTTTCACAGTCCTGCATAATTATTTTACAGGATTCCTTCACTTTCTCTATATTTTTCACTAAACTTCTCCTTTGACTCTAAACTTTTGTGACCATCGTAAAACTAACTCCAAACACTTCTAGACACCATGTCTTAATGAATGAGTCAAGATCTATCTTTCTGATACTTTGTTAATATGTCTTTGTCAACATCAACAAACACAACCCAAAAACTCATAAAACACGGTTGTGAGATTTTTGCTAACAATCTCTTCATTTGGATTTGTTGACAACACTTCAAAATTCTTTAAGAAACTTGTTGGAAAAAACTTATATGTTGTTTGCTTCAAATTCCATTCACTCTTTATGAAGTGCCTCTTGATTGGTTATTTGCCTCAATCAAGAATTCTCCACTATAATCAAATGTTGACTGTAATGGTTGGTGTTTCCCACACATGCACAACATCTCACCATGCATACCCTAGCCCGCTTCACACATGACTCCTTTACAACAACTTCTCACTGCTTTCTCAGAGTGACATTGTGATCTCCATGCATACCCTGAGTCCCACAAATTCTATGCCTTCACACCATATATATGCAAGTGTTCCTTTTAGCGCCTCTTTGGAATTTGATCACCAGGTCTGCACATGATGCTTCTTCATCAATAAGATGATTTCTCTCTCTCACAAATTTTGATTGCCAACAAGTCTTCAAGAACACTCAATAAATCGGTCGTTTTTTCTTAGTTCAGCTTCATAGATCTTCAACAAATACTTCTCACTTTTCCATTTCACTTCTCAATCTTTGGAGGCTTGACTCCAACTGAAAAGGAACTTGCACAACGTATTGATCTCTCCTCGGTTTCTTCTTCTTCTCACTGCTTCAGCTCACTAATCTGAACTCAGATTACTGGCCAACTTTTTCTTGTTCCTCTAGCTTCGATATGTAGTAATCTTTAACTTTAGCTCACTATTGGATACTCCTTATTGCTCTTCCATGAGAGTACTCTAGTTCTTCTCAGCTCACACACACCCGTCCTCTCTCATTCTTTTTCCTCTTTATACGCAGGTCACTAAGAAAATATATTTTCTGTATTTTTGAATATAGAATCTCTCTTTGTGATTCGGTGCCCATGATCCTTCTCCCAATTTTTTTCACATTTTTCAGATGTGGGTGGTCTCACGATCTCCATATTACTTTTTCCTCCTCAATCATCGTCTACTGGTAAATTGTAGGAGCACCCTTTCTTTTTCATTCACATTTGTTTCTCATTTCTCTTCGTCAAATGCAGTATTCTGGATTCTTCCAACATGCCTTGAGTTTCTTATCATCTTCTTATCTTCTTTCTCACTAATCCATCTTGAACTCCTCTCTTTTCAACTTGCAACATGAAGAACTGCTCCATAGTTCAAAATAGATATACTCGACGACTTAAATCATTGGCCATTTAAGAATACAACTATTTCTCATCAAACTCAATCTCAACATGAAACACATTTAATTTGTGATATTTACAACATTGAAGCACAACTCTAGCATTTTCATCAGAATTCTTCAATTTTGGAAATTGAATATACCTTTATGCATCCTCTATTTTTTTAATGTTACCCTTACGTAGATCCAAATGACCTTTACAAAGCACATAAAACCCAAGGGATTACCTTTACGGAAGTCGGGACGACATTTACGCAGATTCTGATAACCTTTATGTAGGTCTAGATGGCCCTTACACAACCTTTAGAATGTCAAATCCACCCTTATGTAACTTCTTTGATATCCTTTACATAGAAGGTAGAAACTTGGAGTAACCTTTACGTAGGTATCCATTTACCTTTACACAATTTCTCATCTTCTCCAAATCAACTCAAACACACTTTCAAAATGCTATAGAATATGTTCCTTCATCCACCAAC
This sequence comes from Viscum album, assembly GCA_963277665.1. Lineage (NCBI taxonomy): Eukaryota > Viridiplantae > Streptophyta > Magnoliopsida > Santalales > Viscaceae > Viscum > Viscum album. The sequence continues at coordinate 1,892,575,046 of OY728165.1, forward strand.
ACTAGTCATTAAATCATTTGATGATCAACACCACAATCATCACATTTAATTTCCTCTTCATATATTAAATATGTAAATCTCAATTTTCATCCAGCAGCTTTCTGAAAATTTTGCAAAGTATAGAAGTCATATGCTGGGGAATTCCAAAGACTTACACTTGTAAAGTCTTACGATGAGGACTTCTAAAGACATACACTCACATGAAGTCTGGCGTTGGTAATTTGAAGTCATACGATGATGGTAAAGCCATATGATCGACTCAAAGACTTATGCTAAAGTCATACGATCCTAACCAAAGACATATGATGATGAAGTTATGCGATTTTCACTTGAAGTCATACGATGGAGTCATACACTCTTTCCTCTATCAAATTTCCGACCAACTATAAAGTCATACGGTTGGCCTGATGTCATATGATCAATCCAAAGTCACACGATCAGTAGAAATTCATAAATTTTGGGACATTTCCATTTTCTAGCTCCAGCTCAAAAATTCAAGACTTATTCAAATGGATCTAGGAAACTTCAAAGTCAACTCTAGCCTTCTCAACCCTTCATCCAAGAGTGCATGAACACTAATTTCTACAACCACATTGCAAAGAACTCCAGGAATGGTTCCTTCAACTCCAGTTAGCTTTACTAATCACTTTGAATCTATTTTAACCTTTGTAACTACAACTTAACAAGAGATCCGACATAACATTTTAGTAACCAACTCTTTCTACCCCTCATCCTTTTCAAATTATCATCCATAAATCAATGGATAGTTCCTTCAATATCCTGGGTCTTCAATCTTCCCAATCAAACTAGCCATTAACATTGATCATAACAAGATTCTTTAAGTTTTTCACTACACCCAACAACTTATAACCATCTTCTAACTATTTTAGACAACACTTAACACTTTAGTACATGTCTTTCACCTGAGGACTAACTCAAACAATCATTTGATGTGATAGCTACAACCTAGAAGCCGTCCAACCAGATCTTCATAGGTAGTTGCACCTATTTATATACTCCATTGCTAATATATGAATATTCCTTTACAATTCAAATGGAAGAAACATCAATCTCCTTTTCCCATAGTTCATGGGAAACACCTTCTTCATGCTTTGGGTGGATACTTCAATCTATCACTAATGTTCTCCAAGTATTGACTGTCCTGCAATAACTATATTGACAAAAAATACATTACAAACATCACAAAGATACATGCAAACTTCAATCTCCCAATTTGGATTTGTTGTCAATACCCATTTCATTACACAATCAATGTATTTACTCCCCCTTTTTTTACAATAAATGAAAATTGGGGAAAACATTCCCCCCTTAATATAAGGGACATATGATAGGACACACATGCCTCTCTCCCTTATCTCAAAATAACATCTTCTCTCATATGATCTTACATTATCTTTAGAGAAGGTAGGCACCATAGATTTCTTATCAATGAGCCTTAAGTAAGTCATCTCTAAGTATACTTCAACTAACCTGATATAGAAAACAAAAGTGAGTTTATTGAAGCATCAAAGCAATCTATACACATTTCTTAATGCAACACTAACCTTAATTTTCTTCACATATGGACTATACAAATAGAATTTTCAAGATATTCAAGAACCTGCACTCAACTTCACAAAAAACATTAAAAACATTCATGTGAAAGTTGTTTTACTTCCCCATTTTTCTAGACAATCACCCCCTTAATGATTAGAAATAGATTAAATCATAACAGAGATAAGAGAGTGAGTGAGTATCATACTTGAATCTTCATCATTTGCTGGGGCTATCTAGATTCTAGATTTTGGGGAAATAAAAAATCTCTGAAATCCATGACTACATTAATTTATCCCTCTCAATGGATGTTTTCCATTCTTCATCACCATGGATAAATTCTCTTAGAAAGAAGCTCCAAGACTTTATGATACCAGTTGAAACTTGACACCAATTTGAAAGTGAATACCATATGAAATTTCCTCTATGGAGGTTTGACTTTTTTGTAGCTTCACCTTCAATTCTCTCTTCAAATAAAAACCACCAACAAACAAGAATGGGAATAAGTTGGTTTTCCACTACTTTTCAGTTGTACCACTGGGGTTGAGACTTATTTATCTACCCTGCACCACTTTTATTTGTAGCTCCAAAATGTCTGCTCTTCTTCGTGCTCGCTTCTTTCTTCACTTTCTAATTCTGAATATCTTGAGGAAACATAGTTTCTTTCTTGTTTTCATCTTGTTTCTTAGCTGGAAATAGCTTATTTATTGAGATAGAAAGGCACTTCCTTTGTTGAGTTTTTATAATATACGTGTTTTTAAATTCATTTAAATAAGAATAGGTTTGAAATATTTTGAAAACTAATACTGAAAGGCGGAAAAGGTCCTACCGCCTTTCCTATAAATTAAAAGATAGCATCGCCAATGATGCCTTTTCCATCATTGATGTGGATCGATGACATGGAAAAGACGGCATGGGAGATGCCATCTTTTGCCTAAAGTAATGTGAATGGAGGGTTTTACGATGCCTCATTTTGCGTAAAAAAAAGGCAAAAGGCGGCAACACCGTTGCCGCCTTTCCATGAAGTGCCTATAAAAGGGAACCCTCTTACTCTAAATTTCCTCTCTATCTCTCTCTCTAAGTTACACTCCCTCACTCTTTACAATAAGCTCGGTGGTTCTTCCCTTGTGCGTGGTGGTTTCGGTGGCCTAAAAGGAGTACTGAATTTTGTGAACCATCATTTAGTGGCGTTTTCTCTTATTTATTTTAAAGTTATTGATTGATTTGTTTTTAGTTAGTTGTAAATATGTTATTCATTTACTAGTTTAGTTAGTTAGATATAAATTAGAAATAATAGTTATTATTAATAATGATTACGTATAGATTAACTAATGAATAAATTATGATTAGAGAATGATTACATACTGATTAACTTATAATAATTAACTAATTAAGACCATATGATTAACTAATGGATACCATATGATTAACTAGTGAGTAAGCTATAATTAATTAAGGATTAAGTAACTTTTAACTAATGATTAGCTAATGAATAAAAAATGATTAAGGAATGATTAAATATTGATTAAGAAATGATTATCTAATGATTAAAGATTAATTAACTAATGATTAATGAAGTATTAACTAATGATTAAAGAATGTTTAACTAATAATTAAAGATTGATTAAAAAATGATTAATGATTGATTAAAGAACGATTAAGTAATGATTAGAGAATAATTAACTAATGATTAAAGAATGATTAAAGAATGATTAAAGAATGATGAAAGAATGATTAACTAATGATTAAATAATGATTAAAGATCTATTAACTAATAATAAAATAATGATTAACTAGTGATTAAAGATTGATTAACCAATGATTAAAGAATTATTAACTAAGGATTAATGATTGATTAACTAATGATTAACTAATGATTAACCGATGATTATAAAATTATTAACTAAATATTAATGATTGATTAAATGATGATTAACTAATGATTAAAGAATGATTAACTAATGATTGAAGAATAGTTTTAGAATGATTAAAGAATGATTAACTAATGATTAACTAATGATTAAGTAATTATTAAGTAATTATTAACTAATTATTAAATAACGATTAACTAATGATTAAGTAATGATTAAATAATGAGTAAAGATTGATTAATTAATGATTAAAAAATGATTAACTAATGGTTAAAGAATGATTAAAGAATGATTAAATAATGATTAAAGAATGATTAACTAATGATTAAAGATTGAATGACTAATGGTTAATGAATAATTAACTAATGATTAAATATTGATTAACTAATTATTAAAGAATGATTAACTAATGATTAAAGATTGATTAACTAATGATTAAATAATGATTAACTAATGATTAACTAAAGATTAAATAATGATTAACTAATGATTAACTAATGATTAACTAATGATTAACTAATGATTAAGTAATGAATAAGTAATGACTAAGTAATGATTAAAGAACGGTTAACTAATGATTGAAGAATGATTAACTAATTATTAAAAAATGATTTACTAATGATTTACTAAAGATTAACTAATGATTAAGTAATTATTAACTAATAATTAACTAATTATTAAAGAATGGTTAACAAATGATTAAATAATGATCAACTAATGATTAAATAATGATTAAAGAATGATTAAATAAATATTAACTCATGATTAAGTAATAATTAACTAATGATTAAGTAATGATTAAAGAATGGTAAAGAATGATTAACTAATGATTAAAAAATGATTAAATAATGGTTAACTAATGATTAAAGAATGATTAACTAATGATTAAAGATTGATTAACTAATAATTAAAGAATGATTATATAATTATTAAATATTGATTAACTAATGATTAAATAATGATTAACTAATGATTAACTAAATATTAAAAAAATATTAACTAAATATTAACTAATGATTAACTAATGATTAAATAATGATTCAGTAATGATTAAATAATGATCAACTAATGATTAAGTAATGATAAAAGAATGTTTAACAAATTATTAAAGAATGATTAGGTCATAATTAATATAGGATTAGTTAATTATTAATGAATAATTAACTAATAATTAATTATTAATTAGATATTGATTAACTTTTGATTAACACAGAATTCAAAAATGATGAAAGATGGATAACTAGATGACAAAGAGGCTTAACTGTGCACATGATTTGTCACTCCTATGATTTAGATGATTCATACCTTATTGTATGCTTGGTTTGTCACTATCGATGGATATTTTTTAGATGAATCATATTCACTTTATAAACCATTGAACATACCTTTAGGAAAATTAAAAATTGTTTTACAAAAAATTAGTGTCAAATTTTAGGATATAACAATAAGTTCCAAGATTTTGGTACAATAAAAATTATATGGTTATCTAAGTAATAAAATCCCTATCTAGATACTACAAGTGGAATTAGATCTGGCACATATGTACCTAGGGATAAAACTTGAAAACACCGCATTGAGCTAGACTCGAACAGGAACTGGTAAACGACAACAGGCCTTACTGCACACCTATTTTAACACTCTCAGAGTATATTCTTTAGATGATTCATATTTTCTTTATAAACAACTAAAATACCTTTAAGAAGATTAAAAATTATACTACGAAACATTAGTGTCATTTTTAGGATATAAGAAGACGTTCTAAAATTTAAGTATCATTAAGATTATATGGTTAACCATCATTGTCAATATTATTTACACTATCAGAATCTTGATAAAAAAGCATTTTTGATGTAGAGTCATGTTTTTCTATGTTTACTATTATGGGGAGGTTATTCAAACTGAGCAAGGTGCTTCTTATAGTACATAACCAACAAAAATGGTCAGGACATCTGATTATGTAACCCTAAGATAACTTCAAGAAAGAATTCATGGTTTCTTAAATATGGTACCTGATCAAGAGATCCAATCTATTAATTATAGACATTTTCAATTCTCAGCTACACTATGGATATGGCATCTTTCTTGTCCAATGGCCGCTGATGAGCATTGGGTCCAAGCAATATCTTTATTTTCCCAACGATCATATGGTTCCATGATGGAGTTATATGTTAAGGTTTTTACTGTATAACAAAAACATCCAATTGTGTGAAGACATAGAAATACAAGAGTGGTTGAAGAAGGTCAATCCCAAGAAATTGAGGTTATTCCCTATGATGTGGAAGAGGATAACCTAGATGATCTCCCAAATATACATGTAAATCCATCTTCCAATGATGAATTTTCTAATAATGGAACAAATAGAGACAATATTAATGATGAGGAGGAAGATAAATAAGTTAGGGAGGAAGTTTCTAGAAATGAAATTGTTGTACAATAGCCTTGACCCATAATAAATCATCCATCACTCTTCGCATCTTGGTCAGAAGCAATGGCACATTTTATTGAATTCGACCATAATGTTATCACACCTGCAACTGAGTTTCAAAGAGTTGTAAAGGATAGGTTTAGTGGGTAGGACAAAACATTATATGTTAGAAGAGATTTTACAAGTAAATATTCATTGAAAAACATACTAAAAAGATTTCATATTGAGAGGAACTATAGATATTTATTTCAGGAATCAATATGTAAAAAATAAATCATAAAGTGTGATAAATATGGGGATAATTGTAGATTCTGCTTAAGGGCGATTCCTGAAATTGAATTTGGAGGTTGGAGAATTTCGAAGATTGAGGCAGATCATACTTGCATTCAACCAAACTTAACATAAGATCACACTTCATTGGATACTGAATTTGTGTTATCTATTATCTTCGAGATGATTAGGACCTGCCAATATTTTCATGTAGCCCTTGTGAAAGAGAGGATACAATAAAATTTTGGATATAAAATTTCCTATAATATGGTATGGATGATGAAACAAAATACAATTATGAAGGTCTATGGTGAGTGGGTTGACTTGTATCAAATGTTGTCGCAATTTCTAGCCATACCGAGACACAACGACCATGTTGTCTTCCATATTGTTATGAACAAAAATATGTCTCAAGATAAACAACTTGATCCATCTTATGTTCAATTTCATCGGTTGGGCATTCCTCCCCTATATTTATGCATATCGTTTCTGTAAACAGTTCATATAAATTGATGGAACAAATCCATATGGAAAATACAAGGGCGTATTGTTGATTACGATAACCCAAGATGGAAATCGTTCACCTATGCCGCTTTCATTTTCCATTATTGAGAAGGAAAACTATGAATCATGGAGTTGGTTTTTGGCATGTATCTGTAACCATTTTACCCACATTCGGGGTGTCTGTTTGATATCATATCATCATCAATAAATCAATGAGGAAATCAATGCGGATCCTGATACATGGAGACCCCCAAATGCACATCATCTGTACTAAATCAGACACATTTCTAGAAACGTATAAAAAATATTTCATAGTGAACATGTGAAGAAGGAAATCACGAGGCTTAATATGCAATGTATTTATTATCTTTCACTATTTCAGTGTAATGTTAAAATTAATTTATGTGAAATATGATGAATTATATGTAGTATGTTAACTAGATAAAAAAAGTTTTGAAAAACATTTCGAAGAAATCTACAAGTCTAATCAAGGAGTGTATGATTATATGATGCATATTCCAAAAGAAATATGGACATTGACATATGATGGCAGGAAGAGGTACAAACAAATGACCAAAAACATTATGGAGTGCATCAATAGTGTCTTCAAGGGGCTTTGAAAATTACCTATAAATATCCTAGTTCATGAGAAATTTTATCATTGTGTGAAGTACTTCCTTGATAGAAAAAAAACAAGCCTCAGATGGGATTCAGCAAGGGCTAAGGTACATAAGATACTTTCAATGAGAGATTGAAATGAACATCGAAGAATATTTTACTTATTGAGTGCACCTTTTCTATCTAGAAGACTCTCTATTTGAAGTTCAAGAGTGTTCATACCCCATCACAAATATCAGCGGTCGATTTGTGGTGGTATTAATGGAATAAAGGCAATATCAATGTGGAAACTTCCAAGCATTACGTTTTCTATGTGGACACACCATCACAGCATGTGCCTCTATGAACATATAATGGGAAGTATATGTTGATACAGTGTACCATTTGGACACCATTTCTAACTGTTATGTTTCACCATGGATGCCTATTAGCGAGTTTTGATATTTCCCAATGTCTGAAGACCAGTCGATATTTATACCTGACATCAACAGGTTGCATCAATGAGGGAGACCGAAGTCCAACGACATGCGGAATGAGATGGAATTGCCTCAAGAATAATGGAAACATTTGAGATGTATCATATGTCATCAAGAAGGGAATAATAGGAAACAATTCCCTAACATTGCTGGATTGAGTTCACACTCTTAGCCATAATGATGTATTGTCACCAATCTGATTTTTTCATAATATTAATTACATGGTGTTAATATAAAATCCTTCAATTTGAATAATTTTCTGAAATTTATGAATACTTTTACTATCAAATAAAAATAATCCTTTAATATTCACATTACAAGGAATATAAAAATTATATGTGAGGTGACATGAAAGAATAATCAAACTATCCATGGCTAAACCATAAAGAAAGAATGGGAGTAAATAATCATGAAACATACCATCATATGGGAAATCATACATAAATTATAAATGACACCATTTGAGATCTAACTTATTAGTTAAAGTTAAACTAAGGTTGTGTTGGGTTATAAAAAACATTTTTTCTTTTTTATCTAAAAGTTTATTTGAAAATAAGTCATATAAAGTTTTGGAAAGTAAGGAAAAAAGAAGAGAAAACATAAAATCAAAATATTTATCCATGATAAAATGATAATTATGATCATATAAAGTGAAATGGACAAGAACAAAACCATTAAATAACACATGAATGTTACAAAAAACAATAAATATCTTGATAGTTTTCAACAAAACAAAGTTTGGATGAGTTGAGTCTGATTTTTTAAGTGAAGTAAAATCCATCTTATTTTCAAGTGGAAACTAAATAACATCTTCCAAAGGGATGTACTTAACTTTTTAATTTTCAAAATCTTTCATCCTTCTAATGAAATCTTCACTCTATGGGGAGGCCTTTCATTATAAGGATGAAATATTTTAAAAATTCAAAAGTTAAGTAGATTCATTTGGAAGATGTTATTAAGCTACCACTTGAAAATAAGCTGGATTTTACTTCACCTCTAAAGTTAGACTCATCTCATCCAAACTCTGTTATGTTGAAAAATGTCAATGTATTTCTTGTCTATTGAAAATAATTCATGTGTTATTTAATGGGTTTTTCCTTGTCCATTTTACTTTATATGATCAAAATTATCATTTTATCATGGATAAATAAATTGATTTGATGTTTTATTATCTTTTTATCTCTCTTTCCAAAACATTATGTGACTTATTTTCTAATAAATTTTTAGATAACTATGGAAAAATCATTATATATATAAATAAATAAAACCATATCTTACAAAACACCCTTTCCAAGGTAAAAAAATATCTAAAACCACTTTAGAAATATGCTTTGAAAAAAATGAAGACATTCCTTTTTATTTTGGTAAGAAAAACTTCATAAAACAATAGGAATAGACATGTTATGTATTACATTATAACAGTCATAAAATTATGCTGACCATAAAGTTATATTTACAATTTACACTTAAGATTTATTTTATTTCTTTACATAGAGATGGATGATACTACACTACTCATTGAGCAGTATAGGCATGTTTTATGCGGCGTGCTAGCCGGATATGAGGTTTGGAAGATCAGGGTGTGTAGGGCACACCATTATCATCAGATTCCGCCTCTACCTACCATTATACCATACCTATGCCTTGATGGATTCTATAACATTGTTGTATCTAATTTTACATTCATTTATCATCACCTCCTTGTTGCGATCACTGAGAGATGGAGACTCAAGACACACACATTCCACTTGCTCGAGGGAGGGATGACCATCACTCTTGAGGATGTGGCAGTTCTGCTTGATCTTACTATCTGGGGGGATGTGGGTCTAGGACCCACCTATGGATACTATCCTGATCTTGTATAGATATGGATAGGCATTTAAATTTTGGGCGATGATGATGCTACAGATAGTGGGTTGATATCTATGAGGTGGCTTGAGATGCAATTTTCACACTTACCTGCTGATGCTGACAAGCATACTTTCCTGTGCCATGCCCGTGCATATATCTTGCAGATCATTATAGGGACATTGTGCACTAATCACTCTTGTATGCATGTGAACATGATGTATCTGGGGTTACTAGAGGATTTTGATCATGTCGGGAGATACAGTTGGGGATCTGTGTGCTTGGATTACACTTATAGATCATTATGCACGACATGCCGATCATATTGAACAACTATCAAGAGATGTGTCATCCTCATTTAGATGTGGGCATGGGAGCGCATCCCTCCCCTCTCCCTTATTTTTTTTTGGTCAGGAGCTTCATATAGAAATGTTTCATGATGCTCTGTATGGATGCTGGTATGATCACTCATCTTTTTTTTGATTCTATTATGAGTTATTAAGTTTTATTTCTTATTATTTATGACTTACTATGTTTTATGTTATAGGTGGATTCAGGTACACCACTTTTTTAGGATGTCGAGACACAACTTGGGTGCGTATCATCTCATGTTGGACAGTCTAGTACCCACCAATGTAATTATATACAATCTTTTCTTGACTAATAAATTTCATAATATTATATTTTTTTTGGTTCTTAGTAACAATTTTTTTAACAAATGTCACATGTCATTTCAGATTGCATGGAGGCCATATTGAGCTCTATTAGACCAGTTTCCCATATAATACTCCGATGGGATTTACGATTCCATGACTGTAGTTCCTCTCATTAACTTTCACATTATTTAGTGGCACTAGCCTGATAGATTCATGCACTAGTTTGGATTTATTCAGCGTATTCCATTTCCAAAGAGATAGTCAACAGTGCTTTATTCCATGCAAATGATAGGGAGGCAGGATGTCGACTGACACCGATGACATGCAGATTATCTAGACCTCTAACACAAATTATCATCATCTTATATCAATGGTATGCGTACTATGTGATTCCCTTTAGAAGAGAAGCTTGATTATGATCCATGTTATAGAATAAAGTCTATACTATATCTTACTCTACATGGAAGAGGGCTCCAAGATCTGGTAAGTAAATAAATTTTCATTAGTTCATTTTTTGCACTTTTTTAATTCATTTTGAATTTATTTACAACATACTTGACTACACTATATTATCCTTATATATGATCTGGAGTAGGATGAGGTTTTTATCCAGGAAACATACCATGTTGCAGTAAAAGGGATGATGCCATCATATCATGTTTTATATGATAGTATCTTCAATCTTCCACCTTAGGGAGATGACGTTCCTTCCCAAGGAGTGGAGGTTCCTACTTAGGAACCTCCTACAACAGCTGCTGATGTCGAGGATCCACAAAGATGATAATGCAGACCGTGTCATGCTACACGTGAGGCCTTACCTATTCCACTGGCAGAGGCCATCCCTCTAGAAGTCCATCCTTAGTTGATTGAGTATATGAACCATGAGGCATAGGATCCATACATGTTGTTAGGATATCTATAGTTTTCTCTGAGTATAAATGATCTGACCTTTTATCAAGGGTAATTTCCCAGGCCTCCACCTTTTTTTCTTGAGACTTCATAAGCTTTAGGGTTCCCCCATGAGATGATGACAGGTACTTCTACTCATATAGTGGGACAAGGATTGAGTGCACATGATGACATCCAGCTGACACCTCCTCTTGATGAGTCACAACCAGAGAATCCAATATTCAAGGTTCCAGTGCTTGAGGAAGAGCCCTCTTCACCTCATCATATTCTACCCCAACACAAAGGTCGGTAATCTCGATACGGGAATCCCATTCACACACCATCATATGGGACAATACCTCATTAGAGACATTGATTATACTCATTTATTTATATTTGTGTTATTTACATAAATATTTGAAACAATAATGTATTCTATACTCTATATGACTTTCTGTCTATTAAAATAATGAAATTATTTTTACTATCAACCATTTTTAAATGTTTAGCCACTATATCAATTTTCATTTATATTTTAGTTACAATTTATATTTTATAAGATTTTAATGTTGACTACTTGAAACATAGGAAAAATTATTAAATTTCAAGTAGGTATCTTTAAAATATTATAAAATATAAACTATAAAAAAATCTAATTAAAACATAAAACATATCTTAAACATCTAAAAATTTGTTGAAAATAAAAATAATTTCATAAATATAATAAATATTTTAAAATGAAAGGAATGTAAAAAAAATTATAAATACAAATGTAATGGTTTAAAACACAAATATATTGTTCCACTAAAATTACTTGTCATTAATTTTTTTATGGAATGTTTGTTATTTTGAATTATTTTTTATATGTTTAGTAAGTGTGTCAAATTTCAATTAGATTTTATTTCTAATTTATTATTTATAAAATTTTAAATACATTATCTTCAAACATTATTATGTTTAATGTAGGTGACTTTGAAAGCATATAACTTATTAAATATAAATACAATATAAATGATATTTGAAATACTAACTCAGTATATAAAACATAATTTAAAATAAAAAAACATAAATAAAATAAGTAAAATCTAATTTACATGTCACAAAATTTATTTCTTAAAAACATAACATATTCACTTTCAAATATTAATGGAGATAATTCTAAACAAAATAAAATAAACACAATATATATATATATATATATCTAAATATAAAAACATATATAATTTTAAATATACAAACATGTATATCTAAAATATTTTTTTTGCTGAAATGTGGCATCGATGATGCCACCTTTCCGTATTAGTTTTAAAAATATTTTTAACCTAGACTTATTTAAATATATATATATTTTTAAAAATATATATTAAAAATAAATCTCCCTTGTTTTCATCTTGCAATAACTTTCTATCTTTTTCCATATGATCAATCCATATGATCAAATATTCCTTAAACACATTCTCCACCTTTGGTGTGTATTTATTCTTCATAGCATCACCTTCGACACTTGTAACCAATGGTGCTTTCCATTTATCACTTATAAGTTCTTTTTTCTAGGCAGTCATGTAATACATCTAATAGAACTACGACCCACCTTTATGCAGCTTCCACACACACCCTCATCAGCCTTTGAGTTACCCTTCTTTGAAAACCTCTCAAACTTATCATCAATGATGTCTTCCACTATGCCAATCTTCTTGTGCATCTCCTTAATTGACCTCCTATTTGTTTCTAGATTACTCTTTTATTTAATTTCCATGGATATTTTAAAAATTTCCATAGTGTGGTCCCTATACCACACATAAAGCATCTTCTACTATTTGGTGTGGCACCTTTCTAGTATTCACTATTGACTTCTTGGGAGTACCACTCTTAGAAGCTTTCTTCACTTGATTACTCTTCAAGGAAGACTTGTTTACATTTCCGTTTTTTATTTTCATATACTATTATGGACCTCTTCTTTCAATAGTAATGTAAGAATTATAACTGGTTTGAACATATTAGAATTCATCATATAAGTGGATGTAAATATTTCAATACCCAGTGAATCTATATAGACAATCAAATATGTTCTTATAAAACAAAATTATCTTTTTCTATGAATTATGTCAGGTAGGTCCATTTCTGATTTTTTATCTTCTCCCCTTACTTTAGGACTTCTCTAAATTTCATTAATTGACATATTGTTCCAAAAATATATAGACATATGTGTGAACCTCCATTAACAGTAACCGTTGACCAAAAATATCCTTATTTTTCTTATTGTATCATTATGTCTATATTTTTGTTCATAATATCTTTGGCTTGTTTTGAAATTCTTTTGGGATACATTTGGGGAATAGAATTTCCTAAACATACTTAAATCTCAAAATTTTTATTCACCCATACATGTATATAATTCAATTTTTTCCAACATGGTTTGATAAAATAGATTCATTGCGTACATTTCTTTTAGGGTTGTTTGTGATCTTTCTCCATGTACTTGAGGTGGATACTTCCCCAAAACTTCTCAAGATCTCTTTGATACTAGTATGTGTTCCTTTTGAGGGAAAAATCATCTTTGAAAATTGATTGGAAACATTATTATTTTCATATCTTTGAGATGGTTAAACATGAACTAATTCTTGATCTTTCAGTTTTATCACATGATCAAGACACTTCAGGTTGATGATGATATTTTCATCTTTGATTGATCTCATCCTAACTTCCCAACCACTCTTCATATTTTAAACTTGTTCATCATGCATCTTTATTATCTCTTTAAGTGAATTATAAGTATTTTTAAAATTATTAGAAATCATCCCCATCTATAAATCTTTTACATTCATCGTGACTTTATAAATCATTTCTAATTCATGAAAAACCTCAGTAATAACAACCTTAAATGATTCCTTCTCAATAAACATTCTTTATAATTTTTCATTAATTAGAGACATGTTATCATTGAGAAGCGAGGTTGTTTATCCCTTAACATTCACCAGTTTTAGAGGTTTGAATCTTAAAACTTGTTTAGCCAATGCATTCTCCATGGAATCAACTTCTTCCTCTAGTTATGTTTTTTCACCAAATACTTCCTTGATAAAACCAAGTACATATGAAACAAATTCATCAGGAAATTTATTCAGATAGACTTTGATATAAGATTAAAAGTATTTCACTATTTTGATATCTTCATGCTCACCAAAACTAGAACTGGAGCCATCAAAAGGATCTCTATTAACAGATTCACTAGATGAGCACTGACCACTTTTTTTAGCTTCAAGAAGTAATTGATCTGTTTCCTTCTCCATATTTTTTCTTTTATTTCATTGTCGTATTCTATTTTCTATTTTTCATAGTCTTTGAATATATTTACACATGATTAAAATTAGGAATATATTATGATACTTTCATCTAAGGATCCTCAAACATCTCAAAATTTTTAATTCATTAAATCAAATGAAATTCAATAGGGTCTTGAAAAACAAATCAAATCAGATATAATCTTGATTTGATACCACTTGATATGCCCATTAGGATCGGTGTAGACACCTAGGGGTGAATTTGGTGTTTCCTATTTTTATAAAATTCTAAACTCTCTTGGAATATTTTACTCCTTTTGAATTTAACTATTTTTTTGGTTAATTCAATTGGATATATTTTATGTTTAACTAAGAAATAAAATCACCTGAAATAAAAGTAAATCAAATAAAGAGAGAAAAATGTATTGATAAGGTCAAACCAAAAAGACATACTCCTTGACTTACTTTTTTATTCACCCAAATCAAGTATTCTTCACTATAATCAAATGTTGACTAAAATGTTTGGTGTTTTCCACACCTATATAACACATCACTATGCATAAACTTGCCTAATTCATACAAGAATTATTTACAAAAACTTCTCATCAATTTCATAGAGTCACACTATCATCTCCATGCATACCCTGAGTCTCATAGTTTCTATGGGTTTTCACCAAGTATATGTAAGTGTTCCTTTCAACAACTATTTGGAAGTCAATCATAAGGAATACAGATGATGATTTTGCATCAACAATATGAATATTCTTCTTCTCACACAGTGTCTTTGAATGCCAAATGTTCTTCAAGAACATAAAATAACTCAGTATTTATTTCTCAACTCATCTTGATAGATCTTCAATAGAAACTATTCACCTTGATATCTCACTTCTTAATATTTGAGAGGATGAACTCCAATCGATAAGGAACTTTCACAATAGATCACACTCTACTCAGTTTCTTTTCATTCTCACTACTCTGACTCACAAATCTAAACTTATATTAATGGAAGAATAGTTATCTTTCCTTCATCTTTGATACTTAATAATATTCAGATTTAGATCAATATTATATATCCCTTACTATTATTCCTTGATATTTCTCAAGTTATTCTCATCTTATAGATCTTAGAGTTCACAAATCAAAAAAATAACACACACACACACACAAACACAAACCTATCCTCTCTCCTTCCTTTTACTTTTTAATACATAGGTCACAAAAAATAGATTTTATATATTTTCAAATATAAAATATTTCCATGTGATTCGTGCCCATGATCCTTCTCCTATTTTCTTCACCTTTTTTGTATGTGCGTTCTCCCAGGATCTCCATGTTCCTTTTCCCTCAAACATTGTATCCTGGTAAATTACAGGAGTGCTATTTATTTTTCCATTCTCATTTTTCTTCTTATTTATCTCAGACAAATGCAATATTCTAAATTCTTCCAACAAGCCTTGAGTTCATTATCTTCTTCTTATCTTCTTTCTTGTTGATCAAATATCGAAACTCTTCTCATTTTTTATTACAGTATAAAAACTGATCCACAACACAAAAATAAAATGTAAAATATCTTAAATCATTAGTCACATAAGAACACAACTAATTATCATCAAATTTAATCTCAAAATGAATCAAATTCTCTTTGTGATATTTACAACATTGAAGCATATCTATAGTATCTTCATATTTTCATCACAATTATGTAATTATAGAAACTCAACATAACTTTACACATCCTATGGTTTTTTAATGTTACCCTTACATAGGATCAGATGACCTTTACATAGCTCATAGAAACCAGAATATCACCTTTACACAAGTCAGGATAACCTTTACTATAAAGAATCATACCTTAAACAACCCATAATTACATGATTTATAACAAGAATTTCACTTTCTTACATTTCAAGTATCTTTTCAGTTTAGAGTTTTATAGAATTAGGTGAAACATTACATAATAATTTGGACACTTTCACACAGTGTACAATTTTCCATCAAATCAAGTTCTTTATAAAGACGCACTTGCTTCATTCAAGGTAACCCTCATAACTGGAACTATGAATTTATTAATGTTTTTACTCATCTATAATCCCTATGAAAAACATTTCAAAATGTGTTAAGAGAAAAAAAATATTATTAAGGGACATATAAAAAGTATAACAAAAATTTTTTAGTTCATTTTGAAACCATGCGACCATATAAGAGAGTTTTCCTTTAATATAATAAACTTTGAGCTCAAATAATTGTTTATGTACACATGAAATTATATTTACTACCCAAAGTTTTTCATAAAAAAACTTTATAAGAAAAAATAAAGTAAATATCATAATCATGAGGTTTTATTAGAAAACATGAGAACCTATAAAAAATATTTACTTAAAAACACACTCTTTACCCTTAAAGGGAAAAATCATTCGTTTAAATAAAATATCAATAGATTACCATATGAAATCAATATATTTCCATGAAAATATTTTTGAAAGAATAGAAAAGTCATGTAGGTGCCTTGAGATATCAAATTCATAGAACCCTTACAAGAACCCTTACAAAGGAAATAAACTACACAGTTAATTCCAACATAATTCATTGGAGAACATAATCATTACCCCAAACATTGAAGAGCTATATTGGGCTCAATCTTCATCATAAAAAATGTCCAATGAATATAAAATAAATTAAACACATGAAATATTTTATTTCCATCATAAAAATAATAAAAATATACTTTTGAACCTATAAGTAATTTTTTTTCAGATATTGATATATCCCTTTCCCTTAAAACCCCATTTTCAAAACTAAAATACAGATAAAAAAGGGAATAAGGTTTTTCCTTTGATGAAAATATGGAATATTGCAAAGTAATCCAAATATAAAATATTATTTTCAGTTGTGAGAAATTTATTTCACATCATATATATGAAAATATATTCCTTTTATACTTTATAAATAAATTCAAACACTATAGTGAAATATGAAAAAATTTCTTTTGAATGCCTTTGTAAGAAAGTCAATGGAGAGGTAGAATTATTTTTTTAATTAATTTTTTAAATATTTACACATTCATAAAAAAATATAGACATGGAGGAAAGTTATTAGGAATAAATCTTCAAAACATTTTAAAATTAGGTTTTAATATAGAATATCCTTTACCTTGAGTCCCACATGACACATATGATCCTTATATTCTTAAGTAGTAAATTTATGTTAATTATTTAATTTATTAAGAATATTTTTCAATTTTTTATCTTTTCAATATTCCATTTATTTTACTTTTTACTATGTCATACTTAATCACTTAATTTATTAAGTTCACTTTGGATATTTTTGGATGTCTCATTCATAAGTCAAAAATGACTTTGGTATGTTGACTATAGTTAAATGGATGATGATTATATCATTTATAGAATCTTAATAATGTTATAATTATCATTTTATACCTTAATTATAATTTTATAACCAAATATGTAATGTGGTTATGAAAAACGAATTATGTTACTACATGAAGATGGTAGTTCATACTTACACATGAGTAATATTTTTATTTTTCAAAGTACATGAGTGAAATAATGAAAGTATTATTTTATCTTTTCAAAATTATAATTATATAATAAATATCATATTATTTACTTAAATACAACTATATATACCATCAATGTGAGGAAATGATAAAAAATAAAATACACCAGTTCACGAAATGGTAGTCTGCATGTACACACAAGCGATGTTTTTATTTTTCATTGAATTGTAAAGAAAGAATTTGAATATTTATTTACCCTTAAAGAATGAAAATTTTATCACATATATCATAATTTTCATTTGGATCCATCGTTATTTCAAACCATAAGATGTAGTTATGAAAAATAAAATACATCATTTTCATGAGGTGGTAGTCCCTATGCACACACAAAAGATGTTTTCATTCTTCATTAGATGGATAAGTGATGAGAATTGTTGTACATGCTCATAGAATATTTGTGATTTTTTACTAAGTGTAGAATAATGGTTTACCTATGTCATATATATTTATGATTAAGTTAATTAAATATCCTCTAATATGATTGATGAATCAATAAAATGAAGTGAAAACTAGGGAACAATTTCTAGGGGGTTTTGGTTGAGGGATTTCTGAACAAAATGGAACAATTGTGAAAAAATTTACTTTGAAACCAACAATGTGAATGATTTTGGTAGATCTTTACTACACCTTAATTTTTAATTAATAACTATCTCTTAATATTAACTTCATTCAATTATGGTTCCCTAATTTTTTAACCCCAAACCCTATGGAATAAAAAACGATCACAAACCCTAAGAAATCTTCGAGTTTTCCAATCATGGAACCCTACTTTGATTATGGTAAAAAAATATAACTTGTGATCAATGGAAAATTATGAAAAAAACTATAATATAGAAATGATAATGTATTGAGTTTGGGGATTATATTTGAACCCTAAAAATTGATCCCAGGTTGATTATATTTAATAATTAATATTCCACTTTGACAATTCATTGAATCCTGGCCTCATTGTCAATGTGTCAATAATTTGAGTAAATATCATTAACCATAATTTTGTAAAATGAAATTATTAAATAGATTAAAAAAATAATCAAGGATGTAATAATTTGATCAACCACAAAAAAATCACTACTCTCTAATTGGTGGAATTTTCATCGTGGAGACGATTTCCATAAGAAATTGATTGAAAAAGAAACACTTAATATCACATATAATATTATATTATAGCATAAAAAATCAAAGTAAAATGAGGAAAGGATAATGACATATAATTTTTATTTAAGAAAAAGTGAAGTTACTAGCATAAAAGAAAAGAAACACAAAGTAGAAGCGGGAGATGTGCAACTTCTTAGAGGAGATCTTTTCACAAAACCTTACTTATTTAAAGTGGTTAGAGATGTTTCATAGAACAATTATTTCACTTAAACTCCCAAAATATTCAACCAATACTTCTAATGAGTAAAAATATCATTTAAATAGAGTGTGAGGGAGTTAGGGTTTGAAATGTCAAAAAGGGTACATGTGTCATTCTGCCTCAAAAAGTTACTCCATTTTGAGCTATGTTTTTAACCACTATTCCATGTGAAACAGGAATCAATTCAGTTGAAAGGAATTATCTAAATTACTTTATTTAACACCTATCATAATTTCATCCAAATCCATGTATTAATGAAGAAGTTAGGTCTGCATCTATGAGGTGGGGTTTATTCTACCAAACCTAGTCCAGTCTAGCATTAATGTCCATTTTCAGTCTTCCACATGTGTGATACAACTTTCATGGTCTCAATGAAAAATTTATAAATAATATTTTTTTAATATTTATGTAAAATTTCATGACAAAATTTGAAAAAAAATAAATTTTATTAAAAAATAACTACTGTGATCTTAAAATGGTAAAAAATAGATTTTTCTTACAATTTCCAAATTTAGTATGGAAATACATATTTTCATTAAATCATAAAATAAGTCTCATTTTTTGGAAATTATATCAAATAATATCAAAAAAATATTAAAAAAAAACATGTCTTACCAACTCCCCCAAACTTACCCTTTTTTACTCTTGGGTAAAACCCACTTTTATATAATCCATAAAATGATGCATGTTGAAATTTCTTAAATCCATGATGGTAATATTAGCACAATAAGATTAAAAAAACATTCAATCTCAAAAAATCAAGAATTCAATGTCTCATAAATTGTATAAAAAATATTTAGTGATATCAATGAAACTAATCAGTTAGAAACATGTTATGAGTCAATTATGCCACAAATTCCCCTTTTGTGTGTGTGCCAACAATTTCAAGATTATCTCTCCACCCTTTATGCCAAATATTCAAGTCATGTAAAACTTTTCCACTTACCTGATTCTATTCTACTGAACCTATTCACCATACTTTGTAATCAAATTCCAAAACCCACTAATTTAATAATTCCAAGAAGTCAAAACTCAAGCTCCCGATATAGATATCCCCACATGTTTCACACTTCATCACTCTCATATTTATTGTTTTTAGTGTTTTATTGATTTTTTGACAGTGTAAAAAAAATATATCTAGTACACATGAATAGGTAAATCTAGTACAGTATTGGAATTAATGAGATGATAAGAAAACATATGGAAATTCCATGTGTAACGTCCCAACTCGGGTGCCACATACTGTTTCCCCAAGCCAGCCAGTCACATGACCTCAATCGCGCCTCCCCATATACCAGAGGCTGTCAACTAGTAGTGAGGGTCTGATAAGTTGATAATGGGGAGACTATACCCTCTTTTATCAGAGTAAAAAACTATTGGAAATAACTAAACAATAATGGAAGCATAAACAACAGTAATCAATACCAACCTCAAGATAATCAATGTAGAAAATACAATATCCATCTAAAACAAAAAACATGACATGCTGAAGTACATGTCAAGTGTCTAAAATGAAAACTAAAAATAAATACACCCATGACTCCCAAGAAGGTATTGAACCATGTCTGATTACCTCAACCATGCTCCATCCCCAATCAGATATCAAATTCATGGAATTTTACCTTAACCTGTCCCAAAAACACAAATTCTATTTGGGTACCAATCATGAAACCTGAGTAGGGTGTGAGTAAAATTTAGTAGGACAACACCAATGGTGTCTAAAAAAATACATTTAACAGTAGTGTATGTAGTTATATAAAGAAATAAATATAATTCATAAAAAAATTGTTTATCATATTATTAAATATTCTCTATTTAACCACATAAACTCCTAGGTTCCCGAGGACACCTGAACTTCAATACCTACTTCAACCCGTGCTAGAATTTGAACTATCCCCAAGAGAAGTCATGTATATGAATGTCCATTCTTCCATTATTATTTTCAGAAATTAATGACCATGTTAACATTCATTAATTCACACAATTTAATGACCATGTTACCATTCTTATTACACACAATTCAATAACCATGTTACCATTCATTAATTCACACAATTTAATGACCATGTTACCATTCTTATTTCACAAAAATTAATGACCATGTTATCATTTATTTATTCACACCATTTAATGACCATGTTACCATTCTTATTTCACACAAATGAATGACCTTTTTACCATTCATTTATTCACAACATTGAATGACCATGTTGCCATTATTTATTTTTGGCTAAATGAGCATGTTACCATTCATCATTTAATAATACATAATTGAATGAGTATGTTACCATTCATTGAAAATTTGATGAATGATAATGTTACCATTCACCATTTAATAATTACATATATCATAATAACATAAATTTACATATATCTCTATCACCAATTAATTAATTCAATAATTAATTAATCTTTTCACAATATGAACATCCAATAATTAATTCACCAATTAATTATTCCAATACACAATTTCAATGTCTCATAATTAATTTAATAATTAACTATTCAATTCACAGAATAAATATCTTATAATTAATTCTCCAATTATTTATCTCAAATCATGATATCAACATTACTTAATTAATTACCAAATTAATTATCTCAAACCAGAAAATCAATATGGAATAATTAATTTCCACAAATTAAGTATCCACAAATCCCAAAATTTCACAATTAAATACTTTGATAATTAATTCATTAATTAATTATCCTAACTCCCAAATTACCAATATTCAATCAAATCCTCAAATACATAATTAATTAATAAACCACATTAATTAATTAAATTTTGAAATTCTAATTACTAAATGAACTCTAGAAATTATACAATTTTTCATACACGTATCAAATCATGATTATGGGAATTAAATATTAGACTACCTACCTCGATTCGTTGATGAAGATCTCCCAATGGAAATCTCCAAAATTGAGCAACAGAACGACGTAAATCAGAATATAGATCTAAAATCCTAAATCAATATTAAATACATAAAGATATTATGAATCTATGTCTAGATATATAATCCTAGATCTAGATCTCATAAAATAGGTTTAGATATAACAGAACGGTGGATAAATTCTATCAAAAGTATGAGATAAGGATGAAGGATGAATGGGAAAGCATTAGGATAGAATCCACTTACTAGGATAGGATAATATATTTGATATGGGCTTTGAATCACAAATAATGAAGGTCAAATGACCTTGGAATCCCTCTATAAATCTCTAAAATCGTCCAAAATTGTGTTGGTCCAATTTTGGGTTGAATAGGGGATGTTTCGGGGGGTTTGGGGAATTTTAAAACTAATTTTAGGGAAATTAAAATTACCACATACAGTTTTCTAGGAAGGGGCACATGGTTTTCCATAACCATGTGCAAAACGTAAACCATTTATTTTTTAGGTGCACAATTTGTCTTTTCAGGGAACACAATTTGAAAAACCATGCGGCAACCGTGCGAACCCTCATTGTACAGGGCTTTGCGATTTCTTGGCCAGGGTGTACAATTTTCTCTAACCATGCGCCAACCATGCACAACCCCCTTTTCTTCCAATTTTCTTAATTTTCACCCCAACACTCCCCAAGGTAACACCCCATGGAAAGGTTCTAAAATAAAAAAAGTACCTGAATTCAAGCTTGATTCAACTCCAGAAAAGGATGGGATCTGACACCAAGTTTTAAGCTGAAAAAGATTAATTAACTTGGATATAACTTGAATCATGTAAGAGAAACTCACAAGTCATGATTGTGTGTAAAGTTGTGTGGATAGATTAAATGGCATGATTTTATCATGAAATTACCACAATAAATGATATAAAAATCTCAAAGGCTTCATAAAGACACAATCAAACATATCATTAACAAACTTCTATTTTCACTAAAATCGACCACCAATGATGAAAAAATGTACATGATTAACATGTTTACCATGATGCTTGAGAAGTAAAACATGCATTCTCAATCAGTTCCATGGAACTAATAAGCATGTGACATGATTTTTATGTTATTATTATTATTGTTATTATTTATTTTTTAAAACAAAAACAAAATTATAAAAGAAACACACAAAAAGAAAATTCCTAAAGAAGCTACCCAAAATTTCATCCAGCCACACTTAAATGAAACTACCCAAATGAATCAAAGCATAAGTAGTAAGTGTATAAAAGGAATAAAATAATAAGGAGAGACACAAGCTATTTTTTTTCATTTAGTGGCATTGAGTTAAGATCATAATTTCCACCTTCTACAACCTACAAAATAAAATAATCAAATAAATAAAAATTAATGAAATAATTAAATGTGAAAAATTAAAAATAAACTTGGGTTATCTAAAAAGAAGTGTTGTGTTAATATTTCCTAAATCCAGACAGTTACAGTTGTTCATCCCCAATCTGAAGTTGGATAATGTTTTTGTAGAAGGGCCACAACATGTTATTTCTCATGATAACTATAAGTGGGCACCAAATGTGGAGACACCCAAGAAAAATGAAGAATGAGCCCACCCTTAGAGTAGGAAAATGAAATAAGTAAGCATTGTGAGGGAGGGGAAATAAAGAAGGGTTACTCTATATCCACTTTTATGGTGTCCTCCTACAGTAGATGTGAATGTTATGTAGAGGAGGAAATAACATCACCATAATCTTTTGATCTATTATTTTTCTTCTTAAACCACTGCCACTTGTGTGGTTTCCTTAACAACATCCAAGGTTCGTTTTGAAAGTGTTTATTCTAAATAAAAAACATGAGGAAAATAATTTAAAAAT
The DNA here is from genome assembly GCA_963277665.1 of Viscum album. Taxonomy (NCBI): domain Eukaryota; kingdom Viridiplantae; phylum Streptophyta; class Magnoliopsida; order Santalales; family Viscaceae; genus Viscum; species Viscum album. The sequence continues at coordinate 1,892,599,128 of OY728165.1, forward strand.
TCCATTTGATAAAGATTAAAATAATAAGAATTAAAATCTTCATGATCCCCTTAATTGTTATTATATTTTATTTAATATTTAATGACCCCTATAACTTATTCACCATCGAATTCCAACACTATCTTTTCCTTGATAGTGGTCACTCTATTCACATCATCATCACTTAACAAGGAAATCACATGATTCAATTTTTCAAAAGTAAAATTAGGGTAGTGAATTAGATTTTATAATAATATAAACTCAAAAATAATTGAATCCTAAGTTAATTCCACCCCCTTTAGTTGATCAACATAATGTTCATGTTCTTCTTGCAGGTCCATTGGGAGTAATTCTAAGAGTCATGGGAAAGAAGGATTTTTCAATATAGGTACCACATACCTAACATCTTTATGAAATATAAGTTGATATTTTTGATAATTTTCCTCATGGTTATGGAATTTAGGAAAATATTTTGAGAATTAAGTGAGTTAATTAGCTAAGTTTTTAAAATATTGGCTCTCAATATATTCTTTAAGGTCTCTTATGAAATCATTAAGCACATCACCCTTATAAGAATACTTATAAAACCCTCTTACATGTTTTTCTAAAATTATAAGATTTGTAATCAAGTAAGATTCATCAATAATTAAATAAAATTTTAAATAAAATTTAAATGAAATTGGTAGTTGAATCAAATCCTAAAAGGGGTTTAATAAAACACTTTCCTCCATGGAAATGACATCAATTTGATGAGTGTCATTGCATGATCCCTCAAAATATTTGTGATTTTTACTAAATGAAGCATAATAGTTGAACAAGGTTATATATTTTTAGGGGGGTAGTGAATTAAATATAACCTAATAATATTTAATATGTAATGAAAAAAATTTAAAAAATAACAAAAGTGTGGGGGGGTTGAGTGATTTTTTAAAAAATGGAACAACCAAGAAAAAATTTACTTTAAAAACACCAATGTGAATGATTATGGTAGATCGATATAACCCTTCAATTTTAATTAATAATTATACATTAATATGAAATTATTTAAATTATGGTTCCCTAACCTTTTAACCCCAAACCATATGAAAGAAAACATGACCACAAACCCTAACCTAACTTTGAGACTTCCAATCACAACAACCTGCTTTGATTGTAGTCCAAAAGCTAACTTATGGTCAATGGAAAATTAATAAAACACATAAAATATATAAATGGGAATGTATATAGTTTGGGTATTAGATATAAACCCTATTAATTGATCCCAAATTGATTATATTTGACAATTAAAGTTCCACTCTCATGATTCTCAAAAGCCTAAACTCATGGTCAATGTTCTAATTGTTTGAGTAATCTTAAATTTAAGAACTCATTTAATTAACCATTATTTTATGAATTAAAGTGATTACTTTTATTAAAAATAACTAATTAATGAGGTATGAATAATATGAAACATAAAAATAACTACTCTCCCTTGGGTGAAATTTTCATTGTAGAGGCAATTTTCACAAGTAATGGATAGAAAGGAAAACACCCAATCTGTTCTCTAACATTATATTATAGTAAAAAAAATAAAAAAATAAAAAATTAAAAGGGAATAAAATATATTTTATATTGAAAAAAATATATGTTACAAGAACACAAGAAAAGAAATAAAAAGTATAATCGGGAGATGAGAGCCTTCTTGGAAGAGATCTTTGCACAAATACTTACTTATTCCAAGTGGTTATAGATGTTTCCTAGAACCAAAATTTTGGCAAAAAATTCCGAAAACCAACCCTCCAAAATAATTAAAATATAATTTAAATAGATTTTGGGAGGGTAATAATTTGAAATTTAAAAAAGGGTATATGCATCATTCTTCCTATAAAACTTAATCTATATTGGGATTCATTTTTTTACCACCGTCCCATGTGAACCAGGTGTCACTCAAGTTTAATGAAATGATATATATATACAAGTTTAACACATATCAAAATTTTAGACAAATCTATAAAGTAATGAAGAATTTATGGACACATTAGTGAGGTGGGGTCCATTCCGAATAATTCAATCTAGCCCTGCATTATTGTCCATTTTTGGTCCTCTATATATGTGATCCAACATACATGTTCTTGATAAAAAATGTATAAAAATGAGTTGAAAATATTTCTATAAAATCGCATGTCAAAATTTGGTACACTATAAATCTTATGAAAAAAATTAATACTGTGATTTGAAAGTGGTAAAAAATAGAATTTTCATAAAATTTCAAAATTGAAGATCAAAAAACATATTTTATTTAAATATTTAAACAAGGAACAATGTGGGGAAATTATATAAAATATTATATAAAAAATATTCATATAAACTTGTCTTATCCATAATTATATGAAAAAGGGTTATACCATAAACAAAATAACATTACCGTATATAGGATATACTGATTTTATTATATCATAATGGTTAAGATAGGTTTGAAGTAGGTAAAAGAATAAATAAAAATAAAATGCTCAGTTAATAACTATACATATTCTTCAGACAACCTCCTTAGGTCTATACCTAAATCCTTATAATGTGATATTTAGATCAAACTAGGATTTCTAGGACATGAGGATGGATATTATGAAAGGATTTGGGTAGATCTTGGATGATATAAGAGGCTCTTGAAGTGATAATAAGATATGATAGGTGGTGTTCTGTTATAAGTGAGGTAGATGACACACATGTAATTTTTCAAAAGATTAAAATATATTAATGTATTAATCAATCTAAATAACTCCAAAATGAATCATATTAAAAGAGTAGATGAGATAGAGTCTAAATATGAACATACAATAGGATTTATACAAGATTTTAGGTTATTTTATCTCTTATCATTTTCGTTTTAACCCTTAATCCATTTTAACTCTTACCATGATAACCAAATTTTTTACCATAGTTACTATTCACAATGAAAAAAATAGTGGACTCATTGAAGAATTTGAGAATGATGATTCAAAATATGTATTCCATTTTATCAAATTCCATTTCTATAAGTGATAATAATTAATTTAAAAATAAACCTATAAAACACATTGAAAAACAGTTTTCTAAAAAATATATTTCTAAGTATAAAAATATTTTTATACAAAAAAAGTGTAATTTCAATCAAAATTCCATTTATTGGATTTTTTTAATCAAAATGAAATAATAAAATTTTAAAACCAATCCAAAATTGAATTTGACTTTGTAAATACATGAAATGAAAAGTTATTTTCATAAAAAATCGGTATTTCTACTATTCACCCAAAAAAACCTTAAAAACCCTAAAAATTCACCCTATTTAATATTGGAAAGATAATTTTAAAAATGATATTAATTTAATCAAATAAAATTTCTAAAAGTTGTATAAATTTATTATAGTGTCCATGCACAAAATGAATTAAAAATAATTTTTTAAGAAAACATATCTTTGAAGCATAAAATGGATTATTTGAAAATTGAATTCTTATTTATTATGAATTAATAAATATATTTGTAGTATATAAATCCTTTAGAAATATTTTTCATAATGTGGCTACTCATATTTATACTACCAATTTAATGACTAGGTTATAATGGTCACATTTAAATAATAATATTTTTATAATATATCTCAATTATCTTAAAGCACGATGTTGCATATACCACAGACTAACAAATATATTAATTAAATAAAATAAATTCTAAAATACTGGTGTTCCACATTCTACCCCCTTAAATAAACCGTATCCTTGAAATTTTATCTCATTCTCGATGTAAGGGTTTAAAATATTTAAAAAAATCTATATTCAGGAGTGGAAGATGAAATATATAATCTTGAAAAGAAATATTATTTTAATATTTAAAAACACATTTTTTAAAACCTATATTATAAAAAGTGATAATAAAACTTCATTTTAAAATAGGAAAAGGGAAATATGAAGGTTACCTGGAATAACACATAATTATGTTTCAAAATTAAGATATCATTGGTAGGAAGTGAAAATATGGACATGGAGGAGAAAAATAACATCCAAGGAATAATAGAGTGATAGAAAATATGGTTATGAGAAAGTTAATGAAAAAAAATCATAAAATTAGTAGGTGATAAATAAGACCATAAATTCATCAAAAATGAAGTTATACAGATAAAATTTCTATTTAAATAACTTTTTCCTAGAGTTAAGGGATTCTTTTACTATCAGGATAGAGAACATGAGAAAATATACTTGTTTTTTATCTGTTTGTGAAGAAAATTTCATCATTTGGATATGATTAAATCAATTTACACTTTGATTTCATCACTTACTCTAAGAAATTAATATTAAAACTAATTTATCATGTTTAATTCACTAAAATTACTTTTAACAGATCAAAATATCCACAAAAAGATAACAAGTTTTTCCTCCTGTCTTTAGACATTAACCAAAACCAAAATGGTTAGCACAAGATAAGGTAATATTCAATATGAATAAACCTTCAAACATTAATCTTAAAAATCTCAATAATAACACCTAAAGTTCAATATATATCATTCCATAAATAACTAACTTGAAAACTATTCAAAATATGATATACCAAAATCAAAACCCAAATATTAGGATGATTTGATTGAATATTCTTCCAAGATTAACATAACATTTATCTATAAGTAACATCAATTTCTCATAAATTCACATACTAAAAATGTATATGCCCTAATCATATAATCTAAAAAATATTTCAATCTTCCCAAAATAACATAAATCACCATAAAACCACAACAAAAACACGTATGATTCCAAAATTTAACTAATCCTTTATTCTTAAAATAACCTTTTCATTAAATTAAAATTAATCTTAAGCATAAAATATACCTCAATCTTATGTTAAAACTCAGTAAATGTATCTCAAAGTAATCCCATCACATAAAATTTAAAAGACTATTAATTCCTTTAAAATTACTATCGTTCTTAAATTTATCATACCTTACATAAAATACCACTATATCATGACTTTTGAAATCCAATATATATACACTTCAGTCATTTAGTGTTCTTCATGATCCTTTAACCAAACTTTTCCATCTTATTCCTTTATATTTCCTTCTTATAATAGAAAATATGAATCATGTTTCAAGACTCATCAATATTAATCTATTTATGTTTCTTACATTAAAGATAAATAACTAATACATTCAAAATATAGATAACCATTCATTTTTATCCTATTTTCGAAGATAGATGCCCCATGATCTACCAGGTTGAGTCCATACATTGTTATAATTCCTTAAAACCTTTATAAGTTCCTCTACTTCCTTTATCTTTGTAAACTCATTATATCTTGATTGAAATGGATATTAATAGAGATTGAAATTTGGAAAAAATACCATCTTTTGAATATATAGATTTGAGGCATCATATTGATTGTTTTTTATAATAATACATTAAGATATGGTTTGACATGAATTTTTAAAATAAGAGTTGGTGTTTATTAATTAAAAAAATTCAGATTATATGATCAATTCATAATCTACTTGAAGTTCATGCTATTTTATATCCAAGTAGAGGGTTGGAAATCCTTTTTTTGAGTCATCCATTGTAAAAATTTGATAAAGGCCCTTATGGTATTTTCCAAAAAGGACATGATAAGATAGTTGTATTTTCAAATCATGATCAAATTTATCCCATGGTACTTCGTGATATTAGAGTATTAAAGAGGATTAAGGCACATTATAAAGTGTTTTTTAGGTAAGTTGAATACTAGAGAAGGTTTCTAAATGATATGAGTAATATTTTTCAATTATTATTGCAAGTTAATCCTCTAGAAGAGAAAGGATGTTTGCGTTTTATTTATACCCATACATATTAAAGAAGATATTTTAACCTATTAATATATTTTTTTATTGAATATCCAATAATTTAATTAATGAAATCAATGTGAACAAATAAATAATTTTTTTGAGAATTTATTACTCTATTACACCCTTTATTTAGTCTAGGATGCTTTTGATTCACCATAGATTCAACCTAGATTTCCTTAGGTTTGGTTCTCTTATAATTTTTAACCTAATCCCAAAATAAAAATTATTCATATTATAATAATAACCACTAAGGTTATAGAAGACTTATAACATATTATCTCAAACCAAATTATTAACCCTTAAATATTTCCAATTCTTTTATCAATATATTATCCTCATAAGTTATTTAAACCCTTCCATTAATACCAACTATAAATACCTATACTACAAAAAATTCATAATTAAATTATTTATAATAGAGGTTTCAATTTCATACATTTCAATAATATTTTTGGTTTATAGTTTTAGATAACTAGGTGAAACATTACATAAAAATGTGGACACTTTCAGACATTGTATATTTTTCCCACAAAACAAGTTATTCATAAAGACACACTATTTATTCAAGGTAACTCTAATATCTAGAAAAATGACTTTATTAAAATTTATACTCATACGTAATCCTTATGAAAAATATTTGAAAAAATGGGATGAGGAAAAATAGATCAGTAAGGGACAACTACAAATAATAAAAGACACCTGTTATTCCATTCCAAAACCATAAGATCATATAAGATAGTTTTCCTTTAACATGATAAACATTGAGCTTAAATAATTGTTTACTTACAAATGAAATCATATTTACTGCGTAAAGTTTTTCATAAAAATATTTATAAGATAACATAAATGGAAAATCATAATCATGATCTTTTATTAGAAAACAAGAGAAACCATAAAAAATATATTCTTAAAAAAATACCTTTTACCCTTAAAGGGAATAATAATTCCTTTAAACAAAAGATAATTTTATTACCTTATAAAATCAAAATATTTCTATGAAAAGTTATTTTCAAGTATATAAAAGTAATTTTTGGGGAATAATCTTCATATATTCCTTATAAGAACCCTTATAAATGGAATAATTTACTTGGTTAATTCTAACATAGTTCTCTAAAGAACATAATCATTAACCAAATAATTGGAGAGATATATCAAGATAAAACATAATTATAAATAATTTATAAGGACCATAACATATATAAAACACATAAAATATTTCATTTCCATCATCAAACACATAAAAATATACATCTGAAACCATAAGTAAAACATTTTTAGATATTGATATATCCTTTTCCTTTAAAAACCCATTTTCAAAAATAAAAAGACTATAGTAATAGGTATAAAGGTTTTTATAAGAAGAAAAATTGAAATATTTTAAAGTAAAACAAATATAAAATAACATTTACAGTGGTGGGAAAGACCGTTTACACTATATATGTAAAAAACATTCTTTTTATACTTTGTAAAGATGGTCAACGATTTAATATAAAATACACAAAAATATTAATTTCTAAGAAAACTTTAAGAAAGTAAAAGGAGAGGTAAAAATATATTTTTAGTCCATTTATTTAAGTATTTACACATCCATAAAAAAACATGGACATGAATGAAAAATATTAGAAATAAATCTTCAAAATATTTTAAAACAAGGTTTTAAGATATTTATCCCTTACCATGAGTATGACTTGTCATGTACGTTCTTTATCTTACCAAATAATAAATTTATGTTTATTATTTAATTTCTTAATGTAATGTCCCGGACCCGGCCAGCCACCCGAACGGTGCCGAACGGGTCGGGTGTTACTACCTTAGGCGCACTTCCCCGAACGCCAAAGGCTGCCGACTAGCAGTGAGGGTCTGAATAGGTATAGTGGGGAGGCTATACCCTCTCAGAGGATCTTAATAAGTGTACTGGTCCAAGTATAACAGTAAAGATGCAGTGGAAAGAAAGACTCAGCAGAATCGAACCAGACCCGTAGAGCGGAAGCATAATCAATATAGATAAACAGCGGAAGCAGTAAATGAAACAACAACAGCAGAAATAAACACAACAGCATGATGATAACATGTAACTACTACTGAACAGTAAAAAATGCATCCAAAGCAGGTCATACACAACTGAATATAAACAGGGCGCCAATGGCTAACCAACAGTATCTACAATAAGCATGCCAATACAGAAAGTAAACAAAACAAAGTAAACCTATCTAGGCATGACCTCAAGGTCCATACCCTCTCCATGCAATAACTAAAGCAGCCCAGCTCTTGAAGCTGGACTCTTTCCTGCACGTAAATCCATAAATTCTACACGCGTCCTGAAGGGCCCGTGTAGGGTGTGAGACAAAACTCAGTAGGATACCACCCAACGGTGCGTACCAAATATATGTGTTTAATCAGTCATGCATTTACAAGGAAAGCAGTAAACGGTACAGTGCACAAGTAAAAACAAACTCCACTGGTGCTCAACAGCCACCAAGGAGTGTCAAATTCTTCGGCCAATGCTGGAATCTTTGTCGTGTAACCCGGCACCACGTGCCTCCTGACACCTCGTATCTCAAGTACCGATGTCCCGAAGGCACGCCCAAAATAGTAACCCGGCACCATGTGCCTCCTGAAACCTTGTGTCTCAAGTACCGACGTCCCGAAGGCACGCAAAAAATAGTAACCCGACACTATGTGCCTCCTGAAACCTCGTGTCTCAAGTACCGATGTCCCGAAGGCACGCCCAAAATAGTAACCCGACACCATGTGCCTCCTGACACCTTGTGTCTCAAGTACCGACGTCCCGAAGGCACGCCCATTTTCTGAAGGCTCCTCACCTCCCACGTGGATTTCTATGGCAAGCACCCCCAACCAAAATACCTAACCGCAACTATGAGGGCCTCTACCCACATGAGTGGTCAAAACCACCTCATCACGGAGTATCTCTGTGTGCACACTACTCAAAGTCCCGGTGAGCAGTAATCACCCAAATAGTCCTAAGACACCAAAACATCTGACACCTCGTGTCCCTGCGACCATGTCGCTCAAGTCCGATGGCATCGCCACCCTAGTATCCCGGGCCATGCCCAACCTGACAGTCATACTGCCTCAAACCGACGTCCATGACGCCTAATCCCGTGGTCAAAACCACCCAAAGTAACCTGGGCAAAGCCCCAACCTGTGATCAGCATCACTCAAGCGTAACCGTGCCAAGCCCAACACAACCCAAAAAGGGTCCAACAGATGTAATTCAGGAATTGCATATATAACATATTTAACCAGAAAACATAACCAGGCAAAACCAACTAAACAGTCGAATTGCACTATACCAGGTGCTGTCCCATACTAGCACAGAGGTCTTAAAAGCCTCCAACAATTATAACAGGCTTCAATAATTTAAACTAATAGTTTAACACAATAATATTCCAATTAAAACCATTTTGGCGTTCCCTGGACAAAATGCCCCGATGAGCCACGACCCCTCACCCGGCCCCACTCACGCAAAACTGGTAACCGGGCATACCCAAAGGCATCCCAGAGGTCCCATAAACAATTCGGTATGCAAAAGTAGATAAAACGGGTCCCGCTCAAAAATACCCGAAAACGAACTGAAGTCGTGTCACCCAAACAACCATGAAAACACAAAATGATGTATGCACCACCTACCTGAGACTCGCACGATGCTACTCCTCCGGTAACACCCGCCAATTCGGTCTAAAATGCGGTAAATCTACAAAAGATTCAAAACCGCTCAAAGGGATATAACTTGTTCTACAACGAAAATAAAAAAACGGCCAAAGAGGAATCAAGGCCTTACCGAGGGGGTTCCAACGCACTAATCAGAGCTCAGAACGGGTCTCAGACGAACGATCGGGAAGAGGAAAGGGGTTCGGCCGTCCTGGTTCGCATATCCGGGCAGAGGAGGGGTGTTCTGCCTCAAAAGTGAGGCTACTGCCCGATTTAAGCGAAAAAAAGAAAGTACACGGCGGGTACTTTAGGACTACACACCATGTATATTTCATTTAACTGTTCAAAAGACGGAAAGATTCCACCGACTTACTTTCCGAACCTGCCGACATGAGTACACGGCGTGTACCTCTGGGTACATGGCGTGTACTGGGTTCCTCTTATCTTCCTCATCGGTATACCAACACGCCATGTATATCCCTCATAGAAGGTTTGACTACATGGAGTGTCCAAAGGGAACATGGAATGCCCCTGGTTCTTACCCGGCCAACGACCTACACGCCATGTATGGCCTCACACAGTCGGGGGTCTACACGGCGTGTTCAAAACTACATTCCATGTAGTAAGAAACTAATACACGGTCATCACACGGCATGTACTCGGTGAGAACACGGCCGGTCACTCGCCTACACGTACACGGCGTGTACTTAAAGTACACGACATGTAGTCTGGAAATTTCCAGAAACTTCCCATTAAATCCAGTTTCCTCAGAAACCTGTCAAAAATTTAAACAGGGTCGGGATTTTGACCCGTTCCAAAAACCCGGGTTCTTAAAAACTCCCCACCTTAACGTAGCTCGTCCCCGAGCTACCAAACGCAACCAGGAGATGGCACCGAACATGCCCTCCCCAGTTAAACAACCTGGACTACCCCGGTCCCAAGGTTCTGGCTAAATTCCTCAAGGGGCTCCCCACCTTAGGAATTGCCTACTCGGTCTCAACCAACAAAACATAAAACAAACAGGGTTTTACTAACCTGTTTTCTGAACACATAGTCCTCCCGTGACGCATCATCACCCCTGCACCTCGTTGGTGCTCCTTTATCGCTACCGTTACCCAACGTAACCCGCACCGCATCGGTGTCTGCCTCTACGAGGTCCTGGTGCTGAGCACCTCATGTAACCCACATCCATGATGCCCTGATGCCCACAGCACCTCAGGTAACCCTCATCCACGATGCCCCGATGCCCACAGCACCTCAAGTAACCCGCATCCACGATGCCTCGATGCCCACGTCACCTCATATATATATATATATATCACGCACCCGATGTGGTGCCAACCCACTGACTAGTATCTAGTCAGTCCACAAAGATCCTGTGCACCTCATGCACTCAAAACAGACACACCTCTATGGGTCATGCCAAAAAGGAAACATGGAGATCATGGTCACACTACGGTGTACCTCTAACTGTCACCGGCTCATCGGCCTACTCAGCCTCTGGCAGTTCCACGGCGTGCACCTGGCCTGAAACACGGCTGCCTGACGCCTGACCTCCCGATGCTGCTCCAGTCACCGGCCACTGACCCCTAAGCTGGGTCCCACCGTCTCTGTCACGACCTCCGCGCACAGCTGAACCTCTACTACTCTCTCTGGGTACCGAACCTGAACTAACTCCAGATGCCACAATCTGTCCTGGTCCCTGCCTACCGGCTATCTGAGAAGGTTGCCTGCAAAACCTCTCCAAATGCCCATCCTGTCCACAAGCCCGGCACTCCTTCGGAGGCTTGTCGCATTGCGTCCGAACATGTCCCGGTTTTCCACACTAGAAGAAAATCACCGAAGAACTCCCACGAGGTGGTCTAGCTGAATCCCTGGCCTGACTGCCCTGCTGGAACTCATCTCGTCCTCGCTTCTTGCTTTCCGAACCGTCAGCTGAATTTGTCATCCTTCCAAAGCGAGATTTCTCCCTCTCGTTTCCCTAGGCTATAAGCGCCTGATTTACCGCCTCGGAGAAAGAACCCAGCCTGAAAATGTTCACTTGGACCCGAATGGCGTGTCGCAAGCTATCCTCGAAGTGCCTCACCCTAGCCGCATCATCGCTCACCATACCAGGTGCAAAACGGGACAACTCTGTGAAGGTAGCTGAGTAGTCCATGACGGACATATCTCCCTATTGAAGACTCAAGATCTCCCGAAATCTCTCTGCCCTCAACATCTCTGGGTAGAAGTGCTCAAAGAACCTTCCCTCAAAGTCCTTCCAAGCTAGTCCCTCGTGTCTATGAGCCTGAACCTGTACATCCCACCAACGCTTCGCCGGTCCTCTCATCATGTACATCGCCAGCTTGACCCTCCGCCCTGGAGGCGTCTCGAGCTGCTCGAAGATCATCTTCATGATCTTTATTTAGTTCTCAGCTGTCTGTGGACCACCCTCACCCTGAAAAAGCGGCGGGTGCTGTGACTGGAACTCCCGCGTCAGATATGCCATAGAAGGTTCTGTACTCTGCGCGCCTCTGTCAAGCCCCTGCAAGACACGTACCAGGCTAGCTCGGAGCTGCTTGTCAAACCACGACCCGAACGATGCCAAACCCGGCTGCTGTCCTGCCTGCACTGGATCCTGAACCTGTTCCTGTCCCTGAGCCTGCACCTGCGGCTCGTGCTCTACCTGTATCGAAGTCTGACCCTGGTCCTGTGGCACTGTATCATCTCCGGCCTAACGCTCCATCGAGCCGTGAAAGAGTAACCCGTTGAATACCATAAATGGTCAGACAGCCCATATATATATAACAATATATTCTACGCAGATAAGGAAAGAAGTAAAAGGATGTGCATAACAACTACCCTTACTCCCCCCTCACCGCAACCCATGCCTCATGGAATCCCGACCTCATGGCCTCCTTACCCACCCTCAATAGAGCCAAGTATCAAAGTACCTCAGGCCATGCCCGTCCCGACAACTCATGTTGCCTCAAACCAATGACCGAGTCGCCCAATCCTGACAGTTACACTGCCTCACCCATAGTACCTGCCTGCTCTCATAAGAGTCAGACCCAATTATCCTGCAGCATGCAATTCTACAAAATATAAAGCATGGCATACTCATTTACACAACTAGCAGTTCTATCAGGAATTTCACCAATTCACATTTTAAAGCATATAAAGCATGGCATTTGATATTTCATTCACATGGCATTATCACTTCACAAGGCATACGTGCAATTATGAAATTGAAATACCCTAAAAATGTGCCTATCAAAAGCCAACAACTAGCCTTGCCATACTGGGCCAAGGTCCAATTCTCCCTTACCATACTGGGTCAAGGGTCACATATCACAATCACGAACATCACACATCAAGTGAGCCACCGAGGTGGAAATCATATCAACTGTAATCTGAGAAAAATCAAACAGTAGTTCCCACCCATGGTAACTTGGTCCTTCCCTCGTACCTAGGGCTGCAGGTGCCCAAGCACAAGCTAGAAATCCAGTTCCAGTTACAACAATTTTTCTCCAGTCTACCATATCCCAAATAGTAAAACCAGCAGAAAGAAACGAGAAGCCTCAAACTCATTAGTATCCATTAAAACGCTGCTACTAAATCCCTGTCAAGAACTCCTCTGATACCACTTTATAACGTCCCGGACCCGGCTAGCCACCCGAACGGTGCCGAACGGGTCGGGTGTTACTACCTTAGGCGCACCTCCCCGAATGCCAAAGGCTGCCGACTAGCAGAGAGGGTCTGAATAGGTATAGTGGGGAGGATATACCCTCTCGGAGGATCTTAATAAGGGTACTGGTCCAAGTATAACAGTAAACATGCAGTGGAAAGAAAGACTCAGCAGACTCGAACCAGACCCGCAGAGCGGAAGCATAATCAATATAGATAAACAGTGGAAACAGTAAATGAAACAACAGTAGCGGAAATAAACACAACAACATGATGATAACATGTAACTAATACTGAATAGTAAAACATGCATCCAAAGCAGGTCATACACAACTGAATATAAATAGGGCACCAATGGCTAACCAACAGCAGCTACAATAAGCATGCCAATATAGAAAGTAAACAAAACAAAGTAAACCCAGCTAGGCATGACCTCAAGGTCCATACCCTCTCCATGAAATAACTAACGTAGCCCAGCTTCTGAAGCTGGCCTCTTTCCTGCACGTAAATCCATAAAGTCTACACGCGTCCCGAAGGGCCCGTGTAGGGTGTGAGACAAAACTTAGTAGGATACCACCCAACAGTGCGTACCAAATATATGTGTTTAAGCAGTCATGCATTTATAAGGAAAGCAGTAAACAGTACAGTGCACAAGTAAACACAAACTCCACTGGTGCTCAACAGCCACCAAGGAGTGTCACCTGCTTCGGCCAATGCCAAAATCTCTGTCGTGTAACCCGGCACCACGTGCCTCCTGACACCTCGTGTCTCAAGTACCGACGTCCCGAAGGCACTCCCAAAACAGTAACCCGACACCATGTGCCTCCTGACACCTTGTGTCTCAAGTACCGACATCCCGAAGGCACGCCAAAAATAGTAACCCGACACCATGTTCCTCTTGACACCTCATGTCTCAAGTACCGACGTCCCGAAGGCACGCCCAAAATAGTAACCCGACACCATGTGCCTCCTGACACCTTGTGTCTCAAGTACCGACGTCCCGAAGGCACGCCCGTTTCCTGAAGGCTCCTCACCTCCCACGTGGCTTTCTACGGCAAGCACCCCCAACCAAAATACCTAACCGCAACTACGGGGGCCTCTACCCACACGAGTGGTCAAAACCACCTCATCACGGAGTATCTCTGTGTGCACACTACTCAAAGTCCCGGTGAGCGGTAATCACCCAAATAGTCCTAAGCCACCAAAACATCTGACACCTCGTGTCCCTACGACCATGTAGCTCAAGTACGATGGAATCGCCACCTTAGTATCTCGGGCCATGCCCAACCTGACAGTCGTACTGGCTCAAATCGACATCCATGACACCCAATCCCGTGGTCAAAACCACCCAAAGTAACCCGGGAAAAGCCCCAACCTGTGATCAGCATCACTCAAGCGTAACCGGGCCAAGCCCAACACAACCCAAAAAGGGTCCAACAGATGCAATTCAGCAATTGCATATATAACATATTTAACCAGAAAACATAACCAGGAAAAACCAACTAAATAGTCGAATTGCAATATACCAGGTGTTGTCCCATACTAGTAAAGAGGTCTTAAAAGCCTCAAACAATTATAACAGGCTTCAATAATTTAAACTAACAGTTTAACACAATAATATTCCAATTAAAACCATTTTGGCGTTCCCTAGCCAAAATGCCCCGATGAGCCATGACCCCTCACCCGGCCCCGCTCACGCAAAACTGGTAACCAGACATACCCAAAGGCATCCCAGAGGTCCCATAAACAATTCGGTATGCAAAATCAGATAAAACGGGTCCTACTCAAAAATACCCGAAAACGCACTGAAGTCGCGTCACCCAAACAACCACGAAAATACAAAATGAGTTATGCACCACCTACATGAGACTCGCACGATGATACTCCTCCAGTAACACCCACCAATTCGGTCTAAAACGCAGTAAATCTACAAAAGATTCAAAACCTCTCAAAGGGATATAACTCGTTCTACAATGAAAATCAAACAAAACGGCCAAAGAGGAATCAAGGCCTTACCGAGGGGGTTTCAACGCACTAATCAGAACTCGGAACGGGTCTCAGACGAACGATCGGGAAGAGGAAATGGGTTCGGCCGGCCTGGTTCGCATATCTGGGCGGAGGAGGGGTGTTCTACCTCAAAAACGAGGCTACTGCCCGATTTAAGCGAAAAAAAATAAAGTACACGGAGTGTACTTTAGGACTACATGCCGTGTATATTTCATTTAACTGTTCAAAAGATAGAAATATTCCACCGACTTACTTTCCAAACCTTCCGACATGAGTACACGGCGTGTACCTCTGGGTACACGGTGTGTACTGGGTTCCTCTTCTCTTCCTTGTCGGTATACCCACACGCCATGTATATCCCTCATACACAGCTCGACTACACGGCGTTTCCAAAGGGAACACGGTGTGCCCCTGGTTCTTACCCGACCAACGACCTACACGCCATGTATGGCCTCACACGGCCGGGGGTCTACACAACGTGTTCAAAACTACATGCCATGTAGTAAGAAACTATTACAAGATCATCACACGACATGTACTCGGTGAGCACACGTCCGGTCACTCACCTACACGTACACGGCGTGTACTTAAAGTACACGGTGTGTAGTCTGGAAATTTCCAGAAACTTCCCATTAAATCCAGTTTCCTCAGAAACCTGTCAAAAATTTAAACAGGGTCGGGATTTTGACCCGTTCCAAAAACCCGGGTTCTAGAATTTTTTTCATGTTCATTATCTTTTTATTATTCCTTTTATTCCACTTATTACCATGCCATACTTAATCATTTAATTGATTAAGTCTACTTCAGACATTTTGAGGATGTTTGGCTCATAAGTCCAAAACGACTTTGGTAGGTTGAATATACACACATGGATCATGATTATACTATTTATATAATAATAATAATTTTATAATTATTATTTTTATACATTAATTATACTTTTATAACCAACATTGTAAGGTGTTTATGAAAAATGAATTACATTACAACATCGAGATGATAGTTCATAGGTGCACATAAGTAACATTTCTATTTTTCAATGAGCATGAGGGAAATAAGGTAAGTATTATATTATATTTATATAATTATAATTATATCATAAATATAATATTATTTATTTTAATCCACCTATATATACCATATCATTCAAGCTGTGATGAAAAATAAAACACATCAGTTCATGAGGTGGTAGTCCACATGTATGCATGTGTGATGTATTTATTTTTCATTGAATGGTAAATAAATAATTAAAATATTTATTTAACATTAAAAATTTAATTTCATATTATATATATCACAATTTTAATTTTTATCCACAATTATGACCAACCGTAAGAAGCAGTGATGAAAAATGAATCACATCGTCTTCATGAGGCAGTAGTCCGTACATACACACAAAATATGTTTTCATTATCCATTAGATGGAATATTAGATGTAAAAGGTTATATCATAATTATAAGAACATTCTAGTATATTTTATACACTAATGTTATTTTATGAAAATGGTTACGAGAGGTTTGAATGAGGTAAACTAATAAATAAAAAGAAAACACTTGGTTAAGAATTATACCTCTTCTTCGAACAACCTCGTTAGGTTTATACCAATATAATTTTTAACATGGTATTATGATCAAACCATAACCTCTAAAACCCGGGGAGGGATGTTAGTAAAGGATTTGGTTAGGTCTTGGAAAAAATATGAGTCTCTTGATGTGTGGAGAAGAGAGGAGAGATGATTTCCTTTTATATGTGAGGGAGATGTCACACTTGGAAATTTCCAAATGATTAAAATATATTAATGTATTACTACATCAAAATGAATCCAAAATTACTCATATTAGTTTTAGATGTGTGATAGGGTCAAAATATGACCTTATAATAGGATTTAGACATGTTTTGAGTCTATTTTAATCCTTAAATTTACTACCCATAATGACCAAAAAAGAAAGTGAACTCATTATAAAATTTGGAAATTATGACTCAAAATATGGAGTCTATTTTATTATATTAAATTTATATAAGTGGTATAAATTAATTTAAAAATTAACCTATAAAACATGATGAAAAATGGTTTTTTAGAAAAATTCCCTTTCAAGTATAAAAATGTTTTTATACAAAAATAAAGTGTAATGATGATCCTAATGAAATTTATTGGATTATTTTTAATAAAAAAGAACTGATGAAATTTTAAAACTAATATGAAATATAATGATACTCTGTAAATACATGAAATGAAAAGACAATTGTCATAAAACATTGGTATTGATTACTATTCACCAAAAAATCAATTTTTTCCAAAAAATCAATTTTTTCCAAAAAATCATTTTTTCCAAAAAATCCAAAAAATCACCATAAGTTAACATTGAAATGATGATTTATACAATGATATTTTTTTCCCAAAATAAAATTAAAAAAAAAATAATAAATTAATTATAATTTTCATGCTTAAAATTTAATAAAAACCATTTTTTGAAGAAAACATATTTTTGAAGTATAAAATGATATTATTGAAAACTGAGTACTTATTTATTATAAACTAATCAATAAATTTGAATTATATAAAACCCTTAATCATATTTTTCATAATTTTTATTTATAATAATAACTCTAATTTAATGTCTATGTTATAATGGTCATATTTAAATAATAATATTTTTATGGTATATCAAAATTCAATAAAAGATCGGTATTATGTATAGCACACAATAATTAATATATCACTTAAATAAAATAAATTCTAAAATATTGAGGTGTTAAATTTACATATATGTTTATAAAATCTATATAGTTCTTGATGACCTTTACATAAATTTTATAATTTTAGAGTTACCTTCACACAACTTCTTTGATTACCTTTATGTTACATTAGTATCCATTTTCCTTTATGTAACTACTTATATTCTCTAAATAAACATAAAGACCCTTCCAAAATATTTTAAACAATGTTAATTCCCCCATAAATACTTTTCATTTAATTATTTTATGATCGACATCTCAATCATCACATTTAATTTCCTCTTTAGATATAAAATATTGAAATATCAATTTTCATCCAACTGCTTTCTATAAATTTTTCTAAGTATAAAATTCATATGTGATTTCAAAATATTTAGCCTCACAAAGTCTTATGATGAGAAATTTCAAAGTATTACACTCACATTTAGTATGAAACTGAGAATTTGAGGCCATACGATGATAGTGATGTCATACAATCTACTTAAAGACTTACAATAAAGTCTTATGTATCCGATCCAAAGACATAGTATGATGAAGTCATTGGATATGGTGTTAAAGTCATATGATTGATTCATACACTTTTTCCATTTTTAAATTTTCATCCAACTATAAATGTATACAATTTCCCTCAATTCAAAATATCAAGACAAAGTAATACTATTAATAGATAAATTCATACATCCAGAGACGTTTTCCATTTTTCTAGATCCAAATAAAAAAATTCAAGAGTTTATGGACACTAATTTCAAGAAATACAATGATAATAACTCCAGGGATGGTTCCATAAAATCTATATAGCCTTTTTAATTACATTGAATCTATTTTAGGCTATATAACTACAAATTAGTAAACTATCCATCACAATGGTTCAGGGGATTGATATTTCTATCCTTAAACTTGTTCAAATCCCCATCTTTAAATCCATGGATGGTTACTTTAATATATTGATTATTTAATATTCTAAATAAAACTATACATTAACATTTATCATAATTTATTCTTTAATATTTTCACTATAGACAACAACTTCCAATATTTTTCTAACTGTTATAGAAAATACTTAACACTTCATTATATATCTTTCACATGAGGACTAGATCAATTATTTTTTGATGTGATAACTACAACCTAGAATATATCTAACCAAATATTCATAGGTTGTATAACCTCATCTATATTTCATTTCCAATAAATGATATTCCATTATAATTTAAAATTAAGTAACATCAATCTTCTTTGATAATAGTTCATGGGTAGCACCTTATTTATGCATTAGGTGGATACTATAATCCATCACCAATGTTCTCCAATAATTTAATATCTTGTAAGAAATATATTTCCAAAAAATATAATATATGTATTAAAAATACACATTATAACTTCACTCAATAACTCTATCAGAGATAAAAGATCCACTTAATATATACCCTAATGTCACATGAGTCATGCTCATTTTGAGAAACAGTATTGAAACAAAATGTTCATTAACGAATCACTTAATTTAATTAAATCTCCACTCAAAACTTGAAATATATTATAGACAGAACTTTACTTCTCCCTTATTCAAAATTAAGGTATTCTCTTACATTTTTAGATTTTTCTCTCCAATTTTGATAATAAGGTTTGAGCAATGTATCCCCTATTTTCAATAAACCCGAAGTTCACTCCTTTGTGGGATATAACACATGAGGGAATCTAGGAAATTACTTGGGGATAAGGGTTCATAATTACACACTAATTAAGTTTTTTTGAGTTGACTTAAGTATGAGAGTCATCCTATGCTTCTCAAACATTTCCTTGGATAAGGCCTTTTTCATAATATCCACTACTTGAATTTGATTTATCTGATAGTACAATTTGAAAAACCCTTTTATAATCTTATCCATAATTAAGTGATATTTGATCTCAATGTGTTTGGTCCTTGAATGACGGAAAATATTTTTTCTAAGACTAATAGAACTCATGTTGTCACATTTGATTGAAATATGAAATTTCATTTGAACAAAAATATCCCCATGTTTTTGCTTCATCTATAATAATTTAGTACATGATTGAGTAGGCATGATGTCCTCAGCTTTATAAATTCTTAATGAAATGAAATTTTATTTCTTACTGAGATAATAAATACACAAATATCCAAGATAGAATTAACTTCCTAATGGTGACTTTCTATCATCAATGGAATCATCCAAATTCACATCCACATATCCCAATAACTCTTACTATGATGTTTCACTGTAAATCAATCTAAAATCCACCATGCCTTTTATATACCAAATTATTATTTTCAACAATTTCAAGTGTATTTATTTGGGATTACTCTAGAACCTTGTGACCTGACAAGAAAAAAACCATATCGGATCTTGTCACTATTAAGTAAATAGAAACCCAATGGTCCACCTATTGTCTATGACACTGACCTATTTCCCATCATCATCCCTTTAAAACGTTAATAGGGTATAAATTAGTGTTTTCATTACCATTATATCCTCCATTAAAAATATTTTTATAACTTACTTAGAATATTTGGATCAAGAGATATATGTTCCATACCTTCCTCGTATCACTTGTAAACTAAGGAAAATGTTAATTCACCAATCATCAAAGTTTTAAACTCACACCTCATAATTTCAGAATACTATTTAAATTTTTATTTGTTTAATCCACAAAATTACATTTCACTTATATATATGAAAATAATTATCCTTTGATCAGTCCCTTTTTTGATATAGATATCATGATCAACTCCTTTATATTGAAGACTAATCTTCTTTATATACCGATCAAGTATAGAATACTATGCTCTTGGAGTTTTCTTCATCCCACAGAGAACATTATTTATCTAAAAACCTTTATTCTCATATTTATGCACAAATAAACTATTTGGTTTCTCTATGCATACCTATTCTTTAGTTAATCCATTAAGGAATTCTAATTTGACATCCATATATAAAACTGTGAACATATTTTTCACTACCATGTCAAGGAATAATTTAATTTTTTCTAACATATCCATGAGAGAAAATGTTTCATCTATATTGATAACTTAAATCAATTAGTATGTATTGCACACAAGTCATTCCTTATTCAAAACTACCATTACTTATTCATTAAGTTTGTTTTAGAATACCCATTTGGTCCTAATAACATTCTTGTTTGTTGGACTTGAAATACTCTCTTATGTCCAGTTCTTCTCAGCTTGGATAATCTATTCATATATAGCTCTAATCCAATTTTCATACATAAAAACCTCTTCAAGGTTCTTTGGATATACTTGAGAGAATAGTGTAGTTTTTAAAAGATTTTATCCTAATTTTCACTTAAGTTTTTTGGTGACCAAATATATTTTAATCATCAATTTCATCCCTACTCCAATGCCCATATCTATGTGCCACCTGGTAGTGCTCGGGTTGAGGTTCTATGTGAAATCAGACATATTTACTCATACACCAGAGGCTTCTGAATAGTAGTGAAGGTCTAAGGTGATGATAATGGTGTGACTATGACAATGTATCAGAGTATAAAACAATAAGAAATAACTGAACAGTATCCAAGGAAAACATCAGAGTATTCATAAATCAATAAACAGAATGATATAACAAATGAGATGCATCCATACAAACCCACATTAATATAATACACATCAATTGATCATCCACAGGTCTAATCACACATAAAAGTAAAAAAAGTAAAAAATACACACACCAAACATAAGACCATCCTCAGGCCACACCAAACACCATGTATCCAGCTACCCATCATAGTACTCATCCTGATCCATTGTACATCTTATTCTCAACCTAAAAGCTGACATAAGATCATCATGTGCATCAAGATTATTGTGCAGGGTATGATAAATATATCTAATTCAGGTTTCAAAAATTTCCCTTAAGATAGATCATCATATATGTGAATGCATGAGGAAAATAAACATGTCACACAACCACCTTAGACATCATGTGATAACTAGGCCACCATGACTCCCTATGAATTATGTCACCATGTACTAACTAGGACACCAAAAACACATTCATTCCCACTTTAGTGTCATGTAAGAATCCACCTTTTCACCAAGTCTCATGCCATCATACTTGATACCCAAATTGCACTTGAAGACTAAGGGTAGGGCATCATCCAAGTCCCAACCACTACCTAAATGGGTAGAGTATGATCCAATGTACATGCTTCAGATTCACCTTCTCACCCAAGGTGGTCCCACATCCAATAAATGACATCTAATATCTCACCCACAGTAGGGTCTATCAATATGATCTTGTATCATATTTAGAACCTACATCAATCATGATGATCCCATCCTCTAATCCTACATCACATTGCATCCTGGAATCCATCTCACTCAAGGTATTCTAGTAATATGATCTCACATTATTATACCCATTTTGGGGACTCCATATCACTCATGGTAGTCCCACCAAATCTATCTCACTCATAGTGAGGTTCGACTGGTCCCAGTCCACATAATTTAACACATGGTTGTCCTAGAATTCATATACAAATAAAGGACTCCACCTTACCATGACAGTCCTACCCACATTATCTCACTCATGGCGGGGAAAGGCCTTAGGATCAGTCACCTATACTGGAATCCATCACCCATCACAAGAACATGAACATATATGAAACAACATGAAATCTCACTCAAGGAACACAACCTATCACCCAACTCACCACATGATCCTAGGGCTCTAGTTGCTTAATACCTAGCCCCTCCTCGAATCACATCTCATCAAACCCATCAGGGTATCCATTATGGTCCTCTAGAACTATCTTGGTCTCTTCTCTTTTATACCAACCCACATCCATCACCCCTTTTTGAAACTATATCCCATAGTCTCATCCTGACCATAGCCTCAATATGAGGGGTCCAAACATCCATTTCTCCCTTGGCCTCCCAATGACAAGTCCTATGCCAAAACCCACTACCCACACTTGAGTCCTATCTCATAGCTCTTAGGGGATACCACTCATCCCATAAATTGAAGGAAAATCCCTCTATGTTACATACATATATCCCATTAGGTCTTTTCCTATTCATGGCACTCACTAGGATCCCACTCCACCTATACAAGGGTTTTTTTTTCAACCCAACAAGATATTTATCTGTCTCGCCTGCCATCACTATGACCAAACCTCTCACATATTCCTAACTAGACATGGGGAAACCATACTCATCTACCCAAATCACATATCATATTTTATGACCCACCCAATACCTTACATTAACTAAGTTGACACCCTTGACCCTTGGCGACATAGTCACCGAGTGATCCCAAAGCACTTAAAGTGATAAAATTCACTTTTCTTGAGTATAAAAGATTGAACACTATCATATCTCTCCCACTGAAGGTCCTCTTGGTCCCTATCCATCTACCCAGTCTTATGCAGTGTATGCATTCAATCATACCCATCTATAAATAAATATATAAATTTATATTAAGGGGACCACCTAATTCAACCATAGAGTTTCCATCCAAACACCGCTCCACACCACCATGGCTAAGCCCGCCCATGCCTCATCCATGATCATACCCCCACACAAGATCCTAGATCATTCCATACAATATAAATAATTATTTATAAAAATTTATAATTAATTAATTAATTTAAACCATTGTGATATAGATATAAAAAAACTTATTGGGAATTGTTGCATCATTGAAACCTCGACCAACTACACCTGAATGGTCTATCATGTACCCCTAACACCATCCAAGAAAAAATTCCTATAAAAAACACTCATTTAATCACCATTTATTTTTTAATTTAGGAAAAAAACCTTAATAATATTTGGGTAGTAACTTACCTCAATCAAAATGAAAAAAGATGACACATGTTTACATTTATGAGATCTATTCTCACCAACCCACATGAAATCCCCCTTTTACTCACTATATTCCATCATGATCTAGTGAAATAAACATCAAAACCAAGCCCAATTTATAATAAATTAGTGAAAATTAAAGGAAACCTAAAATTAAAGGATAGGAAAGGAATCTCTTACCCAAAGTTTCCACAAAAATGCCATTAAATCCATCCACCCTCAAGGGGGATCAAAGGAGAGGAAAAGGAGGAGGAGATCTAGCCTAATAAATTCTCCCCAATGGCCACAAATACTATAAAACCTATCCAACCTAACATGAAAAATATGAAACTACCCTCACTAAAAAAATACACTTGGGCATCATTCATGGAATGAACCAGGTGTTTCACAATAAAATTTTCCTTTTCCCAACATATTCAAGGTGTGAACCCTTGGTTTGTGCCATGAACTATTCAAGGTAGAGGGGTGATACTCTTATCTAGACTCATTCATGATGTGAACCATAGTTCATTATTTGAAACTATAGAGGTAGATGGTTACACCCCTCAACATTTCTCATTCATAGTGTGACCCCTATGTGTTGCGTTATAAATGGATTATGCAGTTAAAATTTAGCTCTCGATTCATGTTTACCCTTATTTTATGTCAAACCAATAACTCAAGACATTATCATAGCCACAAACCATGTCTAAAACCATATTTTAGAGATATCAAAATACTCAGATTCCCAATATGAGTCCTGGTTCTCAAAACAAACCCCTCATCAAATTAGAAATTTAAAATCCCTAAGGAATTCACAACCTATTACGATGTGGGTTATTATAAATATGAAATACAGGAACTATAGTGGCGGCGACACTATAGCAGCAGAGGCACTATAGTAGGAACTGTAGTAGTGGTGGTACAGTAGTAGGCACTGTAGCAGCCAGGGTACTGTAGTAGTACTATTCACCGAGGGGCTCTTTGGGCCAAAAAAATTGGCTTTCAAGCCTTGTATTCAGGCCACTTGGCCTTGGGCCTTCAGGATATGTAATGGGTCTCCCTCTACCCAGTCTAAAGAGGTATTTTCTTTCATAAATAAAATGAGGCTTCATCCCCAACCTTTAAAAAAAACTACCCCGACCTACCATAACCATCAGTTCACCACCAAATGGACACATTCTATCTATGAACACCAAAAATGTTACCTCTATGAAACTCTAACCACCAAGCATAGATCCACTAGATTATCTAAAAACCCTAGTTTGATCCATGGAATACCTTACCCATATCCCAATCGATTCTTCTGACATGGTTTCCACCTCACAACATCCAATTCCATGAAAAAACACCATTCAATCATTATTTTCCTAAATTTATCCAAAACGACCACACCCATCTATCATTCTCTCACCCTGAGCACCGATTCATCATCGATATGAATCACTATTAGATTTCCTCAATTCAATCATAAGAAAAATTCCATTGAATCAAATACAACCTAAATCACATTTGAATCCCAATTCTAGTATTACCCAGAGAAATAGGTCACATCGGATCAACCCATGCAATGTAATTCTGATGCCACCACGACCATCCACCACCCGGTCTCACCACAACCACAAACCTTCTGATATAAGGGTAACTCACCAATGATCAATTTAATGATCTATATTATAAGATAAACATTATCATTTCCATAGAAAACCAAACAGCCCATATATTTGGATGATTATCCATCCATCACCAAACCCAATGATTGGGTGTGGATGCCCACTCAGACTCGAGCACTAGCACAAAATAGCAGCGCTACCCATTCCTAGCTCACCATAGCCTCATGATTTAAATAAAATAGTAATCACCCACAATTAATACCTCACACTCCAATAGAAAATGATGTGTTCCCCACTATATGGACTCCCTTATCCTATTCCTTGAACATAAACCCCAAAGGGGTCCTATCACCACAATAATCCATCCTATGAAACCTTGATAAGGATTTGAACCCTGGATTGAATATACCAGGATACCTCGATCCACTTTTGACATCACCTTATACCACTGAGGGAAACCTCCCATCAAACCAAACCTCATTCCTCCATGCCCAATCACATCTCACCACCACACTAACTTAAAAATTATATTTGAGTCTATCCAAAAACTAAATAAGTCTCAATGGAAACACACACAACTTGTTCACTAACTAAAAAACCAAATGGGTACCATGCGTATCTAGTGTGTGTTGGAAAAGATATGGATGGAAAGATGGACTAGAGGGGGTGGGGTGAATAGTCCTTTTAAAAATTTAAAATTAATTATAAAATTACTAGAGTAATGTTTATTCAAACAGAATAATAAAGGAATGTGAGTGTGGTGTTAAAAAAATAAGTAGAAGAATAAAAATAATGAATAAGAACACCAAGATTTTTATAGTATTTTAGTTTACTGTGAACCTACTATACTCTTTAATCCCATCTAACTTAGTGAGGGTACTAGTACTCACTAAAACAAAAGATAGAAAAAAATCTTTTATAGTTACAACTCAACCTAGACTATTATAGGGTATACTATAACTTTACTACCTTTTCCAAGAATAGGAAGAAACCAAGATTTTATAAGTATTATCCCTAACCTATTACTCAATATTTTGTATGTTCAAACAGAACCTAGTCTATTATCTAGGATAGACCAAACCTATGTTGTTTCATTTTGATCTGGTAAGAATAAACAGACACTACCTTTTGAAGGTGTCATAACCGCAAGTGAAAATTATGTAATACAACCACTTATATAAAATAAAAATACTAATTAGACTATTAGAATGTGTTGAAGAAAAATGATGGTGTAGAAACAATGATCTTTTATCCTTTTGTATTTAATATAGAATAGGGAAATTTGAGAAACCAATAATCCCTCATAAAATCAACATAGTGAACCTATTGCGCCTTAATGATTCAGTGCTTTAGTAATTAATCTTACTTAAGGTACCTATTATATAGCTTTCCTCAATATTTATTTATATAAAAACCCTAACAGATACAATTGTTTATAAAATCCCATGAATCTTCTCCATATGGGCATTTCCTATTTCTTCATCATTAAAAATTTGACAGTTATAAATCAAAATGGAAACACTATCATTAACTGTATTTTGAAAATCACACTAAAATTAATCATTTTAATCCCCAAACTTCATTCCTGGTACCGTTGTATCAAGGAACTTCTTCCTCTATGATAAAAGTAAAATAAGGGAATTTAAAACCTCATTAAAGGGTAAAGAATTTTGTGGAAAGGCTATGTATGGGTATGGTGTACACTGTGTAAAGGTATCCATAAAATATTATATCATGCATAAAGGTAATTGTGTAAGGGTAGTTTATATTTTGTTAAGAACACATAAAGGTAATACTTTCAGCATGTTTCATAAAGGTAGAACTTATTTTAAACATGTTGCATAAGGGTAATAAGAATTATGTAAGGGTACAACATGCACTGTGTAAGGGTACAATGAAGTATGTAAGGGTCAACTGATATTTTCAAAAGTTATATAAGGGTAATATATATCTTTCCTATGGGTAAGAATGTTGTGTAATGGAAACTAGCTCTCTACATAAGGGTAACTTATACTTCATACATGCTATGTAAGGGTAACTTAACATTGCGTAAAGGTAAATTATAAATTTGATACACTATATAAATGTAGTAAGTTCACTAAGTAAGGGTAAATAATATTTTTTTACATTATATTTAAGAGTAATCTTCAACTTACATAAAGGTAAAAAGATAGTTAAAAGAAATGCGTAAGGAAATATTAGCACTTGCGTAAAGGTATAATGTAATTTCATAAGGGTAATTCAGAATCCCTGAAAATTTAAATATAAGTTATGTAAGGGTGATATAGAGATTAATTTGAACAACTTATATAAGGGTACAGAATAACTTAGTAATGATTACGCAAAGGTAAAAATAAACTTTATAAAATTAAATTTTCACAAGATTCAAGAAAAGAATAATAAAAATAAAAGGAATAAATGATGAACAAATAAAAAAATTAAATTCAAAAAAATTATTATTAAAAATATCAAACCACGCTTAAAAAATAAATAAAAAAATTAAATTTCAATGATACAATTAAGAAAAATTCAAATTATCAAAGAAATTGTCATTCAAATGTAATTTTATTAAAATATCCAATTTATAAAAAACTAAATAAAGGTATGGATATTAAAATTAGATTTCTTCTACTAAAGTAAAAATTTAATTATTATAATAAAATAAAATGATTTCTAATAGAGACTGAATAATAAAATAAGAGAGGTTTTCATTTTATCAAAATAATAAATATCAATTTACAAAACTCCCAGTGTATCAACACTAATAATTTCCCCATTTTTGTAAATTGAAAAACTAAACATTTAATTCAAAAAACTCCAAAACATTCTCCTCCTTTTTGAAATTTATAAAAAGGAACCAATTTTTTTTAAAATTATTTCCCCATTTTTAAATAAACATCCTCTTCTTGATAAATAAAACATAAATATTTAATGCTCAAGATACATTCAAATTTAGTAATGGAAGCAACCAATTCTTATACATGAACATGATTACATAAAACAAAGTAAAATGACTTATTAAACAAGAATATTGGATTAATAATATAAATTAAAAACTCACTCAACACACAATGATTTAGAAACATAATTCCAAAACTCATAATCCAAAACTAAAACTGCACACATACTATAAAAATATTTTTCTAATAAATTCAACATGTTATATAATTTTAACACTAAAGGAAAAAATCCACCAAAATTAATGCAATTACCAATAATAAATTAGTATAAACATAAAATTACATTGAAGATATATGATCTTATTTAATTCATGAATCTATTAAAATATATTCAAAGAATTTTAACAATATTTGCACTGAATTAAAAAATACAAAGCATCATATTTCAAAGATAGAACTCCTATTGAATAGAAAAAAGATAAATCAATAAAAAATGTTTTATAATTAAGATAAATCAAGATTCTATTGTTAATATACTAAACATAATTAACACATTTATTCACTTATTTTTACATTAAATCACATGGGATACCAATGTGTATGTTATATTAAATCAAAATAAATGAAGAGTATAAAATAGATTTACCCATTTTAAATCAGGTTTAAATAAATGATTCAATATAAGAAATTTATCTTAAATTCATGAACTAAAAAATAATCTCCCTTTTTACATAATCAAATCAACTTGAGCATAAATTAAAAATATGAAATATCAAAGATTCATCTTGATTTTAAACTAAGATAAACTATGTTTAAAATTCATAAAAAATTAGAAGTTAAAGACCACTTCCCTAAACTAGAAATATTTAAAATAATATTTCAATGAACAAATATAAGAATATAATAAGAATCATGATTTCTTTCACAAAAATTAATTAGTTATAGAAATATATTGTAAATAGATTAATCAAAATAGAAATTATCATATACCAACTATTTGAAAACTGTTTTAATACTTAAATACTATTATATTAATTACTTTATCAAAAATGGGGTAACTCCTTATAAATTCATTATTTTAATATATATATATATATAACTAAAACTTTTTTACTTAAAAAAACAATAAACAAATTGATGCATGATAAATTTAAAAGAATTTATCTTCCATATATAATAACGTATTTTAGTATTTGGAAAGCCGTATAAATATAACAATGATAATAAAGGATAAAACCATAACCATTCACATGTTTTAAAAAGATATTTGAACTGTTATGTCCTTGAAGAAAGTTTTACTCTCCTTAGGGGTAATAATTATAAACAAGTGAACAACATATTTAAAACTCCATCATAAAACTAAATTTTCTATAGTATGCTTATATAAAACCGATTAATTGAAAACTGAGATAGCTAAAGCATTTTAAGTACATTAATTCAATTTGAAAAATAATTAAATTATCTCACCCCCTAAATCAATAAAACTATTAAAGAAATATTCAAATAATTCATAAGGATTTACAATTAATTAATGAATTTAAATTCTATGCCTAAAGATCATAAATTAGAACTATATAAATAGGTTTTTAGACCGTATGAAAAAACAATTTATATGCATGCCAAGATACTAGTTTATAAAGAAATAGAGAATATGCATGATATCCATAAGAAGAATACTTACTTAAGAATGTAGACCAACTTGGGAAATATTGGATTTGAATATAATCCTTTGGGAACCTATGCTTTGTAAGTGTCAGTCCTTTTAACATTGAAAGTAGTCTTTAAAAGAAGTACCTTTTTTTTGTCTTAATTATTGAACAAGATTTAATGAGGAATCTATTGAATAGTGTCAAAAAGTTACACACTTAAAGAAAGTAACATTATAACCCTTTTTATTATTTATTTTAAACGATACAATATTATACATCTTAGTAATCAACTTATTGTAACCAAAACTTGGTTTGTATTTATTTATTTTATTCATGGACATCATCTTGGAAAACTATTATTTCCATTTAACAAAAGTTAACAATATTATTTTCAAACCATATCCTTTCTATATTTTCCATTCTATTTTTGAGAATTTTCTAAATCTATCCAAATTCTACTTTTTGAACAAGAAAAGTAATTTATTAGTTTAATATTCTCCTCCTTTAACTTCTTGAATTCTTTCTCAACTTTATATATATCAAATAAAACGAATTTTAATCTCCTTTGTTGATATTCATTATTATTTGATATAAAATAATTATTTATTTCATTCTCATTTCTTAGCTTATAATTTAATTTTTTTTATATTTTCCAAATGTTTTTAATTAGAACATGAAATTTTTTTAATTCTTGTTCTCTTTAACCAACCATTAATTTTATTTTTTATACATCATGAATTTATTTTAAGACATCATACAATTCAAAAACTTTCAAAATATAATTTTTTAAACTTTCATTCTCATTTTTTAATTCTATATGACCAACACTTTCAGTGTCTATTTAATCAATAAAACTTGAATTCAACTCAAAATTTATTTCATAATCATAATTTTTATTCAGAAAAATAGACTTTAACAAAGGTTTAAAGAATGATTCAAGTACCTTATAATTTTTATCCATTAAATAAATATTTCTTGTTTTATTTTCCCTTTCATATTCCTCACTTCTTGAGCTTGAATCATTAGTAAAAATCCATACAACATGATATGATTTCTTTAATTCATTTTTGTAATACTTGTATCTCCCTTCATGTTTCAGTTTTGGAAAATTAGATTTTACATAGACCTCTTTCTTACATTCAAAACTTGTTAGTTGAGAAACACTACTGTATTTACTAGAGTACCTTTATTTCCCTTTATTTCATCTTTCTTATTGTCCTTTTTGGATTATCTTTTGAAACCACATTTTCATTTCATAAACTTGTAAATAACATTTCTTATATTTGAAACTTGTTCCTCATCACTTCTCTGGGATTTTGTATTATAAGAGTTATCTGAAACTATAGTATTAGATTTAAATTCTATAATTTTTTTTTTGTAAAAAAATTTACTTTCTTTGATCTTCAATTCCAGCTCATATTGAATAAGATATCAAATTAATTCATCCATAGTACATTGGGTGAAATTATTGATTTATTTGATTGAATCGTTCTTTGAGTTCCATTTATTAAGTAATGATCAAATCATTCTCTAAATGAGTACTAAATTATTCATTATCTCCCAAATAAATACCATTCCATTCATGATCTTGGTAAATCAGTTATACATCTCACTGATGTTCTCAAGATCATTCATTCTGAATTTTGGAAATTCTATACGATATATTCCTAATTTGGTTCTCTAAAACTTTTTAGATCCATGATGAGTTACTTTTAAAGTCCTATAAATGTAGTAAGTAGTTTTAAATGATTAAATATGACTATAAATGTTTTTAATTAAAGAATAATAGAGTAAATGAATAATTTTATAATTTAACACATACTTGAAAATATGATTCCTAGTCAGTGTATCAAAATCTACTTCAAGTAGTTTATTAGGTTTAATCATAATAGTCAAATATTAAATTCCAATATTCGTTAAAAATATATCCACACGATCCTTACAATATGCATAATAACTTCTATTTAAATTAGGTGGTCTAAGAGGATGCATAGATTCAAATTCTTGATTTTCCCTTAAAAATGATGTTTCTTTAGACTGTTAGGTTTATGATAGTGTTAGCATAAAAATAATGATAAAATTAGGATAAAAAATAGATAAAAAACTATCCTTTAAGGAACCTTCTCTGATACCAATTACTGGCACAAATATGGATGACAGGATAGACTAGGGGGGGGGGGTGAATAGTCCTTTTAACATTTCTAAAATTAATTATAATATTATTAGATTAATGTTTATTTATACATAATAATAATGGAATGAGAGTACAATGTTGAAATAGATAGGTAGTGGAATAAAAATAAAGAATAATAAAAAAAGGATTTTCATAGTAGTTCAGTTCACTTTGAACCTACTCTACTCGTCAATTCCATTTAACTCAGTGAGAGGATTGGTACTCACTAAAAAAAATATAGAAACAAGTTTTTTTAAGGTGAAGACTCGACCTAGCCTATTAAAGGGAAGAACAAAACTTTTTTTTCTACCTTCTTTAAGAATATGAAGAACCCAATATTTATTAAGGAGCTTCCTAGACCGATTACTCAGTCTTTTACAGGTGTAAAAAAACCTAATCAATTATACAGGACATACCAAAACTATGTGATTTCCTTTTGATTAGGTAAGCATAACTGATCAATACCTTATAAAGGAATTATAACCATGTGTGAAAATAATGAAATACAAATTTTTAAAAAAATAATAATACTGATTGGATTATCAAAATGTGTCAATGGATAATGTTGGTGTAGAAGTAGAGATCTTCAAACCTTTTGGATTTGATGTAGAATAGAGAAACTCAAGAAACCAGTAATCCCTTAGAAAATTGGTAGAGTGGACTTGTTATATCTCAATGATTTAGTGCTTCAGTAATTCATCTTTCTTAATATCTCTCTTTCGTAGCTTACCTTGAGCCTTAGTTATATGAAAACCCAAATGACTACCATTCTTTAGAAAATTCCACAAAACCTCTCCTTGTGGGTGTTTCTATTTTCTTCATCATAAAAATCCAATGGTAATAAATATAAAATTGAAAAATTACCATTAACTATATTTTGAATACCATGCTTAAATTCATTAGTTTAATCCCTGTGTTTTATTCCTGGAACCATTACATTGGAGACCTGCTTCTTCTATGATAAGAATAAAATAAGGGAATTATAAAAGGGTAAAAAATTTTATACAAAGGATACATAAGGGTATAGTGTAAACTACTTAAATATATCCTTGAAATAATATATCATGTGTAAAGGTACTTGGGTGAGTGTAGTTCATATTTTGTTAAGCACATGTAAAGGAAATACCTCGAACATATTTCATAAAAGTATAATCTATTTTAAACATATTTCATAATGGTAATAAGGCTTTTGTAAGGGTAAAAAATGAACTATATAAGGGTAAAAGGAGTTGTGTAAGGGACAACCCATATTTTCACTAGTTACATAAGGGTAATATATTTCTTGCGTAAGGGTAATCATATTCTATAAAGGTAATTATCTCGCTATGTAAGGTTAACTTACATATTGTACTTTCTACATAAGGGTAGATTAGCATTGTATAAAGGTAAACTATAAATTATATACACTATATAAAGGAAGGTAGTTCACTACACAAAGGTAACAAACATTTTTTATAGTTCACCTAAGTATAAGATTCAACTTATATAAAGTTAAATATACAATTAAAACACATGTGTAAGGGTATCTTAAAACCTATGTAAAGGTAATCAATGCTTACATAAGGGAAATTAAGAAGCTATGTAAAGGTAAAAAAATTATGTGAGGGTGAAAAAAAACATAATTTGAACAACTAATTTAAGGGTGAACAAGAACTTAGTAAGGCTTATGTAAAGGTAAAAATAAAATTTAGAAAATTAAATTTTCACAAGATTTAAAAAATAAAAAAATTATTAAGAATAATAAAAACAATAGGAATAAATGATGAAAAAATAAAAAAAATTAAATTCAATAAAATAATTATAAATATAATAAACCATTATTAAAAATAAAACAATTAAATTTAAATGATAAAATTAAACTAATTTCAATTGATCAATTTTTTTATTCAAATATAATTTAATTAAAATATCCAATTTATAACAAACCAAATAAAGATATGGATATTAAAATTAGGATTCTTCCATGAAATTAAAACTTTAATTCCTGTAATAAAACAAAACAATTTCCTATAGTGATTTAATAATAAAATAATAGTGTTTTTCAATTTATAAAAATAATTAAACCCAATTTACTAAAAATCCCAGTGTATCAACACTAACAATGGAAACTTTCCCTCACACACTAATACTTTTCATGAAAATACATGCTAACTCTCACTCTCATCACCAATAAAAGTGATTCACTAAGAACTTTATCATAGGTTCTTTTTTACATTCCTACTCAGTCTTATTTGAACTCAATGGTCACACTCTCCCATGCTAACCGATCAAAAAACTTGAATCATTCTTAAATGATCCACACATCATTAAACCTAGGATTATGTTCCTAAATCGCTATTTATGCCCCACATGTATGTTTTCTCATCCCACCACCTGAGGTATCTCACTCATTCCAAGGCTAATTACACGACCACCTAACCACATGTTTCATTCCAAAACCATGAGCATCTACCCATGATCAACTATCCAAGATCAATACATCTAGGTTCATCACTCACCATCCCATAAAAAACTGTACAAGAGCCATAGGCCATGCATCCTACCATTCCTACCCTCCAAAATGAGCCTTGATACCAAGATCACCTCCCATGCTATATGTCACATCGAAAGG
Organism: Viscum album; assembly: GCA_963277665.1. NCBI lineage: Eukaryota > Viridiplantae > Streptophyta > Magnoliopsida > Santalales > Viscaceae > Viscum > Viscum album. The sequence goes on from OY728165.1 coordinate 1,892,633,777, forward strand.
AACATCACTCATTCCTTTATTCACAACAACCCCAAGGGGTATCTGAAAACACATGTAAATATAAGATCATCCTCAAATTATCTCTCAAGAATTGTATGCCCACATAAATTCATCACACAAGAATCTAATTCTTTCATAGTCCCATTAAGGTATCCACAAATCCCTAGATAGAGAGACAACATTTCTATCACTAGAGATATTTTAGAACCAGGATCTACATGACCTATCATCAATAAACCAATTGTGAGTGAAAATCATGGTCTAGTTGAGTATAATTCCACCCAAAAGTTATATTGTAAATTTCTATACAAGTTGTTGTTGACACTTTAAATAGATGAATGTCTTGTTAGTAAAATATAATCACACACAAGCACCTGCATTTCATGTGAATCCTATATGCCTACCATGATTTATAATACTAATCTTTCCAATGATCCAAGAGCCAAAAACAGAAAAAATAATATCTCTAGTAAGAACATAACATTTAATTAACACCTAAATCATAATAACACAAGCCATAAAACAAAAATCCTATACCCCTAGTAACTAAGAATTCCAATCGAAAAGGTGTTTATGACTCACCAATCAGAGGTCGGTCATAAGATCCAAAACATCCCTAAACAACCTATCTATCATCTACCCAAATCATAAAACAAAAAAATATATCTAATTAAACTATATGACATCATCGACACACAAATACATGATTCGATACCACTTTTTAATGCCCTAACCCATGGACCACTTGGTATTTCTTGGACAAATATGCTATACAACCTCAGGCATGCCTCCCCATATGCCAAAGGCTTCCGACGAGCATCAAGGGTCTAAGGTGATGATCATGGGAAGACTATACCCTCATATCAAAGTAAAATATAGTGAAAAAATAACCAAATAATATCCATGGAAAAAATTATATTACACATAAATCAATAAACACAATTTTATAATAAATGAGATGTTATTATAAATACCCATAACCATACAATACAAATCAATGGATTCCCCACTAGTATGGAACAAATATATAAAAAAAGAAAAAAAATAAACAAATAGACCCTAATCCATCCCTATTTAACACCATGAAACCAATCTCCAAATACCCATCGATCTTCTTAGACCAATCCTCTACATGTCTTATGCTTAGCCTAAAATCAAACATAAGGTCTTCACATGCACCAAGGCACCCATGTAGTGTGATAAATACATCTTAGTAGGGTCTCACCAATTTACCAGAGTCTACACCATCATATACATGTATGAATGAGGAAAATAAACACATTACACAAGTGCCTTGGACATTGTGTGTTAAGTAGGCTTCCATAACTCCCTACACATATAGTCACCATATTCTAACTAAGCCACCATGTCACCCAATCAAACATGCTTTATCTCTATTCTATAATCAAACTCATTATATTATCTTGTTCCATTAATTAATACCCATCCATTACTAAAATAAACATGGTAAGGCATCATCCAAGTCTTGAACACTACCTGAAGGGGTAGGTTAGGGTCTATGTCTAGGCTTCAGAATCACCTTATCACCCAAGGTTTCCACATATAAAATTCTCAATCTCTATTGTATCACTCATGGTAGGGTCTATTAATCCAATAACACATCATATCTAGAACCTATATCTTTAATGGAAGTCCCAATTATCCAATACTACATCACAATGCATCCCATAATCCATCTCACCCATGGCAATCCAATCAGCTAATCTCATGCCATTGTGCCCATGCCAAGGATTGGATCTCACTCATGGTAGTCTCGTCAACACTATCTCACTCATAAAAAGGTCCAAACAGTCCCAATAGACTTCATATCACTCATGGTTGTCCCATACTTCACATAAAAATCAAGGGCACTACCTGACCATAGCAGTCCCACCCACACTATCTCACCCATTATAGGGAAAGGCCTCAAGACCCATCACTTAGAACCAAATCCATCACTTGTCACAACCACAAGAACACACATGAAATAATAAGAAATTGTACTCATTTCCTTCAACCAATCACATAGAATTCCACTTTATCCCATGGTACTAGTCACTTGAGACCTATCCCTTAGTCAAAGCACATCTCATCATGCCCGTTAGGGCATCCACCGGGGTCTTCTAGATTCATCTCTATCTATACTTATTGATACCAACCTATGTTCATCACCTATCGATGATACTATAACTCATAGGCTCATCCTAACCCTAGAATCAAGTGGTGGGGTCTAAAACCATCCATTTCCCCATTAGAATCCCAATACCAAGTCCTAATCCAAAACCCACAACCCACACTTGGGTCCTATATCATAGCTCATAGGGGAGACTACTCAACCCATCACCCATTGGAAAACACTATATTCCACAAACATACATCTCTGGGGGGATCACTCCATTAATGTAACTCACAAATAGTCCACTACCACTGCAAAAATGTGTTACTCACTCCAAACAAGATGTTTAACCACCTCACCCATCGTCACTAGGACAAAGTCTCTCACACCTTCCCAACTAGCCTTAAGAAAACCATCCTAGGATACCCATGCCCCATCTCATACCTTAATATCCACACAAGGCCTCACATTAACTCATTCAATACCCTCACCCCTTGGATAGATAGTTTTCATGTGATCCTAAGGTTCTCATAATGCTAAGAAGTACTTGTTTTGAGCATATAAGGCTGAACACCATCATATCTCTCCTTCCCAAGGCCCTATCAACCCCTATACATCTACCCAGTCATATGTAGTGCATGTAGGGAAGTTAACCCATGAAAAAACAAGAATATGAATTTATATTTAAGGGATCACCTACCTCAACCCTGGAGTTACCATCTAAGTGTTTATCTACACCACCTTGGCCAAGAACATCCATGCCTCATCCATGATTTTACCACCACATGAGCTCACACCTCATGACATACAAGATAAATAATTAATTATAAAAATTTATAATTAATTAGTTAAATTAAATAAATGAGGAATAAAATATTTAAAAATCAATGGGAATCATTGCATCACTGAAACCTCAATCGACCACACTTAGAAGGTCCATGGTGCACCTACATAACCATCCTTGCCAAAATTCATATCACGTGACACCTGGTTAATCACCATTTTTTTTCCAATTTAGGAAAATACCTAAATAAAATTAGGTAAATGACTTAACTCAACTGAAATGAAAAAATATGGCATGAATTTATGTTCTTAGGACCTTTTCTCACTAAACCACATGAAATCCCCATTGTTCTCAATTGATTTCACCATTCTCTAGTAGAATTGACACAAAAAACTAGAATGGTTCTCACTAAATCAGTTATAAATAAATAGAATATAAAATAAAAGGATATTGAAGGAGGATATTACCTAGAATATATGTGGAGATTCTACAAGATCCACCCCCATCATTAGGGTTGAAGAAGTGGAAAAAAAGGGTGAGAACCGACCGAATGGATTCTCCCTGATGCCCACAAACCCTTTAAAACTTGAGCACCACAAACTAGAAAATATGAAATTGATCTCACTAAAAAAATCCACCAGGGTATCATTCACAATGTGAAATTGGTGGTTCATAGTGATAATTACCTTTACCTAACTCATTCATGGCTTGAAAACCCAATCACATTGAAAACCATTAAAGGTATATGGTTCCTCCACTTGTCCAACCTCATTTATTCAATAAACCATAGTTTACACCATGAAACCTTCGAGTTAGAGTGATAAACCCCTCAACCATCCTCATTAACAATGTGAATACTATGGGTTAAGATGTGAATGGATTTTTTAGCTGAAATTCATCTCTTGAGTGATCTCAAACCATCTCTGAAGTCTACTTGAGAACCTAATACATTATTTAATCCTTAAACTACATCCAAAACCATATCTTATAGATTTCCATATTCTTAGGTTTTCAATTTGAGTCTCTATTTTCAAAATTAACCCTCAACAAATTAATAATTTTAATTCCTTTATGAATTCACATCCTATAACGAAGAGGGTTGTTACACATGATTTTTAGCTTCCATGAAGCTGTAGATCTATATTCATTTAGATCATAATTGGTTTCTTATTTATAATCAACATCCACCCTTTATTACCCCCCTGTGATTCTCAACTCCTCATTAATATCCTTCAAAAATTTCTTACCATTTTTATGTTAATTCAACTAGTTTTCTACTATAGTGTCATCCAAGAATTTTGTTAAATAATTTATATGTATTACTTTTGATGAGTATCCATGAAAAATCCCTTCATCTCTATGATATTAAAAATTCCCTTGTTTCTTCTTATTGATAATAAAGTACTTACTTTCGAAGATTTGAAAGTACTTGAGAATTGTATTCTTCCCATACCATGCCTCTTAAAAAGTCTTAACTTCTCCAAAATAAAAAAATCCCCCATATTAATGTGAATTAATGTTAGGATGACCTATTTTCAATACCTCATTGAAAGGTATTTTTGAATGAGCAACATTAATACCATATTGTTTTTGATCTGATTTCTCCTCTAAACAACACCATTTTTTTAGGATTCCTCACCACTGATACATGGTGACTTATATAGTTATTCTTTATATATTCCTCCATTTTAATGTTAATAAACTTCATATTTTTTTGGATTTTCATAATTTTTTCCCAACCATTTTCCATGTCGTCCTCTGATAACATGTAATGATATTGAACACTTCATACTTATAGTTGATCACCAATAACCATGAAATCCTATTGCAATAATCTTTGAATAGAATATAGTACCTCTTTCCATCTATGGATCTTGGTGATATCAACCCATAAAAATCAATGTGCTCTAACCTTGTTGAATTCTTATCTTTTGGATTATATATCTTCTGAATGATATTTTCCATTCGGAAAAAATTTCACATATGAGTATGATTACATGTAAGATTTGGGACATAATATGCTTCATAATTCTTCTAAAAATATTTTATGAATTTTTAGCTCATGTGACCAGGCCTTTTATGCCACAATCCATTTTCATCATCCTTATATAGGAACACATATCTTATTCTGCACTGATGAGATATAAATTCCCTTTCATGCATTTAACTTTCATCATAAATGTATCATCCTTTCCCTTGAATATAAAAGTATTATTGGTGAAATTTATTATATATCCCAAGTCACATAGTTGTCTTGAACTTACCGTGTTGTGACCAAGACCTTTAATAACCAATAAATTTGGATGTGTCATTTATTTTACTTGAATTTTGTATTTCTAAGAGACAATAATCACTAAGAGTTAATCATTTAAAAATATAATTACACCTTCCTTATAATATTTTATTATCATGAGAAGATTATTTTTCTATCATATTAGAGGTGCAACCAATGTGTAGAATCCAAACTTGGGATATATATAATGATTTTATAGAAACATACACAATTATTTAGTTCTAAATTATTTTCTTATTTATTCTTTTTCTAGAATTTATATCATATGGTGATATGTATGTTTGTTCCTCATATAAATATAATGGACAAAAATCATCTTGAAATGCTCTAAATTGATTTTTTGTTTTCATCACACTCTATAATTATATAAACCACTATGTATCACCACTTAGGGTCTCTACAGTCATAATACAAAGTATATTTTATGAGAAGTACCTATATATATGACTATATCTATTACAATCGAAATAATAGCCATCAAAATCATATATATAATATTGAATTCTTCTTATCTACCTTTTTTCCTCTTGTTCCTTCCAATACCACTTAGATAAAGAACATACATTTTAACCATGTACCATATTTCCAAAATAATAACACCAAATTTGAGGTTTATTCTTGTATGTATTCATTACCACATCAGTGGATCTTTGGGTATTTTGAATTTTTGGATTTTGAGTCACACACATATCAATCTTCCTCCCTAGAGTGGGTACTTATGGTTTATCATTAATCATGACCACTATTTGTTTATGATCAATCCTCATACATGTTTTTTTCTTATTTATCCTTTTTAATGAATAAAATATTCCAACTAACTTGTTGGATCTATATAATTATCCTTTCCCTTATATTTTTCCACTTTATTCAATTTTCAAATGTCATATAGGGAGCCAAGTGTCCTTCCTGATCTTCATTTATTCATTATATACTGATGATTTCTCATTTGATATCCATGGTAAATTAAACTTTATATTTCACTATTCTAGTCAATCTATAGTTTATTCAAGTATTCACTTCAATATTGGGTTTTTACTCAATAACATTCTCTAAGTTTTCTGAATTTTTATATTTGAGATTCTTAATTTTATACTTCAACTTAGTGGTTTCCCCTTCTTCTTATTGCATGTAGAGTTTGGAATCAAATTCCACTCTTTTTTATTTATTCTTTTTAGATCTATAAACATATATCTCTTAATTTTTATCCTCTAATTACACTTCTATGTTAAATATTCTATAAATTTTATCCTTTTTTTACTTTCATTATCCTCCACTTTTTTTGGTCAGTATACAACATCCATAAGAACTTCCTCATTCAGGTATTTACTACTCTAAATTTATTTAACATCTGTTTCTTCTAAGATATTATCTTCCTATGAAATGAAGTTATTCTTTGAAAAAAACTATATTCTATGAACTCCTCTTACCTTTCACATACTTTGTTGATTTGTTTGTGGTTACGTCATCATCTTCATCATTATCTTGAAACTTCTTGTGACATTTCACAATGAGGTTACCAACCTTTTTATACTAAAAGTAATAAAATGGAATCATGGATTTGAAATTTATTTTCACTTTCCATGTTTTAGGAAATAAATTAAATAACTTCATTAAACACCCTTTCATCTGGATTTTCTTCCATTGAAAGATTCTTTATAGCCTTAAATTCAACTTCTTGATATTTCTCTTTTTCAATAACATCATTATCACTATTCCTCATTTCATATTAAACCATGGAGCTATGAATACTATCCAAAATCAGCCCATTTAAAACCATATCCTCAAGAATTAAAATCATTAGGTTTAAATGAGGTGGGAATATTATCAAGATACACTTCAAAGTTTTGAAATCATTAATGGTTTCTCCGACTCCACACATGTCCTCCACAAGCACATTTATTCAATCAAATAATACATAAAAAAATTCATTCTGGTGAATCCTCAAGTCCTTGTACTTGTTCTAAATAACCAACATATTAAATTTACAGATTGTCAAGTCACCTTTATATATATTAAGAAGATTTTCCCCATGTAATGTGAGGATTTATATGGTATCACCATCATATAGATTGTATCGGGTAGAGTTCCCTCTAACATGTTGATTCCCTTAGCATCATCATCCAAATATCTATAGTTTGTTTTTGAAAAAGAACCACTATCCATGTTTATTGAGATTCAATGAATGGTATCTATATAAACATCCATGTATAAGGATAAAAAGCAGTTTTTAATCTAATTCTTCCAAAGATGAAAGTTATTTTCATCAAAGATATGAATTACTTTTGGATTAATGTTTCTATGGATTTCAAGAGAGAATAAATTCATATATTTGAACCTTCATATCTAATAAAACTAGTAGGTCCCACATGAGGCTTAATACCCTGGGGAATGAATTAGGGTATGAAAATTTTAAATAATACCCTTGTTGATCTTGTTCTATTAAGAGATGAAATAGACTTATCCATTTATCACACATCAATTTCTAATGAAGATAAAATAATATAAGTGATAATAATTTTACCTATTTCACCTACAATAGTCTATGTTGAAGGAGTATACACTCAATGATCTTCCATTATACTAAAATTTACTAAAGTGTTGTGTTTTTTACAAGTTCAGAGCAAAATCACTACCCCCTTATTTACAACTAATCACGACTGATAATTCACTACTATACCAACTAAATTTTAAGAATTATTCCTTTATAATATACTTCAAAAAATATTATTCATAACTATAACTGTAGTGATTCGTTTTTTTCCATGTAATAATTTTCAATATTTCTAAGAATATTTCTGAAGCCAGGCGTTGAATCAGTGTAGGAATCTGAGGCCTGGAGAGCCTCAGCGTGGTGATATTAAAAATATTAAATATATTTTATCACCCATGTTCAGTTTCTCTTGAAATGTGAATAAATCTCAAGATAAGTATAGAATTATGTTTTTGATACCGTGGTTGAGTTCAGAATGTCGCATTTACCCTAGGCACGACATAAAATTAGTCGGCGCTAGGTGTCGGGCTGGAGGCGAGTCAAGTTGGGGTGTTAAGTGCATATTGTTTTAATAAAATTAAGACAAATATCTTCTCTTAAGCTAATCCCTTTGGTGTGTACATAGGGATCTAGATCCACCTATCCCCTTCTTCTTCTCCCTTCGACTGATGGATGAACCAAGGTGAGGATGTGACACTAAGTGTCGTTGTTGATGACGATCATCACCAGATCAAGAATCAGTGCATCCTGGGGATCTTTCTGCACTAGAAGCATAAGAGTTTCACCCTTGAGGTATGAGGTTTTGATTTGTAATTATTGATCTCTTATTTTATGCATCTTTTTAAGGTTTTAGAGCCCTTATATGCTTTCTAGGGACCCCTCATGGGTCGATCTATGTGTTTCAGGGTGAACGAGGGTGATCCAGGGTGTTTGTAGGGAATTACTATATACACAATGTGTAAACTAGTCCTACACACCTTGTGTTCTTCCCATTTAGGGAATATGAATTTTTGGGGTCTATACGCCATGTATCGGGGGTTACACACCATGTAGGGACCCTTGTCATGTGGACGGGGGAAATGGACAAGGTAGCCATGTAATAGTACACAACCATGAAAAATAACACGACCAAAATACATAGACACGAGGTTTGGTACTCGAGAATGGGTAAACCACATGGACATGTGGCTATATAATCATGAAACGTCATGTACTATGGGATGCACGATTTGTATGAGACATGACTAGCTGGTCCATGTGAAGGAGAAACATGGCCAGGGGCCGAGTGAAGTGGGACACAACATTTACCACATCTACACACCTTGCACTCCTACATGGTTTGAAAAAAATGTAGAAATGATACACTATTAGGTGATAGAGTGGTCTCACATGCTATGTGGCCCCTTTTCATGCTATTTACTCCTTAAGGATCTTCTTGAGATCTTCTAATTCCTATATCTCTTCCCTCATAGCTTGGATTTTGGCCTTCGAGTAGCCTATCCTAAGTAGTTTTCCATGTAAAATACAATGGTGGCCCTAGTTTGGGCCTAGGAGGTGTGGTGTGTAGGTGCTGTTTTATGGGTCATTTGGGTTAGTGATGCATTAAACAACAGGGTTGAGTGGGTCCCTCTAGTCCTTGTTAGCGACGTTTAGACCATCAGGGTTGAGTGGGTACCCCTGGCCCCTTTTCATGTTGTTTATGATGGAAGGGTTGAGTGGGTCACCCTGATCTCTATTAGTGACGCTTAGATTGGCAGGGTTGAGTAGGTCCCCCTGGTCCTTTCTATTTGACGGTTTGTGGTATCAATTTCACTTCATAGGATTGTGATCCCTCTTTGAATGTTTTGCGTACATGTAGCGTGGGTCTATCCCCACTTCTTGGAGTGAGTTGTGTCAATTCGATTCAACAACAGACTTAGAAGATTTGGCATATGTGTCAACTCAAGAGGCTTGACGTGATCTTCATGTAATTTCATGTCTACCTTGTAGGGTTCTTGGAATTGGTGTCACCAATATTTACTTGGGCATTGATCCTCTATCTAGGATATTGTTCCAGTAGGGGACATATCCCCTAGTAAGACCTAGGCATATACCCTCTATCTATTTATTGAGATCCATTTCTTCCTTATGCAATCTACCATAATGTTTTACCCATGTGGAGTTCTTGGAATCAGAATGAAAAACACTACACATGCTTTGATCCTCTACAAGTAATGTTATTCCATAGTGGGGTTGTTGCGTGATATCCTTTTTGAGTTCGTTGTTCCATCTAGGGTTTTTAGTGTCCCCCAACGGACCATGGGTGGGATCCCCTACCTAAGGTTTGGAGTTGGTTTAGTCACTGGGTGACTTCTTCCATGGAATTGTTTGTCGAGCGTTTTTCTCACGGATAAGTGCCAGGAGGGTTGGCCGGGTTGTTCCATTAATTCGTTTTCCCAATTGAGTGACATATCTCAGTTGATTTCCATCTAGGATGGAGAGGTTGAATCATTGACTACAAGCTGGTGATTCTTGTACCCTATCATTATATGCGTCATCATGGATGGATATGATTTTGGTGTGTGTGCTTCGTGGTGGGATTATAAATTTGGGCCTCGAGTTGGAGTCGGTTTCTGTCTATGAGGTCGGTACCTCAATAGACCATTATGAGTGTTTTGTTGGACCTTCGAGTTGTTTTCTATGGATAGTCTATCAATGGTACCATGATAAGTGTGATTGCATATGGGTATGTTTTGGGAGTCCCCATGGTATGTGTCATTTCTTGACATTCCTTGGGTGTTGAGCTGACTAGTCATGTGTAGTAGAGGATGGTCTTGATATGGAGTTTCTATCTCGTTTGGGTTCCCCTCGGATGGGTTGAGTTAACTGATGCCTATAAGTTACTCCCTTTTTGGTTTGGGTTATTTGGGTGCCTACTAAGTATTCTTATACTCACCCCTGTACAGAATTTTCCCGCACATGTTGTTTCTTGTGTAGACCATAGGTCCTTTTACGGAGACCCAGTTGGACCCAGAGTAGAAAAATCATAGTAGTTGGACTAACCAAGGTTTTTACCAGAGCCATACTATGGAGCTTACCAGTAGGGGTTTTTGATAGTGATCCCCTCCATATGAGAAGGTTGGAAACTTTTATAGTTTCATTTTTTGGGTGTGTATTTTTACCTTTTGTACTCTGGTTTGGGATAGATGTATACACGGATTTTAGTTTTCAGTTTTTATATATATCTGCACTGTTTCATGGAGGTGTATGTGGGTGCATGCGTACAACTACCATAGGCTAAGGCCTCCCATGTTTATGATATCCTACTCGACGCTATTTTCTAACCCATGGACTATTGGAGGCGGGATTGGGGAGTATCGACTTGATCCCCATTAGGTTGGGTCCTGACAGAGTGGTATCAGAGCAGGTTCTACTTTGGGACTACAATCGTGAGCTTGGTTTGGGTTACATAGTGACATTTTTAGGATGTTTTGAGTTCTAATTTCAAGCTAGGGAATCTATTATTGGTATGAGGGGTTGACGTATCCATTCACTATGACTATGATAACTCAACTTTTGACTCAATATATTAGGATACTGTTCGCAGGGAAAATAAATGGTACATACATCATATATGACTGGGTTTTGGGTTTTTATTATCCTTCTTGAGTCAGATAACCAGATATACTCTTTTAATATGGTGCGTCTTGAAGTTGTTTCAAGATGTTTCCACGATGGAAACCTTTGAGGTTTATATAGATGGGTTTGGATTAAAACCTGATGAATGATGACGTCTCCTTGTAGGGGCCTGGTCACAAGGTAGGTTCTTCTATGGTTGTATAGTTGGTGGAGCCACCACTTTTCAAGTAACGTGTAGACCCACCTTTGAGATTTTAGGTGGATACAGACTTCCAAAATTATCCATGGATGGATCTATTAGTGTTGGATGGCAATTCACTAGGGTCATACATGTACCACGAGCATCAGAGATAGATTTTTCCAGAGGACCAGGTCGAGAAGGACCCATAGTTATCATAAATGAAACATAGGAGGCACCATTGTTTTCAAAGTCATACCCATGCCCTGACTCAAGATTTGTGCCATGGTTTTGGTTAGAAGTGGGGGAGGCACTTCTATTCTTGTGATGGCTGGGGAAATATTGCGAGAGATTGTACAACCTACTATGCTGATTAGGGAGGATCGGTCGATGGACCACCATAGTAGTGCCATCAGTTTCAGTATGTTTCATCAAGAAGTGAATGAAGATTCATATGAATAGAGTTACACTCCATGTACTTTATAATTTTTATAGTAGGATGGATAGACATTGTCAGGAGGTACTATTTTCTTTCCATTTATTCCTTTTGGTTTTTTTGGAAAGATGTGAGGCATTGGTGGAGCCCTGTATTGTTTTTTCTATTTTTATCTTTGAATGCATGATAAAAAGGGATCCTTCCCCCATTCAGATGTGTTTTTGTGATGTGCTGAAAACTATATGGGTGAGTCAGTGCCTTCCAAAGAGTATAGTATCAATGTGTGGTGGATGATTCCCTTATACTTGTGTGTTCATATTGTTTACATGAGGCTAGTTGGTAGTCATAGGGCTTGATAAGTCCTAGTGTGAGTGTATGGGTAGGCCTTGTTGTTCCTTAGTACCCTCGCATGCTCGATGTTAGCTTTTACGTGGGATGCTTGAGGAGGTTGTGGTGTGGTTCAACATGGATTCAAATTTGTAGGGAGGATGGACACTTCCCCCACTAATATGCTTCCTTAAGACATGATCTAAAACCATGTGAGTGAGTTAGTACCACCCAAAGAGGATAGTGTCGAGTTTTTGTGGATGATTTCATTTAACCTATGATTTCAAGGTCAGTTTCATGTGTTGTCCATAGTTTCATAAGGGATCGTAAGACCCAGTGTGTACACTTGGGAAACCCTATTTATTCTTCATGTGTAAGATTCATTTTTTCTTTGCGGTGTTGAGGTTTTGTTTCTAAGTCTCGTGTGATGGGATATCCAGTGGATGTGTTTTCTATATTTTTTTAAGGTGGGGAGTGCATCAACCTTCTGATGTTTGGTGTTGTAACCATTCAAATGGAAAGACATTGTGCTGAGGTGGTATTTTTCCCTTGGAATTGTTTTGGTGTTGTAAAAGGTTGTTCGGAACTGGTTGAGGTCTATTTGTGCTCATTTGTGGTAGTTTTAGACTGATGAAGGTGGCCATGGGTGTTTGATGATGAGGTCTTATGTTCAGTTGGATCTTGTCGAGGGTTTAGAGTGTTATCTAGGGAATCATGCCATCTACGAGGTTTGAAAATCCTCTCTTTCATTAATGGTGTGGGTTGGTGATGCTCTATGTTTCTAGGCCCTCTAGTAAAATATGTGGTTGGAATTTGGTGTTTTCCACCTGTCACAGGAAAGGAAACATGTTCCACTTATTGAATTATGTTTATCTGGTGGGATCTAGATGGTGTGTTTTCGATTTATGGTTCCTCTGAGTGCATTCTTCTGGGTAGCACGGGAACCCTTTGTGGACTTTGTGGTGGTGTTGTGGTTCTTCTCGGTGTGTGTTTGTTACAACATAGGAACCTCTGGTGAGCTTACTGGCATGGGAGTCCCAGTTTAGAGCTAAGTTCCTTTCCCATGTTTTGAAGATTTCAATTTTGTAGGATAAAAATCATTAAGGTGGGGAGTATGTAGTGAATTAAGTTTTTCCCTGTATGACTTTGGAATATTTCTAAGAATATTTCAAAATCCATGTACTAAATCGGCGCAGGAATCCAAGGCCCGGAGGGCCTCGATGTGATGATATTAAAAATATTAAATACATTTTATCACCTATACATAGTTTCACTTGAAACATGAATAACTCTTGAGAGGAGTGTCAGATAGAATTTTTGATACTGTGGTTGAGTTCAAAATGTCGTGTTTACCCTAGGTGCGATATAAACTTTGACAGTGCCAGGTTTCTGGTTAGAGGTGAGTCGGGCCGAGGTGTTAAGTGGATATCATTTTAAAAAAATTAAAACAAATATACCCTCTCCCCCTTCTATCTTTTAGTTCACACACAGGGAGCCAAATCCCCATGTCCCCCTCTTCTTCCCCCTTCGACCGATAAACAAACCAAGGTGGAGATCTGTTAACAGGTTCTTTTTTTGATGCTGATCATTGCTAGATCGAGAATTAGTGTATCTCAGGTGTCGTTCTACACCCAAAGATTTGGAGTTTCACCCTTGAGGTAGGAATTTTTTATTTTTAAGTACCAATACCCCTTTTATGCATCATTTTAATGTTTTAGAGCCCTTAGATTCTTTCTAGGGACACCTCGTGGGTCAATCTTTGTATTTTGGGGTGAATGGGTGCGATCTAGGCTGTTTGTAAGGAATTCCCATTGGATTTTTCCATATACACGACATGTAAACTAGTCCTATGCACCATGTGTTCTTACAATTTGTGGAAGATGAAGTTTTGGGGTCTATATTCCATGTACCGGGGGTTACACACCATTTAGAGACCCTGTTGTGTGGCCGTGGGGAATGGCTAGGGTAGTTGTGTAATAGTACATGGCAGTGTAAATGAACACAACCAAAATACATACACACGAGGACTAGTACTTGGGCATGGGTAAACCACACATACAGGTGGCTGTATAACTTCAACACACCTTGTAGTATGGTATGCATGATGTATAAGGGACACGACTGGCTAGGCCATGTGAAGGAGAAACATGGCCAGGGGCCCAGTGAAGTGGGACACAACATGTACCACCTCTACACATTGTGTACTCTTACATGGGTCAGGAGACCATGTATAAAGGATACATGGATAGGTGCTTTGGTGGGCTCACACACCATGTGGCCCCTTTTCACACAATTTACTCCTTGAGGATCTTCTTGAGATCTTCTTCCTCACTGTATCTCCTCCTTCAAATCACGGTTTCAGGTACGTGTGTAGCCTATCTTGAGTAGTTTTCCACATAGAACGCGATGGTGGCACTAGTTTGGGCATAGGAGGATTGGCGTGCATGGATTGTTTTGTGGTTCATTTGGGTTAGTGACACCTTGATCGAAATGGATGAGTGGGTGACCTTGGTCCTTGTTAGTGATGTTTATACCAGAAGGTTTGAGTGGGTCCCCCTGACCCTTATGCATGTTGTTTAGGTTGGAAGGGTTGAGTGGCCCCCTGTTCTCTTTTGGTTATGTTTAGGCCCGAAGGGTTGAGTGGTTCCCCTTGGTCATTTCACTTTTTTGGTTTTCGGTATCATGTCTCCTTCATAGGATTGTGACACCTCTTTGTCTAATTTTCATATGTGCAATGTGGGTGTGTTCCCACTTTCTGGAGTAAGTTTTCTCAATTTTCTTTGATAATAGACTCAACGTATTTGGATCATGTGTCACCTTGAGGGGCTCGGCGCGACCATGGTTTTTACCGAAGACGTACTGTGGAGATTAAGAGCTAGTGTTTTTGAGAGTGATCCCCTCCAACTGAGCAGGTTGGACGCTTTTGTAGTTTTATTTTAATGGGTGTGTATTTTTCCCTTTTGTACTCTTTTTGGGATAGATGTATACATGAATTTTAGTTTTCAGTTTTTATATATCTGTAAACTATTTCATGGAGGTGTATGTAGGTGCGTGCATATAAGTACCTTAGGCTAAGGCCTCCCATGTGCGTGATAGCCTACTCGGAACTAGTCTCCAACCCCTAGCCTATTGGAGGCGGGCTTGTTGAGTTATAGATAAAACCCTATTAGGCCTGGTCATGACAATAATTATTCACACTGGAATTGGTGTGATGTAAAATTCAATGTTCATTAATGTGATGAATTCAAATTTATAATGTACTATTTTATCCTTGAAAAATTTGTTCCATATAAAATTTGGTTTGGATAATATTAACCACGTAATTTATCCACCATAGCCTTCCTTATGTGTAAGTTCTTCTCAACAGTTTTCCTTATATAAAAGTTCATTATGGTAGTCTACTCTCTATATATGTTCTTCATGGTAATCTAACTTTACTATATATTGTTCATAGTACTATACTTTCCATGAAATTCACTTGTGGTATCCTTCTTTCCATGAAATTTTGTCGCATAATACTTACTTAGAAAATAGATAAATTAACACTCCTAAACTTCCAAAAAAAATTCTCTGAAAAATGAGATGCTTAAGGTTTTATTTATTGGAAAAGGACCCTAGAAAACACGCCCTGTATAAATTCATTTGATTTCAAAAAACATTTTATAATTCTTAAATTGGATCACCCAAATGAAACCCTATACAGTGATCTGCTAGGCTTTAGGCATGCCTCCCCATATACTAGTATCTTTTGACTAGAAACAAGGGACTTAGAGGTGATAATGGGGAGACTATGAACTTATATATATATAAAATAAAACATTAATAAAAACATTAATAAACAAATAAAAACATAACATACTAGAAAACCATATCATGTCACATACTTTGAAAAAAATGAAAATTTATAATGTCATACTAGTTATACAAAGGAAAAATAGATTATCCATAGGTTAGCCAGAGATTTACATGCATAAAAGAGACACAAAAAAACTACCATCTCAATATAGAGGAACCAATCGACCCATATGAAAAACTATAAACTCCCCACCATGCCTCCACATCACCACCGAATAATAATCTCTGAACATTGGACCTAAGACCTTGTCTACATCACGATACATAAATCCTTATTATATCTTAGAGGGATCATACAGACTATGAGTATGAGCTCAATAGGTCACCAATGATGGTGTCCTTAGATAATATCTATATGTATATGAGTGTATGAAAAGTGAAATAATGAAAACCAATGAAAATAACTCAACCCACTCCACCTATTCCCAATAAACCATGACTGAGAATTTATATGATTTGTTTAATACTAGAGTGGGATGATGCACCCACAGTCCATCATATCAAAGTCCCCCTAGGATTTCCAACAAATTCTATTTCACCTAGCATCACATGCCAACCCTTAGTCGACATAACCATCCAAAACCATACACATCACCCTAAAAGAACATCTAGAACCTATATTGTATGTACCATGGTCCACTAGTTCCCATTCCAACCACATACTCAATAACCTAAAGAAACCCATATTCCAACCATCAGATTAAAAACTTGAGTATTTACATGTATGGATAATACCCAATATCATATGATGATATCAATCACTACCCATATCCTAGGAAAACCTATGATGTATCCCTCCTTTTAAATTTTGGTCAACACCATTACCCATAATTGACTCAATAGAAAGAGGATACTGCTAATAACTAGTGGTCAAAAACTACTTTATGGGCCCTATTTTATATGCATAGAACCCCAATGAACTCAGACCCACAGTGAGTAGTAATCACCAATAACCTATGAACACAACCCAATGAACCTTAATCACTCCATAAGTGAATTATATATCACCCTCACATATGATGGTGAACCACATATCCCTATAATAACATAGGTTATATCTATAATGTATTCAAGGAACCACATCAAGAATCACATCCCAAGGATCACTACTTGATAACCCATGATATCATACTCCTCAAGCTACTAAGATACATAACTGACCAGAATAAGTGAAAATTATGCAAAACTTACAATACCCTCATGACACTGCCCTCGACATCTCACAGTAATAATGGAAACTACAAGCTGTTTTATACCCATTCATACACAAGACCCTACCCATGCCCTATTACCACATGATAGGATAATAAATTTTGAAATAACTATGGAATGAAAGACCAGTTAATGTATTCACCTGATATTTTTTATGAGTATTATGTATGCTCATGTATATGACAAGGAAATGGAAAAGTTAGAAGCTTTGTTCTATACATTTTTCTTTGTTGGGTATGATGATGAAAACATAAAATTTTTAATTTGGTATAATGATCACCAGAAATTTATTAAATTCAAGAATGTCCTTTTCAATGAGGAGATTATTTTGAAGAATTGAAACATTTCTAATGATGTAGTTGGGATTTTATGGCCCAAAAAATGCTGAGGATAATATGAATGAATGTTCAATGGTTCTTTTTAATTTAAAAATAAAATAATATCAAAAGTTATAGGAAAGATATAGAATGTAATACATGGATAATTCTCTATAGGTACTAAGGCATGATGTGCCATAATGATCTAGGATTATAAAATTTGAGGGTAGAGTTTCAATAACATAGAGTCTGAAAGGATCAGACCCTCTGTGACTATGGAGGTCTACCAGGGTTATATGATTAGTGAATAAGTTTGATTTTGGAATGAATTATTTTCTGTTTATGTATAGTGTAGATCCCAAAAGGCAATAATAAGTTATTCATCTTAGTGATTCAGAATGTTAGGAGTAAGCGATGAAGAAAGAGTTGGACTCCTTTCACATCAATAGAATTTGGGAACTTATAAAACTATCCATGGGGAAAATAAATATGGAGAACTAGTGGATATATCTATTCAAGTAAGAATTAGATGGTCAGAAACTATATATGAAAATTTTGGATATGAAGGGTTTTCAAAAAATGAAAGGAATATATTTTTATGAAATCTTCTCTCTCATTAAAAAACATTCTATAATATTTAAGATGATAAGCCCTATTTCTTTGGAAGGTTAACATATTGATTAGTTTGATGTAAATAAAATGTTCCTTTATAGAGATCTGATAGAGTAAATATTTATGAAACAACCGAAATGTTTGATGGAAAAAAATTAATGGTCTGGTGTGGAGGCTCAAATATAGTTTTTATGGGGTGAAGAAAGAACCCAAATAATATAATAAGAAGTTTCATGCCTTCATGGTAGAATGTATGTCTGCCTAGTGTAATTTGGACCATTTATACTACTAGGAGGTGTTTTGTGATGGGATTATCATCATCCTTATTCTCTATATAGAAGATATACTATTTTTTGGACTACTAAAGGAAAGGATAGAATATTTTAAGGTTGATTTATCTATAATGTTTAAGATGAAGGATCTTAGGTATATAAAGTTTATGTTAGGGACACAGATCGAAATGGACTGAAAAAATAAAACATTGGTTTTTTTATAGTTAGATTACATTATGAAGGTGATGGGAAAATTCAAAATTTACTAGTCCAACTTGATCACCACTTATTTTTCCAAACACTTCAAATTATCAAAGGAGAAGGAACCACAAATAGAAGAAGAGTAAAATGAAACTACCATAATTTAGTTCACCTACACCATAAATAAACTAGGTTTCTACATACCTTTAGCATTACTCCCTATAATACATATGTTTATGACTATTAGAAGAGTTTTGAAAATAGTGTGGGTAGACTATTCCACCCAAATCGAGTAATCATAAATAATAGTAGATGTAATACAAACCATTATCACCATAATGATAATCTGAAATAAAAGTGGCATCACAAATAAATCTCATAAAATAAATTACATATCACATTACAAATCAAGATTAAATTTCATAATGCCATAAAAATTAAAAAATAATAAGATATCCCATGGGTATATTGTATTAAAAAATGAAAAAATAGACTAAAAATTAAAGATATCCACACTTTCTCTAGATTCTTGGATTGGTCCCATCCTCCCACCTCCATCTCCACTACATCATCTTAACCATCAACACCAACAAGTACCTTTCCCTTACTTGGTTTAATAAACATGATGTATGCTTGGGTAATGGGTCACCCAAGTAGGGTGTGAGTGAAACTTAGTAATCCACCACCAGTGGTGTCCATAAAAATATCCAGTCTATACAATTTATTTATGGTGTAACAAAATTAATAAAATATAATCATAAATAAATAAATAACCATTTTTACTCATGTCCAACAATTACACCTCAAATTAACCATACCTACTTTGGCTAGTACCATAGTGTGTCTCTGAACATGTCACATATACACTATGGTTTGAAAAGATGTCCAGTCCTAATATCACATCATATCAAAACTTCATATATACACTATTTAAAATTACACTAAACTGTTAAACCAAGAATGGTGATGGTTGGTAATACAACCAACTCACCCCATAAACCATTAATTGGTAAGTAGTACACCCAAAAAATAGCTCAAGAATTTCCATAGTTGGCATTACACCCAATACACTTTTCTAATGTATAAACACAAGGAATTACATCCTACCTAAGTAAAAAATATAAATTTTCATGGAATTAAAAAAAACCATATAATAATCATGTCCTTGGTTGGAATTACACCCAACATGTACCATAAACCTATCCTTGGTTGGAATTAAACCTAACCCATACCATAATCAGTTAGGTTTGAATTACACCAAACCTCCTTTACATTACTAAATTGAAGAAAATAACCTCTCAAAATATACACATGAGGTAACAACTCCATTTAATATAATAACACCAATAATAAAAATCATATAAGCAAATATAAATTACAAAGGTCACCATGGGTTGTTAAATCACCCAACACCAACATACTTAATATGTTCATCTAGTCTCCCAAATGAAAATCAATCCAAACCCATATATCCAAGGATACAATCATGTTATAATTTCCTTTTTATTTTCATAATGGTCAAGAGTTACTCTATAGTGCGTATATAAGGTCTACTAGGTCATAACCTAGATAAAACATGAATATGAATTCCAACATAAATATTACCACATATTTATTTTAGGCACAATACACTCACTAGAACGTTTATATGAACTAAAATCCATGAAGGTTAATTCTTGGACCACATAAATATTATTCATTCCCAAAAAACTAAAAAACCTTTTTTTATTGTTTATTGGGTTAAACTCAAATGGGCGGTGTGATCAAATGTCATAGGAAACATGGAATGAGCATAAAACACTAGGAAAAGTTAAGGAAAACCTAAATTATCCCAAGAGAATATTTAACTTCAAATATTTAATAATGAAATAAAATCAAAGAGTAGAAATCAGAACATTTAAAAGAAGACGTGAAATTTAGATTTTCTAAAGAGAGACGACGAAAAAATTCAAGAAAAGTAGAGAGACTATAATAAGAGGGATAGATTAACTAGTGGTGATCCCCTATGATATAGTGATTGAATATCAACCATGGGATATATGATATTATAAAGATAATAACAAAGGGAGTATAGGGAGAGGTTTTATGTACCACTATTGGGTGAAATGGTGAGTGAAAATCCTATATTAAAAAAATAAAATTAATTAAAAATTAGTAATTAAAATTAAAAAATACCTTAGTGTCTATATAAAACTCTAGTAGCCTCCCAATATAAATTTTGCGGTTCATTCATTGGAATAGTTCCACTAGAAGGGACACCAGAATTCTGGTGGCTACCTATTGAAGTTCTAGTGGGGAATTTTCTCATGCGAAAATTCCTCCACCATGGGCCTATTTTCTCAAAACATGAGCCCCATACCCCTCCAACCCCTAAAACACATAAAAGTACCAAAATAAAAAATGTTAAACCAAAATTATATTTAATTCAACCATTGATAAGAGTTATGGTGTTACAACCTCCCCACCATAGGGTAACACTTCCTCAAGATGCATTAATGAGACTCGTTAGGGAATAACTCCAACCATTTCACCTGTATATCATAAATATAATCACATGTTTCCTCTTGGATACACCTATTATACCATTTCACTCATACTAGAGGAATCCTCTTCACATGGAGATACTTATCACTATGATCAACTATACAATCTGGTTACTCCTCAAACGATGAATCCGACTCTAACTCAACATCCTTAATATTGATCACATGAGATGAATCAGGATGGTATTTCCTACGCCAAGATACATGAAACACATTTTCAATAGTTCTGTACTACTGAGGAAGTACCAACCAATATGCTACTATACTGATCTACTCCATGATCTCAAATGATCCCATTAACCTGGGAATTAGTTTCCCTTTCTTTTGAATCAGCCTATGTCCCAATCGAGGAAACACTTAAAGAAATACCTAGTCTCACAAATCAAACTCCATAGTATAGAATTACTGATAGGAATGTGGTTTTTTCATGGCATGATAAGTCTCTAACTACTTTATAATCAAATAGATTTTCTATGATGTCTCTTTCATAAGACTCGGTTCAATAACAGAAGAATCTCCTAGATCTAACCAACATAGAGGTGATAAAAAATTTCTACCATATAAGTCCTCAAAAGTTTATATTGTAATCAAATCCTGATAGTTTCTATTATAATAAAAATTAAATTTAAATATTGATCTCCCATGAATCACCAAAATGAAGGAATCATGCCCAATGGTCCACTTCAACATCCCATCTATCTGACGATGACTGGATGTTATTAGATGCACATATGTATCAAGATATTTCTATCACCCACATTAGAAACATGGTGAAAAATGATCATCCCATTCTCAAATAATACTTTGGGTCATATTGTGCATACACAACACCTCATAGACATAAAAACTGCCCAACTTATTGATAGTTTAGGTATTCTAAATGAGTATGAAATGAAAACAATTGGTTAACTAGTCGACAATAATCTATACCGCATCACTACCTTGAAGAAACCTTGGTAAATGTGTTACAAATTCTATGGACATATGATCCAACTTAAACTCTATAATAGGAAGTGATTAGAGAAGACTTTCAGGATTCTAGTACTAGGTCTTAACTCCTTAACAAGTCATGACTCATTAAATAAACCCTTCTATGCATTTATTTTTCCTCAGACACCATTACTGTCTATGAATATCATAGTACATCTTGGTAAGCCTCAGGTAAACAACCCATCTTGAGGCATGCGAGTCTCATATCAAGTCCTTACATATGCTCATAGGGACTACAAAATGATCTATGAAAAAAGGATCTCATCATAATACAAGGACTAATAAGTTGATAAATACACATAATATATGGTGTCCCTCTTCACTTGAAAATATGAATTCAACAACTGAATCTCCTTCACCCTTTGGAGGAGTGGGGAAGTGACAACCAAAAGCATAGGGGTTACTCAGAAATTATATTCTTGAATATAATATGAATCTTAGTGAAGAGGTTCATCATATTCAATTCACATATAGCCTATTGTACCACATATTCTTAATCATTCATACTCATATCATAATCCACCAAATTCCCCCTTTTAGGGGTATATTCATCTCAAAATCAAAAAACTGAAGGTACTCGATCGGCCTTTTTCATTAAAGGTTTAAGTATCACTATGAAAATATATACTTGAGGATATTATAGTCAATATTCACCACAAAAAAATCACCCAATATTAAGTGAAGCTAACACATATATGAAAAAACCACCACCAATATCTATAAATAGTGAGTTGGATAATTCTTCTTGTGCAGACTTAACTGTCCCGATCCATTGGTGACTATATTCCTACCCTGCATCAAAACTAGTCCAAGACCGACCCCTGATGAAAAATAATATAGGGTATACTACTTTCCTAATATAGGTAAGGTAATTATCTACACAAATATTAATATCCCCTTAGATCCTAAAAATATATCTTTTTTATGTCTAGTACATGAACCTCACTCAATTATTGGTCAATCCTGTTATCAGTACTTCTAAATAGGAGAAGTACAAAATATACCATTGGTAGTTACCTAATAATCCCATGAGACTATAATTCTTGAATACACTCTTGGGACTCTCCTAAGAATCCACTAACTCAAACTTCTTTGGTTCCACTAATATAGCTTCCTTTAATATCATGTTCCCTAATAAATGCACCTCACTAATCCATAACTGAAACTTTGAGAGATTGGAATAAATATGACGCTCCCTAAATGTTCCCATAATAACCTATCGATAACACATATGATCCTCCCATGGATGGGATTACACCAAAATATTATTAATAAAGATGACCCAAAAGAAATCTAAATATGGATAGAAGACCCTATTCATCAGAGATATAAAAATTTCTAGTTCTCTCATTAGTTTGAATGACATAAAAAGATACTAGTACATGAAATATTTTCTCATAAAAGTAGTAAAAGGAACATAAAAGGGCCTCAACCTCATCTGGTGATAACCTGACCTCAAATATATCTTAGACAAACACATGGATCCCCATATCTGATTAAACAAATTGTAAATATGAATAAGTGGATATTGGTTTTTGACCATCAGTTGGTTTGATCACCAGTAATCTAGAAATTTTCATAATGAACCGTATTACTTCTTTGTGACCAAAATAGAATAACCTCAAGGGGATGTTCTAGGATGAGTAAACTAATTTTACTCAAGATCCTCTAGCTATTTCTTTATCTCACAATGCTTTATAGAAGCTATCCTATAATGAGAAATGGATATAGGATATATAACTATAATCATCTCAATAAAAAAAATCAACCTATAACTTGGGTGGAAACCCTAATAAGTCCATATAAAACATATCCCAGAACTTTTTAACATTAGGAGGGGAGATCACCTGACACAATTCCTCAGCTCCAAAAATAAGATTAGAAATACCATCTAAGATTGTCCCTAGTTACTGATGGTCAGGTACTAAATATCCTTCCTACAAATTCCAATATCTAATTTGGGCATGAAAATCACCCATGGAATACATGAAGGATACCCATTAATGAAATTAGTTAATGTGTTCTTGATACTAAGACAACTAATCCATTCAAAGGATCACATTGAAGTAGTGAATCTCTAGTATAAATAAATCCCAAAGGATCCAATAACCATCAATTATAATAGAGCATGGTGAATATCTCAGAATAGCCTTTGACTGCACCCTAAATGTGAATCAATAGAAATCACCCCATATAATAAATATATGATAAACACAAAACCATCAAAGAAAATTAAATATAAGAATGTGTGTGATTCACTTGTATAAAATAAGGTTGAATCTAGGTTGGTTTCCACTAAGATCATACCTCGAATCATTGATGGACTGACATCATGACCAATATGATTCATCTCAATAGTGTGTATCAGATTGAAGCCTCTTCTATGGATTCTTGTATTATAACTTCATTAAGGGATATTTCACTACTAGAGCTACTGCCTCTAACCCTGGGCATTGTTTTCACTTCACAGACTGAATAAATAGATGAACCCCACCTATGAATCTACTATACTACACTTGGTGTTGCTCCTGATCCATATGTATTACTAAAAAATCTTCCACTAGATAATGAAAATAAATCCTATATAATATTTATAGATTCCCTATATATTCACTTGATCAACACTCTATTGGATTCTTATGAAACTATAATCACACATGTCTAGATCCACTATACTGGTAACATTCTATTGAACCTCCTCATGGTGAAAAAGATAAACCTATGCTTTGACTATTTTTCACATCATCACCATGGAGTGCACCATCAAACCTAGGATTTATACTACCATAAGTCCAACTATCGCTCCCCTAAATATAATCTATCCACCATGATCCCCTGTACTCATTGAGGTTCTATTTATATTTGATGGCCATAATCACAACCTCAAAAAATATGATAGAAAAAAAATCACACAAACCCAAATCACTTAAATTACCCCATCTTCAAAGTTCTTATCCCTATCTATCTCATCTCTAGTAAATGGGTTAGAAAAATGATTAATCTCAGTGAAACAAGATACATAATATATAACTGAATCTCATGCTGGGTGAGATGTATAAACTCCTAGGCTCTTTGTTCCATCAACATCTCCAGAGAGAAATGTTCATAAAAATGGACATAAAAATACCTACATGATAACCCTGCATATTGGTATTATTTAATTAAGACATCCTAACAGTTCTTAGTTGGCCCTTGTAACATATATGTCTCTAGATTCAACCTCCTCTCTGATAGTGAATAAAGATGGTCAAATATAGTCTACATTAACTCCACCCAGAGCTCAGTAACCTTGGGAACACCCTCACCCATAAATACAGGCATATGCCACATCTAAAACTCTATTTTTAGGTTAAACATAGAATCTAAAGAACATGGGGATTATTGGTACATAGATAGATAACATATAATATAATCCTTTGGAGTAGCTCATCTGACATCAAAACTAGCACTATATAGGGTTATGGTTCAACCATTGGTGGGATATACTCATCCCCACACTCTTGTACTTATACTAGATTATTTCATGGAGAAATGTATATATAATTCCAAACCCATAGATCATAATTAATTTATCATAATTATTGACATCATAATTTAAGTAAAGTAGTTACATGCTTGAAATCTCAGTACTCTATACACACTCTTCATCATAATGGATTCACAACACAAGTTATATCTCTACCCCTATAATCTCACTCTTAGGTTCCATCACGTATAATCCACATATTAAAAAATAATAAGAATAGAGATAAAATCATACATTATATTGGCTAAGTAGAGTTCCTCCATCAAGTTATATTGTAAATCACTATTTAAGTTTCCACCAAAACTTTAAATATCCAAAACCTATATCATAACTAAGCTTCTAAATCATATGAAAAAACACGAATGTCATGGAAATATTACATTTCAAATATGATGCATGAACACATTCCCTCTTACCACACCATTCCAAGAGTTAAAAATACCATAAATTATAAATCAGGCATTATATCCTTTGAAATGAAAAAATTATAAAGATAAAAAATCAAGGACAATAATTCTATCCCTTGTAACCAGGGAATTCAAAATACAAGGGTTAGATATGCCTATGCATAAGGTCCATCCCATGTTCTAAACACATCATATCTTATATCTACCATATCTAAAATAATAAGACAAAAGAAAATAAACAAGTCTCTAATACCACTTTCTAATGTCCTCAGTCTGGTTTACTTCATCTGTGAGAAAATATGGTTGAAACATACCTCAAAATCACCTCCCTATATACCAGAGGATGCTTAATAGCAGTGAGGGTTTGATAAAAATATAGGGGGAATATACCCCCTAGATTATGTAACCATAAATAATAACAAACATAATGCCAACTATAGTCACCAAAATGATAATCCAAAAATAAAAGTGACATCACCACTACATACTATAAAATAAATAACATACCACATAATATATCATGATGAACTATAATAATGTTATACAATTCATAAGATTAACACAATATGAAGAACATATCTTATGGTAATATCATAAACAAAACAGAATATAATATAAACCAATAAATGGAGACACTCATAACTGGTCCCAAGTCTTGACCCGATCTCATCTCCAAACTCCTACTATACTTCACCAAATTAACCATCAACAACAGTAGAGACATTTCCCTTACCTAGGTCATTGAAAATAAAGTATACTTAGGTGACGGGGTACCTGAGCAGGGTGTGAGTACTACTTATTAGGCCACTACAAATGGTGTCCCTAAACATATCCAGTCTATGTAAGTGCATGCTAGTGTGACATGATATAATAAAATAAAATCACAAAGAAATAAATCAAATTCAGCCTTAAGTTTCCTCTGTGACACATAAGATTGACCAGACCTACTTTTTCCAGTGTTTTAATGTCTATGAACATATCACATTACCACCAGGATTTGATATGATGTCTTCCCATAATATCACATCATATCACAACCTCATATATACATTGATCGGTTAATGCAACCAACTATAGATCCAAGTATAGATATGGTTTAAAGTACACCCAAATATCCCCTCAAATAATTACTTAGTTAGTATTACACCTAAACCATATATTATGAATTTCCATTGTTGGAATTATTCCAAGACACTTTTCCAATATATGCATTGAGGGAAATATACCCCACCTCAGTCACAATCCCCATTTTAGTTTTTATTACACCCGAGCTGTAACATAATCACTTGGGTTGAAATTTCACCCAAAATCCTTTCCAATTTTAATATGATGAATATAATATATCAAAATAAAAACATTAGGTAACAACTCCTTTAAATATAATAACACCAAAAATCAAAAATCCCATAAAAAAATATGAATTATAAAGGCTATCATGTGTTGAAAAACTGACCCAACACTGATATAAACTATATTTTAAGTTAGTATCTCACATGAAATCCACTACTAATCCATAAATATAAGGTTATAATATTTTTATCCTTTCATTTCAATTATCACAGTGGTGAAGAGGGACTATGGGGTTCATACACAAGGTCCATTAGGTCAAAACCTAGGAAAAACATGACTATGGGTTCCCACTTAAGTATTCCCCACACAATTAGTTTAGGAAATCCCCCATGTTTTCACTTATGTGTGAAATAATACCCATTCTTCATCATTACCATCCCATATAAATATTTTTAATTCCTAAATTTTAAATAAAACCACTTTAGATTAATTTTAGGGTCAATCTCAAATGGGTGGTGTGATTGCCTATCACACGCAACATGGAATAAAAATAAAACAACTAAAAAAGTTAGGGACAACCTAAATAAACATAAGATAACCATTTACATAAAATATCTCTATATAAAATATCCTCAAATGGTATAAATCATAAAATTTTAAAAATACCTGAAATTTGGCATATTTGGAAAGAGACGATGAAATAACATTACAAAAGGAGAAAGACCATAGGAGGAGAGATAAACTCACATGTGGAAACCACATTAGACATATGTGTAAATTATTATCTAAGAGAGGGTGGATAAATATTATAAGGAGGTGAATATCTAATATAGAATAGTTATAGAGGGTGTACATCACTATTGGGTGAAATGGAGATAGAAAAACCCATATTGAAACCAGTTTTAATTAATTATTATTTTTCAAAAAACACCCCAGTGTCCCACTATAACTCTTGTGTCCCCATTGAAACTCTAGTGGGTCATAAAATGGAATAATTACAATATAAGGGAGACTATAACTATAGTGGATACCCAATGAGATTCCTATATGGAATATACTCATGAAATTATTCCTCCACCATGGGATATTTTCCTAAAAAATCAAGACCAGGACCCCTGTAACCCTCCAACTCCCATAAAGAACCAAAATACACAAGTTTTAATAAAAAGTTAAATGAATCCATACCTAAATAGGGTTTAGGGGGTAAGATCCAAGTTCATAGTGAATGTTCCATATGCATCGACAATAGGAACCTTGGTGTATACCATGATTTAAAGAAGGCGAAACACTACATAAGTAATGGGAGTTGTTAGAAGGTTTATGTAAAGTTTGAGGAAGAAAAATTGGGAAGATTTTAAGTGGATACAATGGTACTTCAATATAATGGAAATAATATCCTTATGTTTTAGAATACATGATATGTTTCTTGGATATGTTGATGCAGACCATGGAGGACATATAGATTCATAGAAGAGTATCACTGACTATGTGTTTTGTTTTAGATGAGATAATGTGATTTGGATTTATTTAATTAAATATTTGGTAACACTGAAAATATGAAGGTAGATCACATTGAAATTACAAAATAATATGATGAGTTTATTTGGATGAGTCTTTCTTTAGAGGAATTCAGAAGACTATAAAGAAATAGAACTATTTTCTATGATAGTTAGAGCATAATTATTCTTACTGAGAATTTAATGTTTCAATAATAGAAGAAACATATTCAATTAAATTAATAATTCATACAAAAAATTATGTGGGATTATGGGATAAATTTTTAGAATATTGAGGGATTTAGGAATCTAGTGGAAATGTTGACCAAGGTCATAGTATAGGGAATTCCATAGAAACATTATTTCCCAGTGGGACTTAGATTATGGGTGATATGAATATAATATAAGTAGAAACATGGTAAGATAAATAAAATATTTGTTTTTTAAAGTGAATATTTGATATGATGGAATCCCTGGAATTAATTCTCAAGTGGTAGATTATTAAGCTGGAAAGACAAAATATTTTCGGTTTATTTTTCCAAAAGTCTAGAAGAAGTGATTCTAAAAATTCATTTTAGAATCAGAATAAATGAATCATGGAACCTAGAGGTACAAATAAAATGTTAGTTGGATTTTATAAGTAGTTTAATAGGATGAGTTTTATACATATACACTATTCACCCAAAGAATCAGTTGACTCAATAGAGTTCATCGGTTTACTAACAGTGACCTTGATGTAGAGATGACCATATAAAAAGATAATTTGGTGGTGGAACTAATATAAATGACTTTATTCTATAATTTTTTTTGTAAATAGATGAAAAGGATTAATTGTATGATTTTTTCACTATTTTTTAGTGATCATTAAATTCTACTAGATAGTGTTCCAGTATTTAGAGTATTTGAAACTCAGTGAGACTTTCTATAGTTCTCTTCCTTTAATAGAAATTTGAAGAGGTTCTTGTGTAGCAAAGATAAATATGAAACAAATAAATCTCTAGTGTTTATTTGTGTTTTTATGCTTCTTTAATTTATTACTTATTTATAATTTAAGAGTTCATATGGTTCATAGTTATAGTGAAATTCTTCCTAGTTTGGATATACTTTTCGCACATATTGACTATTTTGAAACAACTAAAGATTTATTTCAGACAAAAGGTCTTAGAAAAATAATACTGAATCATAAAGTAATTATATTGAATCCTCAAAAACTAAACATTAACCATGAAAAAAATATGTGGCTCATACATAAAAATATGACATAATAAACATAAGACATGTTTCTCTACCAATATATCATAACATTGTGGAATTAAATCATTATCCATGTACTATACACAAAATATCCTAAAATATAAGTTTTATCCAATTAATTGGAAGATCATTTAATTTTAGTTATACTCATAAAAACATAATATGTTCATATATATATATATATATGTTTCATATGTAAATGAAATCATGTAAGTGATCATATACCAATTATAAAGTATAACATAATTAAGCCATGAAAATATAATTGGTTATATAAAAAATATGTTGTAAGTTGTAAGGATAAATCAGAGGGTGATAATGGATTCCAAAAAATAAATGAATGAAAATGAAAAAATATTCGTCCACATGTTGAGATATAAAAAATAAACCAAGACAAATAAGAAGAATCTTGAAGAGGAAGATAAAAAATTATATGGGATGAAAAAGAAATTCTCAAAACATTTCTACAATGTTTGTGGTAACCATAATCAATAAAAAGATAATGAAATTACATGTAAATAGAAATTAAAGGTTTATATGATATAATCATAGAAAATTACTTTTTAAAGGGAGTTAAACATAGGAAAATAAGGAAAAAATAGTCCAAAAGAGAAAAATATAGAGAACAAGGATGAAAGTATCTTAAAATGTGCATAATTAACTCAAGGAGATAAAATTATGGAAGGTAATACAATTTCCATTAAATAATGGGAACTTGTATAATAAACACAAAAATAAAGAATATAAATATCTAAAAAGATGATATACAAAGGATAAAATTGAAATAAACATAATAGATTGGGGTATATTCCCCCTTTAAGGTATTAATTAATGATCAATAAAGAATAAGAAGGGATATATATCCCCAATAAATAGGGTAAAATATAATAAAATAGATTTATGGGATGTTATATGTATTGATTATTAAAGAGTTTTGTCAATGAAGAGATAACCTGAACCAATAAGGAATATCATTAAAGAATGTTTCTCCTTTTAAATTCAAAACATATGAATTAAAAAAAAATCAAAATGAGAATACAAAGAGGACATGAAAACCCAAAATATCGAAAAAATAAATAATGATACTTTAATAAGAAAATATATACACAACATGGAAGTGATATTAAGAGAGAAACCCTTAAAAAAGTCATAATGTGTGGTGTATAGATCAATTAGAGGAGAATAATAAAAAGGATTGTAAATCCAAAAATATCATAAAAAATAAAATAAAATAAATATATCAAAAGATATATAAAAATCATATGAGACGGTTGATAAGGAAGAATAAAATTGATCCCAAAAGAGAAGACTACAAGAGAGAATTCCCCCTTCCAAATTTAAAAATGTATGAAACCAATAAATTGGAAAATTTGAATAGGACTTTTAAATCTAAAAAATTAAAGAAAAAATTAAATAGGGTGATTTAATAGGAAAAAAATACAAATAATACATGAATATAGATAAATAATATGTAACATAATTAAAATAATTGAGATTGAGATAAGAATATTATAATGAACATTATAAGATATATATTAAGAATAAATAATTATGAGAATAAAAAATAGTTATGTAAATATATATACAAGAAATAAATAAAATAATTATGATAATTTTAATGTGAACAACATAAAAATATTTTTAAATATGATTAGACATAGAGAATTACCCATAAAATTAAAGATCAATATATAACCCTTTAACATGAATTATGAATTGCTTGAACATGTATCAAGTGCTTGTATAATTAAATTTTGTTTATTATTAATTTATTCCATTACCTTATTTATATTTATTTAAGTCGATACTAATAATTTATATTGTTCTATTACTATTTTTTGTATTATTCATCGCCTATATAGGTCATTGGAGGTTAACCGTTCCAAATATTCCTATTTTATTTGATATTATATTATTGGTCATAATTCCTTATTCATGAGCTCTATATTTATATAATATTTTAGGAAAATAAATAACTATGGTATAATTAATTCTAAAATATTTTATTTAATCCATGGCATGTACAATTATGATTCATGAATAAATGATTCATTATACATTCATTCAAGGTGGTTTTATCAACCGTATAAAGTAATTTTAATAAATAAATTTCATTTAAATATTACCATTATAGAAATATTAATATTAAATAAATAAATAAATAATTATATATCTAAAAATATTTATTTTTTTAATCCTTCATGATGATAATGATGTTTTAGAGTAACATCATTCATGTATGTGATTAAACTGTCCCAACATATGCATGCTAAAGGAAAGAATCATTATAGATAAATGATTATTTAATTATTATATTCATATTAAAGAAGATATATTATGTTTATCTTATGTTAATAATGTTATTATTTATAATATTAATGTATAATAATAGAATAAGAATGAAATAGTTAACCGAAGTGTCCTTTTCACTTAGTCAGACTTTAATCTTATGACTTTATTTGTTGAAGAATTTGTAGCTTTCTCTTATAACCAAAATATTAAAAATGTGCATTATAGGATTTATTGTAATAACTAGTTCAGTGTTTTAGGTGGATATCTAGTTTTAGTAGTGATTTGCAGAGGGTGAGGAGGGGTTCCATTATAAGAAAAAATGTGTGACATTTTTACAAATAATAAATACTACAAATGGAAAAAATAATATTGGGTCATTCATTATGTATTAAAACATGTTTAATAATAACTCTTCATGGATTTTATCAATTTATACACTATTTTTATCATATATTTCATTTACCATATTTATAGATGAATATCACCATTCACATAAAAAAATTACCCTATTACATAATTTTTAAAACTTGATTCTAAATATGAAATCCTTTTTATTAAAATAAATTTATAAATATTAAAAATTTAATTTTTAAATAAAAATGGATAATTAATACATTTCAATTATTTGATATAAAAGATATGTTTTTGATCAAAGAATGAATTTTTCATTCCATAATTATTCATTAGATGTCAAATATTTATTTTTACATTTCAAATATATTATTTTTAATGGTTAAAAACTTTATTACTAATGTAAGCATACATACCACAAATCTCTTTTTTGAATTTTCTAAAAGCCACTTTTTGGATTAGTGGTAACTGAACAAGATCCAAAATACATCAGGAATTCAACATTACAGGTTCACGATTTCAATGATACAGGTTCACGATTTCAAAAAGAAAACCAAACAAGATCCACAAATTCAAAAAATGATAACGCACTTGATTCCCACCAAATCAGATCCTCGATGGCCGCGGGAACCATGTGGATTGAGGTCAGGTTGTCGGGTCACAATGTTATCCAAAGCATTGGCGCTATCATTGAATCACTGACTACATCATCCAATCACCATCTTCCTCATCCAAGCGTCGTCGACACCAACATCGTCGGTCGTCGGCCAGAGCAACCACCATCCAGTATCAGTTTTTGATACCATTACCACCGCTACACCAACATAGTATATACAAGTGCGTAAAAAATTTGATATAGTTATGGAAAAATCATAAATATAAAAAATTTTATATTACAGGGTGCTAGATAAACACTTATATAAAATTACATACCTAATTTTCTTAGTTTTATAATGGTATGTGTACTCCCATAGTCTGAGAAAAATTATAGAATAAATGAGCCATCAACTCTAGAAATTAAAAATTTGGTTAATGGAGTATAACCATCAATGAGAGAGTATGGGTGAATGAGTTATAACTACTCCTCTAATATGTATTGGTGAATGGTTCATTACTATAATAATAAAAAATACAGGTTAAAATGTCATCACTATAATCATAACTAGTAAAGGTGAATGGGTAATCACCATTATCATAAAAGATAAATGTGAACGGGTCATCCCTATAATCATAAATAATAAAGATGAAAAAATAATCACCATAAACATAAAAAATAATAGTAAATGAGTCAACACTACAATCATAAAAAATAAATGTGAATTGGTTATCACTATAATTTTAATTCCCCTGACTTGGGTAACTAACTAATGGTATAAAATGGAGTTACAAACACCTTAGGCAGTCCTCCCAATTTTTCAAAGGCTATTAAATAGTCTTTAAAGTTGCTAAACATCATGGGAAGACTATAATCTCAATATCATAACATGAAATAACATATAAATAACTAGATTAACACAGGACATCAAATTAAATGAACTCAATTACAGTTAAATACCAACCACAATAGAAGGTAAACATATACAATGTTGTAACAAAATGTAACTCATGATCAACATAAATTCAAACAATAAGACGACCGCCTATTGGGTGGAACAAGTATAAAAAAACTAGGAAGAAAAAGAAATATTAGAGGAATAACTATGAAACATATATCCCTCATCATACTTTCCTACCAAACTCAATTAGATACTTTACCTTGATCCCTAATACAAATCATCACTTGAAATCCAAAAAATAGGGCTTACAAGCACACCCAGATTCCTGTATAGGGAATAAGAAAAAATATCAGTGGGGGAACCACCAATGGGGTTCCTCATATTTATGGTAATACATTGTATATGTATGAAATAAAATAAATAGAATAATAAAATAACATATAAGAAAACACATTAGGTCATCGGGTGCTAACCAAGAACCCCAAAACTATACCCAACCTACTCCTACCAATGTCTGTTGACGCTCCTTTCTGTCATAGAGTCTAAAAGAATGAAAAGAGAAATACCTTGAACCCAAAGTGATTCATCCTTTGAAGAAACATCAAAAATTGACAAAGGCATGAACAAAGATTCAAATGCACTTGGGTCACGCAAGTTCCACCAAGGTCGTGCAAGTATACTTGTGCGCTGCCCAGTGGTCGCACAGGTGACTTACGCGCCCTCTTTAAATTTCACCCAGGGTCTTCACTAGCCTATAAATACGCCCTGTGGGCCCCCCATTTCAAGGGAGGAAAAAATAACAGAAACTCATATTTGAGCTCCCGGCGCCCTAGTCTCTTCTCGAAGCTTCCAAACACTTCTAAGGTAATTTCTTACCTATAATGGAAGATATAAAGTGGGGGAGTAAGGCCTAAGTGTTGAAACTCATCAACACTTGCGTGCCTAAGTGGCCAGCCCTTAAGGGAAATGGCCACACTTGCGCATCGCCTTACCCCTTCAACAGAACTTGCACACCACTCTTCTGGAAGCCTCTAGGGATAATACTAAGGGCTTGAGCCAAGACTCACCCAAATTTTACCCTAAGGGTTGACCGTCACGCAAGTACCCATGTGTCGCGCAGGTACACTTTTGTGACTAGGACTTGCGCGCCCATGCAGGACTTGCACGCCCCTCTCTTTTTGGGTTCCCTTCCTACCCATTTCATCTCTCCTATGCCTATCTACCTCTCCTATTCAAGATTAGGACTTCAAATCCCTCTTAAAAGCCATTTATGCAATGTTTCCTTTGTTTTCTTCCTTATTTGAAAGGAATTATATGGAACATCTCTTAAAACCTAGTGATTTACATATATTTATGTCATTAAGGTTAGATATTTCATTCATTCAACCTCATCCTTTAAGATGAGATAATCCTTAAACTGGGTCTCCTTTTAAAGAATAATCCCCAATCCAAGTTCTCTTAATTTGGGCATCCTCCTTAGGAATAATCCCCAAGTCCCCTAATTTGGGCATCCTCCTTAGGAGTAAGCCCTAGGTCCCCTAATTTGGGCATCCTCCTCAAGAGTAAGCCCCAACAGTAATTCCCTTAACCTGGGATTCCTTTTTAGGAGTAATCCCCAGTCGTAAAATCTACAAATGTGGGAATCCTCCTTAGGATTAAGCCTCAAGTCCCTTAATTAAAAAATTCCTTTAACCTGGGCCTCCTCTTCAAGAGTAATCCCCAGTCTTCAAATCCCTTAACCTGAGCCTCCTCTTCAGGAGTAAGCCCCAGTCTTCAAATCCCTTAACTTGGGCCTCCTCTTCAGGAGTAAGCCCCATTCTTCAAATCCCTTTAACCTGGGCCTCCTCCTTTTGAGTAAGCCCCAGTATTAATTTCTCTTAACCAGTCTTAATATACTTTTTGATATGGGCTTCCTTCTCAGGAATAAAACCCAATCATAATTCCCTCCTAATTTGGGTATCTTCCTCAGGAGTAAGCCCCAAGTTAGAGTATCCAAATCTCCATAAAGTACATATACCTTTATAGACCATGTTCCTGGACTTCTTCTTTGAAATAAGTCCCAATCTATATCTATTTGGGAAATCATACATACATAATCCCCACATCATTTTCTATTATTGCATCTTTCATGGCACAATTGTCTGGTTTTACGAATACCTCTTGTTTCTCACACTGATCATGACTCACGTGAGCTTAGAGTGTAAAATTAATTATGACATCTTTCTTTGAGCCATCAATCATACATAAGAATCATACTCCCTTACTTGAACTACATGGGTTATTATTCCCTTTCTAAATAAAGGATACGTAGGTAGCCCATCCATGGGTACGTTCCCAACTCTGAAATAATCCATGTCCTTCTGAATGACAATAAACTTCAAGTACCTCACTGAGTGGCTTTAAAACTAGTATGGTCATCATAATGACCAAGAGAATTTTATATAATGTATTAAAGGATACCATTTACTAAGAATCTCTAAAAAATACAGATGATTCTCTATCGATGAAGAACCTCGAATACATATAAAAGATTCTCTAAATTTTTTACATATCAATCATTGATTGTTAGATCTAAAGAAAATCTCATTTTATACTTTGTAATTTAATAAGGATTAACGAACATAACTTAAATATATAAAGAGATTCCCAGAGTAGACAATAATTCCCCTCAAAAAGGTGTGATGAGTCCGACCTCCCATCCTCTCGACCAATGAAAATTCTTAAGTCTCATCGGTCCATAACTAATGAGAACCTACCTTTGGAAAGTAGGTCCAAATGGATATAGAATCATTGGATGTTTCCGGTTCTACGAAGAAACCCATTAGAAAACGCTTGGAATGTTTGAAACTTAAATCAACGAGTTCATCCCCAATTCCAGAGGAAACAAAAAATGGTGAACTCGACGTGAATCCTTAACCAAGTTAAAGTGATGTTTTACCTATTTGTTAGGACCCTATTTAAACTCAATGAGAGGGCCAACAAGACAATCAATAACATATGTGCTTATCCAAAAGATTTAGTGGCCAGAATTATCTTGATTACGTCTGTTATATCAAACAAGCACTCTTTTCCAAGATCTTCTACATTACAAAAATGGCTTCTCTTAAGTTCACACCCGTGAATACTTCTGCTGTGAATGCCTCTGCTGCTACTCCTGCTAGATCGTCATCTGCTCTGAGGATGACATCACCTACTCAGCATCTTCAACGCTAGGTATCAAATATGCTAGTTAAGAAGTACCATCAAAACGGTACTATTCCGACTCTAGAGGCTACTCGACAAGCCCTCCAAGTCAATAATTCACCCTAGTCGTCCGGACAGTGACGACCAGTGATCAAGAAACAGGTGGTGCCAACCACCGTCTCTAATCGTTTTGGGTCGTTATCACCGGAACGAAATCACCATTTACTCCCATATTCTAGGGAGGTGAATGAGAAGGTCCCTCAGGGACTTAATTCAAGGAGACAAGAGTCCTTCCCGAGGGCTCCCATCAACAATCGCTGCCAGACTCATGCGACAGTGTGCCCTCAACATGATGACGGTATCATCTCCAGGCATTCGGCTCAGGTTCCTCGAACCCGAGCAGGCAAGAAGAAATTCCATAGATGAAATTCAGTCAACAGTGAGAAGGTTATAATCTATTCCATCTCTGTAGAAGTCCACCAACCTAACTTGGTGGCAAGCAACGAGTGGGCGCACACACCCATCCGTTTTAATTCCGCTGTCCAGCAGACTCGTCTGGCAGCAGCACGCCAATCCCGCCAGGAAATTCTGGAAGAGTACTATAGATAGGAACACACACCTGTTTATAAATCATCATCTAGTCAGTAGGCTCGTCTGACTACATATGATGGAGCCCACCAACCTAATGTGTTGACAACTGGTAAATAGGCACATACAACTGCTTACACTCATCAATCCTGCTAGAAGCCTCATCTGTCAGTGTCGAAGGAAGCTCGCCAACCACATTTGGAAGAGTGCAATCAGTAGGCAAATACACCTGCTAGTATTGATCAAGCCTACCAACAGTCTCGTTTGGTAGCATTTAGAGATGTTAGTCGGAAAGCTCCGACGACAAATAGGAGGTAGACTCAACTCTCTACCCCCACACTTGAGTACTGTTAGGATTAACTGATTGGAAAAGGAGGATAGGATAAGGAAAACACACCTAATATAAGCATGGAATAGACGTATATCCCCATTACGGTAGCTGAAATCACCAAGCACATTCTGTCAATGGTGAAATAGAAGAAGCAAATCCCCGCTCATATTCTGGATGCCTGCCAGGATATTATAACAGCTTCAGTAGCATCTTAGGGAAAGACACATAAATATATCCCTACTAGTGGAGTTACACATCAACATATCACTCCGAAACTGACACACACCTCTGTTCCAGTCCGAGAGGGTTGTGGGGCGTACTCCCCCATATCATACAGACAACCAAGTCAGGCACATACACCGGATTTGAGTGGAGATAATTAGCCTAACATGATCATTTCTTCTGAGTAGGCACATACACCTACCCATAATTACCACTTTCATTAACAAGTGTTTCCTAAAGTGAGTAAGAAGGCGTCTAAGAAGAATACCCGCCCAACACAGTCAAGAAATCAAGAGCCAATCTGTAATAAGGCCTTGCTCGATGCTAGAGTTCTTTAAGCCCTCAGACAATTATATGTTGGAATTCAAGATTCTACTCCCTCATTTCCCAATATTGGGAACATTAATTCTGAAGGTCTTCATCAGACACTTCCTCATGAAGGCTTGCTTCATGACAGTTTGGTCGATCTCGAAGTTTCGTCTTCATATGAGAGCCACATGAAACCTATGTGTGGCCAGAAGACAAAGGAGAAATTTTTTTCATCTTTTGCTGTAACCCACCATGGTGGTCCTCCCCATGATGATGAATTTAACTATGAAATTCCTCTCCGTAGTTATAATGCACATTTCCTAGAAAATGCTCCAATGGAAAATATAGTGATGAGAAAGCCCTCTTATCTTGAGGCACTTGCAAATGTGAATCCAGTCATGTATGATGCTTCACCGCTAGCAGGTGAAATACTTTCTCAATCAAAAGATATCCTGGGGTGTAGGTCATTCTCCGAACCACCCTTGGGTCATTCATCTTCTAGTTTGATCAGTGAATTATCTACCGATATTTTTGAATCCGATGAAGCAACAAAGAAGCTCCAAATCTAGTCTAATCAGGTAGAAGAATCTCCATTGAATGATAAAGAGGAAGTACTGAATATGAGAAAATAGATAGCAAAAGGCGAAGTACCATCCATTTTTTATCCTCTGGCTGACTCTTAGTATGACATTCCAGAGATGTTGAAGGAAGATGGAATTCATGATATTCATCTCAACATATAGAAAAATCTTTGTCAGTTGAAAAAGAAAATATTATCTTATGATGAATATGAAAATCATGTCAAGATAATAGAAGGGTTACAAAGCCAAATTGACTTGGATTCTCTCTCATTTTCTCGATATCCGAAGGCTGAAAAGCATCAGAGAGCCCTTCAACGTTCATGCCTTGGTTCACTAAGAAGATTGCGCCAGTTAATTGCCAATGCCCCATCTGGTATTCATATCAAGGTATGGGGTGTTCATGGAGCACTAAATTTCACTGTACTCTCCAATCAGCAAAGCCTGCCAAAAATGGTCTCATGCAATGTTATTGCCCATGGCCGGCCACATTCAATTGGCTTTGTTTGTAATAAAAGGCTTTCCCAAGAACAGGCCTCAACTAGTTCTTCTCAAAATCAAGCAAAGTTGTTGAATTACTCCTGCATCAAGTGAATGAGAATATTGAACATGCCTCTCATTTGGAGTAAGCACATCATCAAGTGAAAGAAGTGTCAAAAATCATCCAATGGTCTTTTGAGCTGGGTGATAAAAGTGGATGTAGGTTGATGCATCCAACCAATTTCTAGACTAAAGTCTGCAAGATCAAGAGAGATTTCAAGAAAGTCTCAGATATAGAATGTCAAGAACCACCCCAACTTTCCAGACTAGGGAATCTTTTAACCCAACCCTCATAATCAACAAATAGGATTTGAGGAGTTGAGCAGGAACAGCAGGAACAGCCCCAGTCCACCGGACTGGGGACTTTTTCAAATCCTCAATCTCTTCCTCAGAGAAAGTCAGTCTTCTCTCAATTAGGGAAGAATCCCTAAGAGGAACGAAGAGACAAATTATCAGGAGATTCCCTCCAAATTACGGTTCGTCAAGAAGTTCCTGAGGGATCAAATCGACAAAAGGCAATGTCTCATCAGGGACATAGAAGAAGACAATATCGCAGAAATGCCAATAGAAGGGATGCAATGAATTATGCATCAATTAATGTCATCAATTCCGTTGTTTCTAATCCACTTGATGAGGCTCACTCAGAGGGATCATATGAAGAGTTTCCTGCTCAAGAG
This sequence comes from Viscum album, assembly GCA_963277665.1. Classification (NCBI taxonomy): domain Eukaryota; kingdom Viridiplantae; phylum Streptophyta; class Magnoliopsida; order Santalales; family Viscaceae; genus Viscum; species Viscum album. The sequence goes on from OY728165.1 coordinate 1,892,674,562, forward strand.
GTTGTACGCACAGACACAAATGAAGAAGGTGTGCATACACAAAATCATTTTCTTACCTAGAATCTGGGTGTTTCTTCAAGTAACCCACTTCCCCATCTCCGAAAGGGATCCAACAAGGGGAAAGGAAAGAATCAGGTTACATATCCTTCCTCTGGAGAAGACCAATCGCTCTAACTAGAGCAAATATTTGCACAATAGGAGGAAGAAATGAAGGAGTTGAGGAGGATGAATGCAAAACTACTTCAGGGTAGTCTTCCTCCTAAGCGTGCTGGAGTCAGTTAGCCAATAGAATTTTTTTTAGCTACTGAGATGGATCAAGAATATCCTCCTTTATCAGTACACCCTCACAGGTCTAATCCTATGGGTCAAGTGCAACAACAATCGGCAGTGCTGCCATCGGTTGCAGTACCAACCACCACATCTGTCCAAGCTCCAGTCATTGCACCTGTTCAGATCCAAGCTCAACCGGATGTTTCTCAAAAGTTAATAACTACTATTGAGTCATTAACAGCTCGGTTGGAAGCTATGGAGGGAAAGCGTGCTCAAATTCAACCAGAAAAGAAAGCTTATCCTAAATGGGTTGATGCAATTCCTCCTCTATCAAATTTTTCAAGTACCACATTCCCAATCTTTAATGGTTTGGGAGACCTAGAGAAACACTTAACACATTTTGTTTCTTTTTGTGATCCCATGATGAGAACCCCTCAGCAACAGGAAGTAGTTAAGCTCAGGTGTTTTGTACAGTCATTACAAGGACCTGATTTTGTCTGGTACACAAGCTTGCAATCCTGGTCAATTATCGGGTGGGAGGATCTTCGTCAAAGATTCCTTCTTCAGTTCATCTCAACGTTGCCAAAGACAACAATTTTTTATCTTAAAAACTGTAAGCAAAGGGAGAATGAAAGGGTTTCAGATTTCATTGCTCGCTGGAAGGGATTAACATATTCCCTAAGCTTAGCACTCCCTAAAGAAGAACTGTTTCCAATCTGTGTGGCAAATCTGTGTGATGAGTTATGCACACCATTGATCCCTGTGAAATACACAGGAGGGTTTCGAGACCTTACTTCAATCGCTCAACAGATTGAATATTCTCTTATGAAGACTAAGGATAAAACTCGTGTAATTCCATCAGCTCCAGGAAGGAGAATGGGTAGAGTAGAGACTGTTATAGTTATGCTTAAACAAGCACCTATACCTACTTCTACTTCAAAACCTTCATCTTCTCGAAGGTCTCCGCATCCTGAGCGTCAACAACAGAGGCCATTTTGTTAAGATAATAAAAGAGATCAAAGACTAAACCAATTTGAGTATTTGAAAAGAAAAGTTTACTCTTTCCGAAATGATCAACTTCCTGGCTACTTCATTTCGGCTCTGGAAAATAATTTGGTTCAATTTCCAAAGCCCAAAAGGCCGAACAAAGAAAAAAGATGAAGACCATCCCAACTATTTCCCCTTTCATCAGATGTTGGGGCATCCCATTCAAGAGTGTTTTGTCTTTAAGGACCTCCTACAAAAAATGGTCGACTCAGGACAAGTCAAATTGAAAGGTTCTTTAGCTTAGGTAGCTTGTGTTACTGCTGCAAATCCAGAGGAAGAAGGTGAGTGACAAGAAGTCAAAAAAAAATGTGCAGAAATATGATGATTGGATGGTCAAAAAAAATGATCAACCGAACTCATGCCATTTTGTGAACTCAATTGAATAAACCAATTGTGTCTTATGCTATGAATGTCACAGCAAAACCCTCTTCATCAGAGGGAAAATCCTCAAAGAAACGACATAATTAAAAGAAAGAGGAAAAATCAGAAAAAGATGAGATCGTGTCAAAGCCCAAGTTGTATTTGACTCTGGCATATTTTATGCCATCTACTTCGAAGCCACGGGCACCGCCCCAGCAAACAGCATAGCCTAAATTGGCTAGTCAGGTAGAGTCTTCATCTAATGAAGAGTTAATCTTCGGTTCTGTTAATATGATTCACTTAACAGATCCTTATTCTAGTCACAGTTTCGATCTCGATGAACCTGGGTTCCCTGTATCAAACAGAAGAATCAGAGGGAGTTCCAGAGGTTCAGGATATAGGGGAAGATGTGGATCTTTCAGAGGCCACTATTCCAATTCTACCCCTACTAGAACTGTATATATGGAAGAAACTCATGGCATATCCCTTCAAAGAGCTCAACAAGAACAAGAAAGTTCTTCCACACAAGGCAGATTCAGTCCTGGCACAGTTATTCCGGAGGATCAGTTGGAAGTTACACCTTCTTCCTCTCAGCAAGAAAATAGAACTATTCGGTCTAATCTTCCAAATCTAGGAGTATTACTAACTCCTATCTCAATACAAGATGCATCAAATTCCAAATCATCAACCTCCAAGGCACATGCTAAACCACATGTTCCTATTGGGAAATGCAGACCTTTGGATCAAAAGTATGATGTATTGAAACACCTGGCCCAAGTACCATCCAAGTTATCAATTTTGGATGCCTTGAATTTATCAAAGGATCTTCGGGAGGAACTCATTGAGGCTTTGTCAAGTCCTTCGGAGTTTGAAACTAAAATTGTTGTAGCTGAAGCCTACCATTTTGAGAATAATCCTGCAGAATTCCATGCAATGATATCTTTCACAGATGAAGATGAAGATGATGTCGTTCATGGACATATTACAACTTTTTTAATTATCTAGAAAGGTCAATGGTGTAGACATCGTAAGAGTGTTCATTGATAATGTTTCAAGAGTCAACCTCATCCCTATTCGTACACTTCGTCAATTAGGCCTCACTGAATCTAATTTATCTCCTTCTACTATGATGTTACAAGGATATGATAAAAATGAACAAGAACCACTGGGCGAGATTACACTCAGAACTCAGTTTGGAGATCTTGTATCCAATTCAGATTTCATGGTTGTTGATCAAGACTCATCCTTCAACATCTTTCTTGGAAGACCCTGGCTACATCAACATGCGACCATCTCTTCATCATACCATCAATGTCTCAAATATTGTTTCGATGGTTAAATTGGGACATTGTATGGTGATAAGGCCCCGTTCAAGACATGTGAATCACAATACATTGAGGTGGAATTCTATCACATAAAGGTAAAGTAAAAATACACAATAAGGAAGATTACCAAAGTTAATTCTCCATATGGTTTGGAAAAGATTCCAGTAAATCCATTTACACATGTGTGTATAGATTATGTGTTGCCTATCAGTCAATTTGACAGGATAGACCCAAATCCAAATACTCTTATGGAAACTTCCATAATGTCAATTATGACAATCAAGCTAGACAGCATGAGAGAAATTAGTGATTCAACAGCAAGTCTATACTTCGACAACCAGGCTAGAAGAAGTTATAGCAATGCCAGAGATGAATGATGTTAATTCTCAATCCATCATATCCTCTTTATTACCCAAGGAAGACCCTTCATCATCAATAGGGTCAGAAATGGAAGCCTCCTCTTCAAGATGTTCAAATTTTAACATCTCTTCTGATCATGAAAATTCTACTTCATTATCTACTATGAAAGTAGAACCAGAAGAAATAACACATGTTGAAGAAGAAGAGGAAGATCTTAGGGATGCTGCTCCAGCATTTGAAGAGGGTATCTTTACCACCGTGGATGAACTCAGAGAAATAAATTTGGGTACAAAAGAAGATACACACCCCACTTTAATTAGTGTGGCCAAGACTCTTTAAGAGCAAGAGATGTATGTTTCATTTTTAAAGAAAAATTGAGATATATTTGCATGGAACTATACAGAGATGCCAGGCCTTGATCCTGATGTTGCTACCCATTGTTTGGGTTTTCCAGAAGAACATCGAGGATTCAAGCAAGCTGCAAGAAGAACACACCCAACTTATGCTTCCAAAATTGAAGTTGAAGTGGATAAGCTTATCAAAGCTAACTTCATCAGAGAAGTTCAATATCCCAAATGGTTGTCTAATATTGTCCCTGTGAAGAAGAAGAATGGATAAATTAGAGTTTCCATTGATTTCATAGATCTTAATCGGCATTGTCATATGGATGATTTTCCAGTTCCAATCACAGAAATCTTAATTGATGCAACAGCTGGCTATGAAGCACTTTCCTTCATGGATGGATATTCTGGGTATAATCAAATCCGAATGGCTCTAGAAGATGAAGAATATAAAGCCTTCATTTCCCCTTAGGGTGTGTTTTTCTATCAGGTAATTCCCTTTGGCCTAAAGAATGCAGGTGCAACATATCAGTGTGCCATGCATCGTATCTTCAAACCCTTTTTAGGTAATTTTGTTGAATGTTATGTGGACGATTTTGTGGTTAAATCTAGGAAACATTCTAATCACTTGGCTGATTTTGAAATCATATTACACAAACTTCGGCAACATAATTTGAAGATGAACCCCTTAAAATGTGATTTTGCGATAACCTCAGGAAAATTTCTCGGCTTTGTTGTATGCCATCGTGGTATTGAAGTCGATCCTGAGAAGACAAAGTCAATCCTTGGTATGTCACCTCCTCAAAATTTGAAAGAATTGAGAGGGATTCAAGTAAACTTGGCCTATATTTAGCGTTTCATCGCCAATTTGGCAGGCAAAAGTTTACCCTTTACCAAATTGATGAAGAATGGAGTCACTTACCAGTGGAACGAAGAATGTAAAGAAGCATTCGATATTCTCAAGAAGTATCTCTTGAGTCCATCGGTATTAATGCCACCTATTGATGGAAGACCACTTATCCTTTATGTGATAGCTTTAGAGTGATCATTGGGTGCATTTCTTGCAAAGAAAAATGATGATGGGAATGAAAACATCCTCTAATATCTCATTCGAACTATGCTTGAAGCAGAGACCTGATATTCAAGTATTTAGAAATGATGCCTAGAATTAATTTTTGCAGTTCAGAAGTTGAGACACTACCTGAAACATCACGAGGTCCAATTGGTATCTCATAATAATCCGCTCAAATTCATCGTCAGTCGTCCAATGCTTACAGGATGTCTGGCAAGGTGGGAAGTTATTTTGTAGCAATTTGATATCCAATATGTGTCTCAAAAGGCAATAAAGGGACAAGCTCTAGCTGATTTCTTTGCTGAACACCCTTCAGTAGAAGATACATCTTCAGATATTGAACTTATTGATGAAGAAGTCTTCTTTATTCAAGATAGTCTTCAAACATGGGAAATGTACTTTGATGGTGCTTCTAGAAGTCCAACAGGGAGGAAAATGGAAAATCCTAAATTCAACAAAGTTGGGTTAGGAATTGTACTCATTTCTCCAGAAAAGGCAGTGTTACCCTATTCCTTCTCATTGTTGGGAGGCGGTACAAATAATGAAGTGGAATACCAATCTCTCATCGCAGGCTTGGAGTTGGCGCTTCAAGCACAAGTGAATCACTTAAAGGTGAAAGGTGATTCAGACCTGGTAATCAAACAAGTCAATGGGGATTATTCCATCAAAAAATAAGAACTAATCCCTTTGTATGATTATGTCAGATAGTTAATGGTAGAATTTCCTATGGAACCGACATTTTCTTATGTCCTGCGGTCACAAAATGCCCAAGCTGATGCACTGGCTAATATAGCCACAACTCTGGTAGATCCAAATCAGGACAAAACAACCATCAATATTGCCCACTGTCATAAAATTTCACCTTATGTTCAAACCAGAATAGAGGAAATCAATGAAATTATTCCCATTCCTGAACCATATGGTCATACTACAGGATGGATGACACCTATTAGGGAATAACTTCAAAATGGAACACTTCCACCTGATAGAGTCAGGAAAGAACAAATCTGGCGATGTGTGGTCAATTTTACTCTTTATGACAACCCAAATCACCTAGATAAAATTCTCTACAAGTGTGGTTTTGATGGAGTTCTCTTCAGATGCATTGATGGTGAAGAGAAAATGGATTTCATGAAAGAAGTGCATGTAGGAGTCTATGGTGCCCACCAGTATGGACATAGACTGTCTGATCAAATTCGAAGGCTTGGATACTTTTGGCCTTCAATGATACAAGATTGTGTTGATTTCACAAAGAAGTGTCATTCATGCCAAGTACATGCCGACTTCATTCATCAACCCCAGAGTTTCTTCATACAGCTAAATACTCGTGGCCATTTTCCACATGGGGAATGGATGAGGTGGGACCTTACCCTTCAGCTATAGAAAAGCAGTTTAAGTATATTATTACTGATACTGACTTCTTTTCCAAATGGGAAGAGGCAATACCCTTCAAAAAAGTTAGTTATAAAAGCATTGTTAGCTTCCTCAAGTCTAACATCATTACCAAATTTGGTGTCCCTCATACCATATTTATAGACAATGGCACCAACTTCTCTTCATCTGAGGTGAGGAAGTTGTATCGAGAATACAAAATCAAATCCAATCATTAATCTCGGTATCATGTAGTGGACAATGTCCAGATAGAATCCTTCAACAAGACTCTTTCAAACATACTGCAAAATATAGTGGATAAAGATAAGAAGTCGTGGCCTGATAAACTCTTTCATGCTTTATGGGCTTATCGGACCACCACCCGCACTGCAACGCGGTCAACTCCATATTCACTGGTATATGGAACGGAAGCATTTTTTCCCATTGAAATTCAATTACCTTCGCTCAGAGTAGCCATTTGTGATCAGTCATCTACAGATGTACAATCTCAAAAGCGATTGGATGAATTGGAATAGTCATATGAGAAAAGATTGTGCACCCTGCACCACTTGGAAGTCTACCAGAATCGAATAACACAAGCTTTCAACAAAAAAGTTCATCTTCGTTCATTCATTCACGGAGAATTGGTATTGGTTCTCAGAACTCCAATGATACCAGGAAAGAAACCTCCCAAGCTTGAACCAAAATGGGAAGGACCTTACTCAATACATAAGGTCTACTCCAATGGAGCTTATTCTTTAATCTCAATGGATGAAGAAATAATCACTACTCCAACCAATGCCATATTTCTGAAGAAATATTTTTTATAAACACAAAATAAATCATTACAGTCCATAAATATGACCTTAAACTATTTGCATGCCTTATGTCCAGCAAGACGTTAAACTGCATAGTCCCTTATGTCCAGCAAGACGTTAAACTGCACTATCTATGGTCCATGCATATGAACTTAAACTATTTGCATCCCTCACGTACAACATGACGTTAAAATGAATATCCACTGGTCCATGAATATGACCATAAAATATTCGCACCGTCGTCCAACATGACGTTAAACTGTGAAAAATTCCCTAAAACGTCCAACATGACATTAAACTGTGTCCTCTTTTGTCCTTACTACATGACATTAAACTGCACAGTCCCCCTTTCGTCCAACATGACATTAAACTGTATTGTCCCCATCATCTTAGCTATAGGACGCTAAACTATACAACAACCTTATTGTCCAACATGATGTTAAACTGTGTCCCTTTAATATGTCCTACATGATGTTAAACTGTATTTTTTCCCTGCTACATGACACTAAACTGTGCAGCACCAATAATCCTCACTGCAAGACTTTAAACCACATAGTCCCTTCATATATCCTATATGACATTAAACTGTGTATCGTTAGGGTTGTTGCTACCTCTTGTTTCTCACACCGAGTATGAATCACATAAGATTAGAGCAAAATTCAACCACAACACCCTCTCTGGGCCTCTAACCATGCGTAAATCTCAACACCATTTTTAGGTCGTTGTCCCCAAGAATAACTTGATCATTAATTATTATTTTTAATTGAACTACACGGACTTTGATCCTTGACTTCTAGGATGGGTATGTAGGCAACCTCCCAAGGTTCAAGCCCAAAACCAATATCTTCACATCGGTTCACCTCCATCTCATACGATGTTGATTAGTGAAACCACCCCCAAAATCAATATCTTTACATTGGTTCACCTTCGTCCTTTCTATACGATGTTAAACTGTACAACACTTTTGTCCTGTACGACAATAAACTACACATTTCTTTGATACCCTCACCTGAGAGGGAATCATTATTTACATTGATCTCCAATCATGTTATATTCCAAAGACTATGTGCATACATGGCAATGCCCGAACATTTTATCTTGGGTCAAACCATCATTGCACTAAAGTCCCCTTTCACCCTTCACATGTACAAACCAAATATGTATAGAGGGTATTTCTAGAACTACGGTGGCTTGATTCCCATCCTTATGGGATATGTAGGAACATTCGAGTGTCCCTTGAATCCAGTACCAAGTCTTTTGGGCCTAACCCCAACTTCCACTTTCAGTCCCCTGGCTGAAAAGTCCCTATGAAAACACACACTGTGTATTCATTATTATGGTCCGAGCTCTATGACCCTAAACTAAGATACCCCATAATTTCATCCCACATGACGTTAAAATGTATTTCAAGAACTACGTATGGCTTGATTCCCATCCTTATGGGATATATAGGAACATTCGACATTTCAATTCAGGACCCAGCCACAACATTATTATGGTTAGCATGGATTTGTGTATCTCTACATACATTGGACAATACCCATTTTTTATGTGTCATAATCCTAACCTTAAATATTTTTAGATCTTCATAATCCTTTTCATGACTTATAGTCACAAAATGTCCAATTTCTGAGATTTCTTTTGCCTGACTATGCAGCATGTGCCCTTAGGCGGCCTTGCATAAGTAGTCTACATAACAGACCTATCAACCAAAAGATATTATTATTTGACTATGCAACCAATGCCTTTAGGTGGCCCTGCACAATTCAACCCCCTAATGGGTTTTTTAAATAATGATAACTTTATTCTTGGGAACAAAACCTCTTTTGTCCCTAGTTGTCTTAACGAAAATATGTAGGGATCTGCAAAAATATCCATCCTTAATATATTTGTCTTATACTCTTTTTCATGATCTGAAAGTATTCAAGTTTATGGTTTATATTTTCTCTTCCCTACGCTTGGGTCAGACCTTTGTAGGAGTGACATTCATCCAGATCTTAGACAATATTGTTTGTAAATATCTTTTCCATATTCAAGTACCTCTCTCTATACAGAAAACTCTATGCTTTGGAAAATTTGAATCCCCATAAACTTTCACTGGTTTTTTAACAGTAGAAAAGTAAATTTATAAGATTTCTTTTTCCTGACTATGCAGCATGTTCCCTTAGGCGGCCTTGCATAAGTAGTCTACATAACAGACCTGTCAGCCAAAAGATGCTATTATTTGACTATGTATCCAATTCCCTTAGGTGGCCCTGCATAATTAAACCCCCTAACATGTTTTTTGAATAATGTTAACTTCATTCTTGGGAACTACTTCTTCTGATGACTTTTATCCCTTCTTCATATCATTCCTCAGATTCAAAATTTCTTAAGTCATAGTTTACATATTTTCCCTCATACTTGAGTGTGGTAATATGTTTTCAGACAAATTGTCAAGGAATTGAGTCAATTTTAATTCATTCGGTCAAAGCTATTTCGACCTTAAACATTATCCTTTTTATGTATGACGTGCATGAATTTAAACTGCCCACAAAATACAAGGGAACTCTAAATAAAAGTCAATTTCCAGGTCACTAAACATACATTTTGTATGATTTTAGGTAATATTGAGCAATAAAAAGTTTCAAAAGTTTGTAGGGTTATTTATAATAATCCTAGAAAAAATAAAACTATGCTTACTAGGCCCATTGGATTAGGTAAAAATCTAAAGCAGGTAGCCAAGGAAAATATGTGCACAAATGATTGAAGATGAAAGCGTTCTTTCCATTTGATGCACAAAAGTTAGAAGTACATCCACAGACTAGAGTCACTTATCTTTTTCAAGAATTACAAGAGGCTGTCAACATAAGTCTTCACTTGATGTACAACATCCCGAGATTCATCAGCAGCTACTTGAAGCTCATGCACTCGACCAAATTCACTCTTTTCAGCTTTATGGAGTGCTTTCTTGGCATCTGCGATGGATTTCATACCATTCATTTGAGCTCCCTCTAGTGAATTATTGAGTTGGTCAAGTTACCCAATAACAACATCTAACTGTTGCTGAATGTGCATCTACTGGATGAATTTATCTTTGATCTTATGCTTCAGCTCCTTCATCTTGGCAGCATAATTAGCCTCATCTCGGGATACCGCAACCTCAAATTCCCTAATATTGGCTGACATCTTCACCCTGGTCAAATCTTGACGACACTTTTGCTCCTACTCCCTCCTTAAAATGACTTGTTTTACCGTAGCATGGATCTTTTGATATCCAAAACCGCCAAGTCCCAACATGACAAACATGGATGACAGTCGCGGGATCTTCGATGACAGCTCTTCAAGAGGCACTTCAGATATGATCTTCCATATGTTTTTCCATGCCTTGTGTAGTGAAAATTGGATCACCTTTTGTACTTCTGGATCCGAATCAGCATCACTGTCACAGGGGGGAATATAATCTGAGATTAACGCACTTAGGGGAGTGCCATGTTCTGCTCTTTCCCCCCTAACCCATGCTTCTTCACTTTTAATTTCCATTGGGGTGGAGGCTGAGGCTTCACCTCCAGATTTAGCCACTGAAATTGATGTCCCTTCATAATCAATTAAAAGTTTTTTTTAGTTTCAAAGAATAAAAAAAGTTGATTGGCTATCTTGAAAATTAATTACAGTCGCAAAAATTGTTATCCCTTACCCAATGGTAAATCAGTAACTTGAGAAGGCTCCTCCCCTTCTTTCCTAGCTTCAACAGGATTTTTAGGGTGAGTTTGAGGAAGCTCTACGGGGTTCATCTCCACTTGAGCTAATGTCTCTTCAATAGTAGGGTTTTTTGTACCCCCTTCAGGCATTGGTAGTTCAGCATCTTGCTCAGATAGAACTGGACATTTCAACCGATCATGATTAGACATGTAATAAGAAGTTAGTTTTTAATAGGACGAAGGATAAGACTCACGTCCATAATCTTCTAAATTACATGGTAATTTAACATGATCTAAAAAATCTTCAAAAGATGCGCCAAGTCCCATCATTTCATCCAATGTAATCTCAAAATCCTGGTTAATCTCACTAGTGGGAGCATTCGATATGTCTTCTTGGCAACCTTCATCCTGCGGTCTCTGACCCTAGACAACATCTTCAGATAAAATAGCGGCGTTAGTTGAAATAGCCGCCAAATGATCAAGTGCAGGGGTTGAACCTAAAGTATCATAGAATGGGAGTTAGTTGATGTTTCATTCAACATTTTATGAAGCATTGTTAACTTACTAGAATCAGGCTCTTCTCTTCTTGCAACAACAACACGAGGGATATTGGGAATAGACACTGGCTCTTCTCCAGGAGCATCCAAGTCAGCCTGAACAAGTAATTGTTCACCAGTACCCTCCATGGTCCTCAAAGGAGGGTCAATCCTCTCCCTCAGAGGGGAAATTGAAGAATCCCCTACAATCCCAAGAAGTATGACCAACCTTTTCATGGTTTAAGACTCATGATTATCCAAAGGGCTTAACACTACTGATGAAGCATTTAGTTGTGGACTTCTTCCTTCGATGCCTTTATCTATTTGGGTTTTTGGGGGTGTTGACAATCTCCCTTATAGGTACATGAATTAGATAATGGAAATCCATGTCCAACTCCTCATCCATGTCCTGCTAGACTAGATATATCTCGCCCGATTCGCAAGGAGATTCATTAACCCTAATGGTAGTACCACCAGGTCTATAATGTGGAAAAGGAACCTCAGTAGTTCCTTTCTTTGCAAGCTGTAGGATGAAGAAAATAATTCCCTTGAGTAACAAAGCTTTGACTAAAATCAAGTTTCAAAGAAAATAAGGAAAGAAACTTACATCTTCAGGAGCCATGTAATCGTTCCACTCCTCATCTCCGGAACCACCAGTCCCCTCAGTGGCGCCATGATCAATCATTTCCTTCACCCTCTTAGTGACAGGAATGGAATCATCAGTGGCATATATGAGCATTTATAGCTCTCTGATATAAGCCCTCACTTTATCGGGGTTATCCTTGTAATGGATATCTGTAGAAGCTAGAAGATTCCCTATTCCAGGGAGGTGTATCCCCTCTCACAAATCCAGCCAGGCAGTTTCAACACCACAGTATAAACTCTACCATGTTTGGACAGCCTCTGGTCATAGATATTCAACACGTGTACCAGAAGGTTGTGAGGAAGGTCCTACAATCTTGGACTTCAACTTCTTCCCATCTCTTGAAACTACAGATAGAGAATAAGAAAACAGGACTTGTTTCTCTATAAAGTAATGGTGATTAAATTGCCACAATGAAGTAACTCACTAGGAGTTGATGAAGTGGGTCTTTTGATTCTGACAGGAGGATTATATCGGGCACGAGACCTCTTTTCTGCTTGTTGTGCCTCATCATACCCATCTTGGGAATCTGGTGAGTCAGTCCTAGATGAGGAATCTAGAAAATCAACTCTAGGTGGGGAAGCATCACCTTCCTGAGGAAGGGTTTCTTTCTCTACAGTTCTCTTCCTTTTCCCCACCTGATAAACCGGGTGATTCAGTACCCCTCTAGGGTATGATGCTATCCAGTTCTCGGCATACCATGTAGTCAAGTTATTATCAACTTTATCAACTGGTAGATCAAACACTGCCCATGTCTTCTCCCTATATGTCAGCAACCATAGTTTCTGGGCAACCATCAGATGTTGCTCTGACCTAACATGCACAGGGGGAGATACAACAGTCTGCTGCAAACACTTGAATTGACGTGAAAATCTATATGGAGCATAGGCCTTGCATATAATCTCTCTGTCAATCTTGGTGACCAGTACACCATCTCTACAGGCCATCATATATGCCCTTAACTCCAGACTGGTTGTTCCATCATCAACAAAATGCCCGGTTGACAGATTTCCATAAGGAAAGAAATTGAATTCCTTATGCATTCTTAGCCTCACATTCAAGTCATAAGAATTGAGAGATAGTGGAGAAATTCTAGAGAATTACTGCACTGATGGCCTGAAAGAACTTCCAGGAATCTATACTCCGTTCTGTACATTATACGTCCTGAAGTGAGTGACGATCCATCCCCACAAAACTTGGAATGGTCCCACTATTCTCAAAGAAGACTTACCCATGAAGACATGGAGTAAACTCCTATGAATATTTTCTAAAATAGGGGTAGCCAACACAACCATTTTCCCCTCAGCCAACTTGGCTACAATAATGAAGGTCCCTGGCCTGACACCTCCCTTTGAGTCCCTGATTGGAAAAAGATAAACACTGAGCAACAAGGCTAAGAAGCCTGCCAGACGAGTCTTATTTGGGATTCTATGATTCACTTCGTATCCCCACTTCTCAAATTATCCTTCTTCTAGGGTTGTCTAGAATGTTCCAAGAGCACCCCTCTTCTCTATTTTGGGGCAGGTGGTAGGACGAGTGGGCCTCTTATCCTTGGGCCCCTTCTTCTTGGATCCCTTCTACTTCGATCCCTTTTCCTTCGATCCCTTCTCCTTCAGCTCCTTCTCCTACTTCTCAATAAGAAACATATTCATCCACTCCTCTGGATGAATATCCTTTCTAGAATGAGTTAAGGAGGTCCTTGAACTCTTGAGCTTGTGGAAGATTTTCAAAAATTCCCGAGCTAAAGCTGGAGTTTTCTCAAAATCATTCCATGTCGCCTTGGGAGGGATGGATTCATCATACATATCACCCAAAATTGGATCCCCTGAGATCTTGTGGACATCCCACATACTAATGCCTAATTATCCATGAGTTATATGGAAAGAATTGGTTTCTGGGCTCCAATGGCTGAGTATCTCTGGCACGAAGTTATCATGCCTGTAAACATATGTTTGCCCAGCCCAGACAGCTTTATATATCGCAACTCCTTTCAAATCCTCGACAAACTCTGCACAGGTTTGTCGCACCTAGTATTCCCACATCCAAGTTGGCTTCACACCTCCTCTAGGACGAAAGTACCAACTTGTCTTCCAGCCTTTGGATTGATCCATCTGAGAGTTTTGGAAAATTGAGGGATAACAATGTGGTTGCATCTCGGGCTTATGAGGTTTCAGATCTGGAGTACATGGGCTATGATGCATTATGTAGGCCTTCTCCACTGTTCCAACATTTATAAATACTCATCCACATGAGATATTTTCTAAAGAAAAATTGGTGTAATTATGAAACCAAGAAATTGGGAGATAGTTCTTTGCCTCTGGAATGGTAACTTCTCGCAGATGACCATAGCCATACAAAGGCATATAAATGCTTCGTGGGAAATCAAGATGATACTTTTTCAGGTACTTGGACAAATCCGGGAGAGTTCTATCGCAGACGGTATAGTAATCATGGCCAATGATGCTCATCATATCATCAATTCGCTTGCTAGCCAGTTCATCAGCCGTTCCAATTCTCTTGGGAGCCATTGAACCTGCACAAAAGTTGAATAAATTAACTCTTAAATGTGTTGATTTTTCATAAAATTTGTGAATAAATTTTAAAAAATGGCTAAAGTATTAAGGTGCACAAGTCTAAATTATGGCGTGCAAGTATGGATGTGTCGCGCAAGTATGGATGTGTCGCGCAAGTTTTTGGCGCGCATGTATCACCGCGCAAGTCCAAATACCTCTACAGCAGCGCGACAACAAAGAAACAACGGAAAACAGAGAAACTTGTACGGTGAAGGAAACATGCGTGGAAAGAGATCGAAAGTTTGAAATCCAGGTACTTCACGCGAGAATGGATGCATATATATAGGACAGGTCTCAACCCTGTGCACCTAAAGCCAGCACACTCAACCCTTGCGCACCGCCATCTGCACGCTCAACACTTGCGCGTTGGAGTTTCCTTGGTTTTCTTCTTTCCTCAGATTTACATCCTCATTTCTTTCAGATCCAACTCTGAGAGGGGACTTTTTTTGACACTCCTTTCCATCACTTAGTCTAAAAAAATGAAAAGGGAAATACCTTGAACCCAAAGTGATTCATCCTTTGAAGAAACATCAAAAATTGACAAAGGCATGAACAAAGATTCAAATGTAATTGGGTTGCGCAAGTTCCACCAAATTTGTGCAAGTATACTTGCGCGCCACCCAGTGGTCACATAGGTGACTTGCATGCCCTCTTTAAATTTCACCCAGGGTCTTCACCAGCCTATAAATACCCCCTGTGGGCCCCCCATTTCAAGGGGGGAAAAATTCCAGAAACTCAGATTTGAGCTCCCGGCACCCTAGTCTCTTCTTGAAGCTTCCGAACACTTCTAAGGTAATTTCTTACCTAGAACGGAAGATCTAAAGAGGGGGAGTAAGGCCTAAGTGTTGAAACTCATCAACACTTGCACGCCTAAGTGGCCAGCCCTTAAGGGGAATAGCCACACTTGCGCACCGCCTTACCCCTTCAACAGAACTTGCGCACCACTCTTCTAGAAGCCTCTAGGGATAGTACTAAGGGCTTGAGCCAAGCCTCTCCCAAATTTTACCCTAAGGGTTGACTGTCGCGCAAGTACCCATGTGTCGCGCAGGTACACTTGCGTGACCAAGACTTGCGTGCCCACGCCGGACTTGTGTGCCCATATCTTTTTGGGTTCCCTTCCTGCCCATTTCACCTCTCCTATGCCTATCCACCTCTCCTATTCAAGATTCAGCCTTCAAACCCCTCTTCAAATCCATTTATGGCATGTTTACTTTGTTGGATTCCTTATTTGAAAGGAATTCTGTGGAATATCTCTCAAAACCTAGTGATTTACACATCTTTATGTCACTAAGGTTAGATATTTCATTCATTCAACCTCATCCTTTAAGATGATATAATCCTTAACCTGGGCCTCCTTTTCAGGAGTAATCCCCAGTCCAAGTTCTCTTAATTTGGGCATCCTCCTTAGGAATAATCCCTAAGTCCCCTAATTTGGGTATCCTCTTTAGGAGTAAGCCCCAGGTCCCCTAATTTGGGAATCCTCCTTAGGAGTAAGACCTAACCTTAATTCCCTTAACCTGGGCTTCCTTTTTAGGGGTAAGCCCCAGTCTTAAAGTCTACAAATGTGGGAATCCTATTTAGGAGTAATCCCCAAGTCCCTTAATTCTAAAATTCCCTTAACCTGGGCCTCCTCTTCAGGAGTAAGCCCCAGTATTCAAATCCTTTAACCTGTTCCTCCTCTTCAAGAGTAAGCCCCAATCTTTAAATCCCTTAACCTGGGTCTCCTATTTAGGAGTAAGCCCTAGTCTTCAAATACCTTTAACCTGGGCCTCCTCCTTAGGAGTATGCCCCAGTATTAATTTCTCTTAACCAGTCTTAATCTAATTTTTGATCTAGGCTTCCTTATTAGGAATAAAACCCAATCATAAGTCCCTCCTAATTTGGGCATCTTCCTCCGGAGTAAGCCCCAAGTTAGAGTATCCAAATCTCCATAAAATACATATACCTTTATGGACCATGTTCCTGGACTTCTTCTTTGAAATAAGTCCCAATATATATCTATTTGGGCAGTCACACATACATAAGCCCCAGATCATTTTCTATGATTTCATCTTTTGTGGCACGATTTTCTGGTTTTACCAATACCTCTTGTTTCTCACACCGAGCATGACTCACATGAGATTAGAGTATAAAAGTAATTATGACATATTTCTTTGAGACATCAATCATACATAAACATCATACTCTATTACTCGAACTACGTGGGTTATGATTCCTTTTCAAAATAAAGGATACGTAGGTATCCCATCTGCGGGTATGATCCCAACTTAGAAATAATCCATGTCCTTATGAATGACAATAAACTTCAAGTGCCTCACTGAGTGGATTTAAAACCAATATGGTCATCATAATGACCAAGAGACTTTTATATAATGTATTAAAGGATACCACTGACTAAGAATATCTAACAAATACAGATGATTCTCTATCGATGAAGAACTTCGAATAAATATAAAAGATTCTCTAAATTTACTACATATCAATCATTTATTGTCAGATCTAAAGGAAAGCTCATTTTATACTTGGTAATTTAATAAGGATTCACGAACATAACTTAAATCTATAAAGAGATTCCCGGAGTAGACAATAATTCCCCTCAAAAGGTGTGATGAGTCTGACCTCCCATCCTCTCGACCAATGCAAATTATTAAGTCTCATCAGTCCATAACTAATGGGCACCTACCTTCGGAAAGTAGGTCCAAATGGATGTAGAATCATTAGATGTTTCTGGTTCTATGAACAATCCCGTTAGAAACCTCTTGTAAAGTTTGAACCTTAAATCAACAAGGTCATCCCCAATTCCAGAGGAAACAATGTCATATGGATAAATCATATTATTCCATAGATCTTGACCCATACTCTATAACTTAGTATGAGATCCCATAATAGAGTC
Source organism: Viscum album (assembly GCA_963277665.1). Taxonomy (NCBI): domain Eukaryota; kingdom Viridiplantae; phylum Streptophyta; class Magnoliopsida; order Santalales; family Viscaceae; genus Viscum; species Viscum album. The sequence continues at coordinate 1,892,691,851 of OY728165.1, forward strand.
TTGATAAGTATACTCTCACTCATGGTAGGGTCCCAAAATTGAGTCTGGAACACTACCTTCTCACTCAAGGTAGGGTCTCATAGTTATGTCTTGATTACTATCATCTCACTTAGGGTAGGGTCCCACAATTGAGTCTTGAACACCACCATCTCACTTGGGGTAGGGTCTCAAAACTAGGTCTTGACCACTATCATCTCACTTAGGGTAGAGTCCCATAACTTAGTCTCATACTAACACCCTATTAATCAGAGTGATGTCTGATAACCACATATCATACTAGAACCTTATCACTCATGGTGAGGTCTGATGACATGTGTCATCATCAATTGTATTAACATATTTTTGATATAAAAAAATAATGAATGAAAAACCTTTACATAATCATTGCAAAAAAACTCATTATACTTGTCCTTTACAACAAACAAGAAGCTAAAACAATACCCTATGATGATCCTGAAGCCTTTAGTCCATACATGATCCAAAATATCTGAATCATTGGTTAGACTATGCCACATCAAAAGATATGACCCTCACATGGGGTAATTATTCTAATAAGGCCCAAGAACCCTTTACAAATCATCACATCTCATAAGGTAATAAAAATTTACCTATAGGTTCTTAATAAGAAAAAATTTCACATTCCAAACTTTCTATGAACTCATATTTCTTTAATGGTCAGCTCATAAAACCACAAAAATACGATTCCCCTCTCTGGACATACATCATACCATGATACATCAAGGAAAAAAATATGAACATGCACTATACATCTTTCATACATATCTATACTAATAAAAACCTATGATTATTCCCCCAATATCCCCACACTTTCCAAACATTAACCATATATTGGGTCATCCCATGCCCGTATCACTCATGTAACAAATCTCAATACCACTTATAAAAATAGTTTCAAGCTTAATAGAGACCTATTAATCACATTAACTTTTCAAAGTATTATATGGAACACCCAAGATGAACACACCCTTAACAAACCATTAAAATAACCCACAAAATTGTTTTCCTTAGTGTAACCACTTATTTCTTAAAGGCAACGTTTCCAAACCAAGGAACTCACATCACTATGATCTATGATCACTAATGGATTTCCATGATTCCCATCATATACTAAGACTCTTCCCATGTAATTCCCATGGACTAATACACATTAGAACCTCTAACAAAGATTAAAATCACACATAAGACCTTATACTAACCTAATAAGGCTCACCCCATTCCTTTAAAAATGTATTTTATAGTCTAAGACCCATTTAGGGTCAAATGCACAAAACCCATTGTTGCACCCCTTGGAAGCAGAAACACTAAGAGTTCCTAGAAGAACCAATCCATGTGATAAATTTCATTATCACTCTAAAAAAGTCATTACAGAATCTATTACTCAATTTAGAATCAATCTAGACCCTTTATAAAATTCCTAATCTTGGTTCCCCCTAAACACGTACAAGAACTTCACAAAAATCATGCACATATTCTAAAATATGAAAGGAACCACATACCAAATACTTAGAGGAGTAATATAATCCTATATTGTGCCTTTATCCAACCTTTTCTATTGAAATTGATAATTAAAGAAAATAAGAACTGAAATGTGGTTTATACCGAAACATCAGTGAGAAGAGAATGAACCTAGGTCTTACATTATACTCATTAGGGGAAGGATGCTGCTTAAAACAAAACTTTCATATTATAATAGAAAACCCTATAATATAGATTCAAATTGGATAGGTATATGGGAGAAAAATAATTCGAGGGTGTTGGGGTTGAACAAATCACAAGGGTAAAGGGGTTACACTTTAAGAAAAATAAAAAATAAAAACATAAATTAAAAAAAAACATCCCAAAAAAACATCAGTAACTCATAAGTGGCTGATAAACTATGTTTTATTTATTTTTTAAAATATAATAAATTATTTAATCACCCTATATTTATATTTATGTAATTTTTTAATTGAAATTTTTTATTGTTACATGAATTTGAGAATTCAATGAAAATTATGATTCCCAACCTTGAATTTACTCAAGATATTACATTTTAGGATTTTCAATTTAAAAATTTAAGAAATAATTTTTCACCCATTAATATAATTTTTTTAGATCATTTTTGTTGGATCCTATGTTCGAGAAGAGAAAATTGTATATGAATTCAAAGATTGAATGGACTCATCAAAATTAGAATCACTTCAGCATTTGGGCCATAACATTTTCATTTAAAATTTTATTGGTATGAAATTTTGATAGCCACCAAAGAAATAATTTTGTTGCATTTAATTAAACTGGGTTGATATATAATTAACTATTTATGTTTATCAAAATTTTAATTCAAGTGGGAGTAATATCTTAAAGCATAATTCCACATATACCCATATTTTCATTTGAAACTCTAGCCCCCATATACTATATTTAATTTATTTTTTCACACTTGTGTAGGGATGTAAATTTATTTAAGGGTATGTTTTCTAATATATTGGTTTCCTCCCATTTATCTAACCATTTTGAAGATATAATACTTTCATAAATGGTTATCTTCCAAAAGGATCTCATCTTATTCTCCCACTTTGTAGCATTTTGTTACTAAAATTATAATCCAGCTTTTTATTTAATTAAATTTTTTTTATTCTATTAACCTACATTTATATTTATTTTATAGGATAAATATAAGAGTGTAGTTGAGGTTGGTTCATTATCTTTCAAAAATTTTCCTATAAAAATCATTCCCACAATGACAAATCTGTCCATAAAAGAGTAATTTCTTTGATAAGTCGATCTAATTCATAACCCATTGACTTATTTGTTTTTAATCTATTAACATACTGCAATTCATAATATATGATAAATTAATTATATTTAAATTTATAGGGAACTTTTTCAATGAGAGTTTAGACGATGTGGTCAGGCATGTGTGAATCATGATAACAAAACTTTATTTATCAAATATAATCAACTTAGGATATAAATTTAAGGTTCAATTATAATCCACAAAATCATATAATTTTCATTTATAGAGATATATGATAACTTAATTGTACACAGAACATAAGTTTTATTTGGGACACCAATCAAATAAGGTTACCATTAATGGATATCCTAGAGTTGATTTAATGTTCAATTCGTTATATCCTTGTGGAGGTATTGATTTCTATAGGGGTTTCATATAGAAATGATTATGGGATTATAATTTAATTCATTTAATAATAAGTGATAATTAATAATTAATAATTAATGGTTAGAGTAGATCAATTTTTCTTTGTCAAAAATATATTTTAAAGAAAAAAATTTCTTGATTACATTTTCTCTTGAATCAGTCAACAATTCCCCTAAAAAGATCTCATTATCTTTCATTTATTTTCGTTATTTATTTAAAACATTTAAGGGATGTTTAATTAACTTCCTTCTCAAGATAATGACATATAAAATAATCTATTATATACTTTATAAACATTATAAATATTTTACGATTATCTTCCACAACAGTCACCAAATTAGAGATTATGTTATGGATTCTTTTGATTTCTTTAACCCTTTTTAGGTAAGTTTTTTTATATATTTTATTTTTATTTATAATATTTATTTATATCTATTTTATATATTTCTTTAAAAAATTTCCTTTTCTATTAATCAATTATTTTTTTGTACCATAAATCCATTCCTATTCTCATCATGTTATGTTCCTCTTTGCGTTCTATCTTTGGAAGTTTAGAGTTTTTTATCTTTCTCATTTTTTATTTTAGGAACACCTATACCTTTCCTATTTTTTCCTTTTTTTTACTTTAGCATACTTATAATTATATAAAAATTTATTTTTAAAATGATATATTTTATTCATACTTAATTAACCTATACTCTCTTAGAAGATATTCAACTACTAGTTAGCTAGATTGCCATAAATTATTCAAAACCAACAGAACAACAGTTATACAATAGTGTATGGAAAGACTAGTTGAGAAAAGTTTATGAATTAATGAAACCAAAATATCCATGGCCAATTGACCAAGAACAAAAGCTTCCACCTTCATTCCATAACGTACATGCAGAACTTGAACCTAAAATTGATTATTAATTCTCAGAGACATGGATATAGTAACAAGTATAACTAATTAAATTAAAACGTTAAATAAATATAATTAAAATTTAATTCTCCAAGACAAAAATTTCTACCCAATATTATAAAAAAAGGAATAATAAACCATAATAACTATAATAGGAGGACGAAGAATGTTTTTTTTTCCAGTTTTTAACAAAGAAATTATGGAGTGGTATGAATATTAATATATAACTAATTAATTTCCTACCCTTTCTAAATATATATTTCTAGAAACCTTAATGGTATAAAAAGAGATATCTCTGAATAATTTGGGGTAGAATTCCCACCTATTTATACAAACTTGTTAGAGCATTCCTATATTGAAATAAAAAATATTATTATTTATTTTTAAATTTGTAAATTAATTAAGATATTTCTTGCTCTATATTTCAATGAGGTGACTACAAAAGTTCTGGTTCATTTCAAATAAAGGATGAGGAACCCTTTTTATTCTTTAGTAAGGTAAATGAGAGATACGAAACACATTTGGAATTTCATAAGTAATTTTTTTTTAGAAAATTTATAGAAGATCCACATCATGGAATTACAATTCAATACTCACTGAACTATGAGATTTATTAGGATAAAGAAAAGAAGGATGACCCTATATTGTCTTTTCAACTCAATAAATGAAAAATAAATCATTGAGTAGGTGGAAATATATTTTTTTAGAAGGAGGTCCCACTTGGGTAAAGTATAATTATGGTGGAACATTGAAGTTACAAATATGTGGTTGAATTTAAGATGATTTTTGAAAAATATCTAGATATAGAGAGTATAAATTAAGTTATTATGGGGATGATACCCTAATTTAATTTTCTAAATTTTAATTTTTTTAATTTTTTTTTGGTTTTTTATAATAATGTTTAATCATTACTTTTTATTCAATGTATGAATATAGTTATCATGATAGATAGTAATTATATTATTAAATTTGTCTGATAGAATAAACATATCTAGTTATCCCTAACCCTCTCAATTTTACATTATTAGCCTTAATTTAAATTTTTCACAAAATGTGAATATGTCATTTCATAGGGTCACATAGAGGATAATGTAATATTTTAAGTGTGGTGGAGGGGAAACTATTTTGGATAACTTTTTTAGGATTTTTATTTGTGTGTTTTTTTGTTATTTTTAAATAAAAATTTGGAAAAACTATGTGACATTATCATGAATTTTTAAATATTAATATAAATGTATGTTTTTTTCTAATCTCATAAGCAACATTTTAATAATGAGAACTATTTCTTCATTAATGGTTGACTTTGGTAAAAATGGAATTTTTTAATGGTGTGATCTGTTGTTTCATTATAAAACCTTTGAGATTTTGATAGAAATATTTGTGAGATTTATTTATGGTAATTTTTGTTATTTGATATTTTTACAAAACTTCACACAAAATCATGACTTTTGATTTTTTACATAATCAATTGAAGGTAAAATCAAGTGAAGTAATTTTTTTCATATTAAAAAAATGGTTTTTTCATAATTTCATTTCTCATTAGATCAATTTCATTACTGTACTGGACTAACCTATGTATATGTACTAGTTATCTGACTATTTTATTCCCTAAAAATTGAAAAAAAATTAACAAAGAGGGGAGTCATAAAATATACAATTTATACTAATATCTTGGTCAAGATTATAAGGTTTATCTTTTTAAAATTCCTAAGTGAGTAAGTTTTAAAATTTGATTATAAATAATAAGGAATAGTTTTGATGGAAAATAAATAGGTAAGTAGAAAAGTTTTAATTGACATGAATACATCGAATAAAGGGATGAAATGTTATTATAAAATGGTTGGAACACCCACACACACATAAGAAATTAGTAACATTGTAGACTCATAAATTATTTGACCATGATTAGTGTCATTAATCTGATTTTTTATTTGATAAAACTTATTAAAAAACTACTTTAAAATTTATTAAGACTAACTTCTTAATGTGATTATTTCTCTAATCACATTTCTATCATGAATTAATAAAGGTCAACATGCATATCTTATCACTATTTTTTGGAATAAATGATAATTGAATTTACTTAGGAGTGAAAAATGTTAAGTGTAAGAAAGTTGATGGAATATGTTTTTATTGAATATTTCCCTAATAAAAAATGATTTCATACCTCATAATTGAGATTTATTTGATTATTTAATGGATTTTTTTGTCAAATTGTGAATATGATAATTCCATGGAAATTATGTTTTAATAGATTTGACATCAATTTCGTGTTTTTATAATAAAATAATCCTTTGGAAATTTTTTTAATTGAAATATCATAAAAGAATTATAAACTAAATGGGATAAATTTTCATTTAGATCATGCTTACTAGATTCCATGTTAATGATGATAAATGTGGCCATGAATTCAAATCTTGATTGGACTTGTCAAAATGGACATCGCTTCACTATTTGGGACATAATATTTTCATCTGAAATTGGATTGGGATGAATTTTTTAATAATGTAAAAAATCAATTTTGAGTATTTAATTCAATTATGTGGATAGTTGGTTTGTGTAGGAAGTCTGTCAAAAAATGTTATGAAATTATAAGTAAATTATTGAGGCATAATTTTATATACACCCTTATTTTCATTTGAAAACCTAGCCCCCATACACTTGATTTATTTGAGTTTTTCACACTTGGACAGGGTTAGATGTGGGATTAGAAGTGTGTTCCTAAATAGTTTTATTTATGATCACTTATATAACCATTTAAATAAAGGGTGGATTTTATGCAAGGATATCTTCTAAGGGGATCTCTTGTTCCTCTTCCACTTTGTGGTCTTTTTTTTTCAAGAAACTGTAATCCCTATTTTTATTCAATTAAAATCATTTTTTCTTATCTAAACCTCTATTTATTTTTCTTCTTTGAGATGAAATCTAATAGTAGAGATGATATTGGGTCGTACCCCTTTAAAAAATTTTCTTATGAAAATCATCTCTATGATGACAACTCCACCTTTGTAATAGTAATTTTCTTTTCATAGTTGATATGATTCAGACTTTTTTCATTTTTTTAATCCATGAGCTTAATATAATTCAGAAATTATGATAAATAAATTGATTTTTAGTTTTATGGAACTCGATTAATGAACACATAGAACATGAGGCCGCACATATATGAATTGTGAGAGTGAAAATTTAATCATCAAATAGAATCAACATGATGGTTCAAATAAAATCCCCAAAATCACATAATCCCTATTTCTAGAATACAGATGTTGACCTAATTTTACACTAAATAGATGTTGGATTTGGGATGTCAATCAAAGGAAGGTTCCATGATTGGATGTCCCAGAGGTCACATAATGTTAAATTCTTTCTATATTTGTGGATTTGTTGATTTTCATAGTGTTTTGGGATGAAAGGATTTTGGAATCATAATTTAATAGATTTAATCATAATGGATAATGATTAATGTATAATTAAGGGAATATTATATCGATTATGCTTCATCACATAGTTATTTTTAATGAAATATTTTTTTTGGATTCCATTTGTTATAGAATTACTAAACAACCCCCCTTAAAAAATATTGTGCTCTTTAATTTATTTTTGTAACATATTTAGACCATTTAATGTATGTTTAATTCACTTCCTTCTAAGGGGAAAAGACCATGATAAATATTGTGATTCACTTATCAAACATCTTAAATATTTTTTAGTGCACACAATAATGACCATTAGTGGTCGTTGGGTACTTGGTGCTCCCACTAAGGATAAATTTGTTATGGGGATCTCATCAGGTACCCAGTGTACCTTATTATAGTAGGACCACCACCCCTCAGACCCTCTATTGATTCCCATTCAGACCCTCTATTGATTCCCATGAGTATTACTCAAACTCCAAAACATGTAAAAAAACACTTATTAGATATGTTACCACTCCTATAATTCTAATTTGAATACCAATTCTCAAAACACACCTTATTCGATATTCAGAATTTAGAATAACTTTGATTTTACTAATCATTAAAAAAAGGTTTGTTAAAAAAATACAACTATAGGTATTATCATCATTGAGAAGTGTCTGAGACATTCCCCTAACTCCCAACTCATATATCATACATTGTTTTCATTGGATCATTCCAAAATTTAAATTATTCATGGCTACATCACATCCATGTTCATTCTAACCCAATTGGATTATAAGAAAAACTATTAGACAAATCTTCAATATAAAATAGATATCTCTCAAAAACCACATTTGATAAAAAAACTAATCTCACCTCATCTAATCTCAAGAAAATGAATCATTCAGCTCCCCCATGCATCGACTTTTTTAAAACAAACATAGGTCCACTCTAATATGATCTCAAAACTAGAACCTTGTAACACCCCGACCCGAATCACTAGGTCCAAGATAGGGGTGCCACATGACCTCATGCACACATATCTATACAGAAGAGGTTTTTGACTTGTGTCTTGAGATTACAGAACATCATGGAGATACCATGTTCTTGGAATTAAGTAAACAATAGAGTACTATAAAGGAAGCGATAAAAATAATAAAAATAATAATGAATAAATCAATAATAATCGAAGTACCATCCTATACAAATAAACCATCTCATGTAGTATCAATATGGAATGTAAAATAAAGAAAGAAAAACTAAACACAATGATCCACAATACTAAGTAAATCCAATAAATAAAAGTAGCAACAAATATCTAAATCAAACTCTATACAACCACATCTAAATCCTCATACTAACCCTGTCCACTGCATGTCCCTTTCCCTTCAAGTAAACAATTATGTGTTAAAGCATCAATATAGGCCTCATGGGACTATACACACATGCTAAAATCATTCTATGAACTCGTAAAAAACATGAGATAATGTTAAGGACTTCCTACCTTAGGTGTAATGATGATTCGATAGAAAGGACCATAGTTTGAGTTTAAAGAACCACAAAATCCTATAAATATACCCAATTTAATATGATTTAGAAATATTAAGTCAATAATGATAAGAAAACACACACTAAATGTAGGTAAAGGTCAAACTTACCTGAGATGATCCACTAGCAAAAATGATCTTGGTCCAAAGGTTTCACAAAATCCAATTTTTTCTATTTGAGTATAGATTCTATCAGATATCCAAAAACCCCATATTAGAACCCCTAAATTTGATCAAAACATCATGAATTTAATCTATTTGATCAATTATAAGATAATGGAATTGATTCATAGGGAATAATATGTAAAGACCTGGAATTTCCGTGGATTTTTTTTCTTAAATACATGGGAATTTTACGAGTATGCAAAAACTAATGGCGCGCTTGATTCCGAGGCCTGGTGTGCCCGAAATCAGTTTCTAAAGTTTTGTTCAGGTACGTTCAGTAAACATACAAGTAGGATGTTATAAATTTTGAACCAGTGCTTGGAATCGAATTCCGAGGGCACTGTTGAACTCGTAGTGTCCGTGATTGCTTAGTAAGACCTTCACCACAGTTATGTTTTAACATAAATGGAAGATATATTTTGGGGTTCTATAACAAAGTTAAATAAAAATAATGTGATAACCTATTTTTATTTCATAGTGGTTAAAAGCTCCAAGATAAGGTTAGTGGTGGGGGCCACCACACCATAACCTCCCATGAGAGGTTATGGTGGTGGGGCCCATCTTTACATAACATCCCTTGGGAGGATATTTAATGTGGGGAACACACGGGCTTTAACCGCTTGTAACTCTTGGACTTCCTTCATAATTATGCCAACCATCTCTTCATTTATTCCAAACTCTCCACCTCCCCTATTCGAATTTTAATCCATTCCACTGCAATTAATTAAATGAATTGTCTCATTTAATTAAACACAACTCTTTGTGTTGTTGTGCCATAAAAATAATAGAGAACTTTCTCTATTATTTTGACTTAGCTTTATTTTGGTGGAGCCTTGGGAGAACTTGGAGAATTATTCCCTCAACGAAGAACGCGAAGAACACCTCTTCATCGTCCACCGAAGAACAACAAGCCTTTCTTCGATCTTTGACCTAAACAAAAGAGAAGAAGCCGACTGCAAAGAACGCCGCCAATGCTTCTTCCTCGGTCTCCTAACTCGTACGCTTCCCGACGTCGATGAAACGACGCCCGCTTTCCCGTGACTCCGTCAACAATCGTCAAACAAGGTAGGGGTTTGAGTTGCCTTGTTCCCATTCTACTTCATTCAATATTTTGGTATATGTTATGCCGAATGTTATCAACATAACATGGGGGGTTCAGACCGCACCAACACAGCCAACCCTCCCCATTTTGATCTTGTTTGTTGTTGACGATGGAAGTCGACAACGGCGGTTGACGTCAGGCTGGCCGTGAGGAAACCAGTGGTGCAAGACCGCCGGGTCACCGGAAAGGCGTGGCACCGTCGTGCCGCGTGAAGGAAATCCGGGATGCGGCGAAGGTGGCGCGGCGCCGTCGCACCGCGCCAGTGGTGCAGGTCCCCGGCCAGGGCGGGCCACGACAGGAGATCAGGGGCACGACGCCGTTGCGCAGCGCTAGAGAAGACCCGCGGCCTTTGGCCGTGGTGGACAGAGGAAGGCGGCCAGCTGAGCCGACCACCGGTGTGCGCTATAGGCGGGACCCGTAGGGTCCCACGGTGACCTAGCCGGCACCTCGCGCCAGACGTTTTAGAATTTATGGGGGCATGACACCCCCTCCCACAGCGTGGCTAGCCGGTCCATGCGGGCTAGCCACACGGTCACACGGGCCGGGCCACACGGCCATCTGGGTCGAGCCACACGACCACGGGGGTCGGGCCACACGGCCAGCCGGGCCAGGCCACAGGACCACGTGGACCGGGCCACACGGCCCTGCGGGATGGGCCACACGGCCAGCCGGGCCTTCGGTTCGGGCTGGGCCACATGGCCACGCGGGCCGATCCACACGGCCCTATGGGCTGGGCCACACGGCCAGCCGGGCCGGGCCACACGGGCACGCGGGCCGAGCCACACGACCACGCGGGCAAGTCCAAATGGATAGCCAGGCCACACAACCAGCCAACTGGGCCACCTTTGGGCCAGGCCACCTTCAGGCCGGGTCAGACCCGCGGACCGAGTCAGACCCCAGACGGGACCCATTTGACCCGAATACATATTTACGCCCGTAACTCGGGCTACCAGTGACCGATCGATGAACCACCTGTGGTGATGGAAATATGATTGGAAAACGTATCTATTGGCATACCCCACTTGAGGTTTGGACAAAGTTGGAGTACGATCAAGTTGGTTGAAACCTAAAAAACCAATCGGGCCCCTGGAACGGAAATGTCAATAACTCATAGACTGAGCATCCGATTGACGCACCATCTGTTACGTTGGAACCCTTAAGACATGGAGGTCCTATGGGATACTCCTTAGTGGAGTTTAGTAGCAGTTGAGGTATGAACAATATCTCGAGGGCAGATTCTATAGAACTCGAGCGCACCGGGTGCGAGGAATGTAGTGGCTGATAGAGAGGCGGAGGTTGGAGACAGATCATACGGAGGTCAGCACTCAGCGATCCTGTGTGGGTCAGCGCATACCGATCCTATGTGGGTCAGATCCTATGTGGGTCAGCACTCAGCAATCTTGTGAGGGTCAGTGCATACCGATCCTGTGTGGGTCAGATCCTGTGTGGGTCATTGCAGGGGTTAGTACCTATCGATCCTGTGTGGGTCAGACTCCATATGGTCAGAAGTAGTGCCTCTTGACAGAATAAGATGATCTAGCTTCGCGACTAATCATCTGTACTTATATACTTCACTGAAAATACTGGTTTGAGCTGAGTCAGTATCTTTCGTGTTTTCCTCATGATTGAGATGGGTTACTAAATAACTTATGTATATGTATGGGAATATACCTAAGTAAGGGTTATCCGTTGACTCCATACTTTGTGGTTATCCTTGTTGGATTTTGTGAGACCTTGAGGGTCTCGGGGTCCCTACTGAGTATCGTTATACTCACCCCTGCATGGGCTATGCCCGCACCTTGTTGTGTTGGATGCAGACGACGGACAACGCTGACGGAGGCTGAGAGTGCTAGGACTGGACGATACCCAGAGGAGGACCTTACGATGTATCGGTACACGGTGGAGTCTGAAAGACGTGGAGTGCTGAGGAGGCCATCTATACCTACCCTTCAGGTAGGAACCCCGAAGGATGATCCAGGAACTGCTTTCACCTTTCAGCTGTTTGTCCCTTTCTCACTTGTACTTTCTTTCGGTTGTACTTGTACATTATAGTTGGGCTTGTATTCTGGCCCCCTTTACTTTTAGTACACTTGTTATACAGTTTTTACTTAGTGTTTGCTTCCACTTGTTCTCTGGTTGTCTGTTTTTACAATTTATAAAGGAAATTTCTTCCCAGTTTTAGGGATTTACGCCTTTGGTGCTAGTCGGCAGCCCCTGACCTATGGAAGGCGGGCTTGGGGTAGTCACGATACGGGCCCCGGGGGACGGGTCGTGACAAATTGGTATCAAAGGAGTCGGTTTTACCACAGAACTTAGGACTCTGATATTTTATTTCTGTGAAGCAATAGTGTTAAGGGTACTGAGTGTGGTTTTTAGTTCAGGGAGTCCAGTGTTGGTGCAACATCTGACGTATCCATACACCAGGACCCTAACTACTGATTTCCGACTCAGTACATGAAAACACTGATTGAGTGTGTGCTTTCAGAAGTTTTTCTTTAGGTTATCTCAACCAGGTTAGCTCACTAGGTATAGTCTTTTGAATATGTCACATCTGTTCTTTCAGGATGCCTCCCCACAGATGACCAGTTAGAGCCCAGAGAGTAGTACGCACTGATAGCCCACCGAGTGACGAGGCCTTAGTGCAGGGCCCTATTCTAGTGGAGGCACCAGTGACACTACTCCCAATTGGGCCACCAATGCCACCAGCCCCAGCAGTAGAGAGTGCACGCCGCTTGAGCGTGATGCACAAGTTCTAGCGCCAGAGGCCACCCAGGTTCAGGGGAGAGATAGACCCGCATGCAGCTAAGGATTGGATGGAGGCTGTGGTGAGAGTCTTCAGACTGGTAGGGACACCAGCAGACCTCATGGTGATCCTTTCTGCTGGTCTCCTTCAGGAAGTAGCAGAAAGATGATGGAGCCTGAAGCTTCAGGTCCACAACGAGGCTACATCATTCTAGACAGACTTCAAGAGCCTGTTCCGGGCAAATTTTTTACCAGCCATCCTTTGAGCGGTACAGATACAAGAGCTACTACATCTGCAGCAGGGCAGCATTACTGTAGCTCAGTACTCAGTGAGGTTCACTGACCTCTCAAGCTACTCCACAGAAATGATACAATACCCATTCTTTAGGGCTCAGACCTTTGATAAGGGGCTCATGTGAGATATCAGAGCCTCGATTATCTCCCTCAACATTCCGACGTAGGCAGGGGTGTTAGAGAGAGCCCTCCTAGTGGAGAGTTTCCTTACTTAGCAGTCACCAGCAGTGATACCCACTACTACTCGACAAGCAGCGGAGTCTTCTGCAGCTGGTAGTAGACAGATTACACATAGGTCCAAGAGGACCAGACCCACAGGTGGTCGACCGTATGACTCAGGATTGGTTGTGCGGGGCACACAGAGTAGAGACACATATGCCAGGAGCATACAGTGTTACTCATGTGGCGGGCAGGATCACATGGCACGTGACTATCCGAACCACTATACAGACGATCAATAGTCAGTTGAGGGACCTCCCAGGTAGAGGTAGAGGTTCGATCGAGGTGGTCTGCAGGATGCAGGCAGACGTGGAAGATGAGCTGGTCAAGTAGCTGGCGGAAGACGACGTTTCGAGGTGTTTCCACCACCACCACCAGGAGGTCCAACCCGACCACAGGGAACATGTGGATAGAGGAGATCACAAATTCATGAAGCTAAATCATATGACCATGGAGCTCTGAAAGCAGGTTACAGGAGCAGGAATAGTTCCAGGCATAGAGGCCTTTGTTCATGACGCTTCTAGCTTCATTGATGTCATTGTTTGTGGTTGCTTTGTGTCTTTGTACTTTGAGATGTAGTAATAAAAGACACTTGTCCTTGTGACATTTCATTTCTTTCCTTTTTGTGTGGTTAATACTAAGAGGTTCTGGTTAAAACCATTTACTTGACCCTCACATTCGAGATTCCTATTGGAGGAGACCCAGTGACCACACACTAATGCTGATAGTGTGACTCAACTCTTGGAGGCGAGAGTAACGGTTGGATATCTTGGTAGTAGCTTGGAGGCCTTAAGACGTCGTCCATGGCATGAATTAGTACTTTTAATGTCAGGATTGACTGTATTAGGCAAAATATGTGGTTCATCCAAGGGATGAGACCTGATTTCTCTTTTTGGCAAAGGAGAAATCTTAGCAGCTCTTGTAGAACATAGGTGAAGAAGGGTGTAGTCGAGTTATTTACAATTGGTTAGTCTCACCCATAGTTCATTGAGCGAATGGTTTACGGTTTACTCTAGTCTCAATAGTCTCAAGTGTGTCTTCTCTCAGAAGGACCTGAACCTGAGACATCGGTGATGGCTTGAGTTCCTCCAGGACTATGACTTTGAGATAGTCTATACTTATGGGAAGGGGAACGTAGTAGCAGATGCGCTCAACATGAGGTCTAGTATAAAACTTCTAGGAGAGGTGATAGAACAACTATCTACCTTACAGATATCCTTTGTGGATAGTGATGGATCCGCCTATCTACAGTCTCTTACAGTCACTTCCCCACTTCTTCAGTGATTCAGGGAGGTGCAGCGTGGGGACGATGACTACGAGACACGACGTGCTCTGATATCCACAAGACATGCACCTGATGGATTTTCTGAAGGTGGGGAGCACATCATCCTCTTAAAAGGATGCACTATGGTACCGATTTCAATTTATAAGGAAATGTTGAGGTATTTACACACTTTCCCTCTAGTGGTACATCCAGGAGTGGCGATGATGTACCAGGACCTTCGACGACAGCACTGGCGGCCAGGTATGAAGAAGGCAGTAGCAGAGTCTGTCTCACGATGCCTCACTTGTCAGTAAGTGAAGGCAGAGCACCAAGTACTGGTAGGCTTGGTTCATCCCTTAGAGGTCCCAAAGTGGAAGTGGGATGGGATATCCATGGACTTCGTGATGGGTCATCCACGCACATCCAGGAGTCACGACTCGATTTGGGTGATCGTCGACCGACTCACCTAGTCGGCCCACTTCATACCGATCAGAGAGAAATGCTCAGTAGAGATCTTGGGATGACTCTACGTACAAAAGATTGTGCATTACCATGGAGTAACTACTTCTATTGTCTCTGACAGTGACACACATTTTACTTTCTGGTTAGAGAAGGGGTTGCAGGAAGCTTTTGGGACACAACTTCACTTGAGCATCACCTTCCATCCTCAGATGGATGGTTAGACCAAGAGGACCATCCAGAGCCTCAAGGACATGCTATGTGCATGCGTCTTCGACTTTGGTCACAGTTGGGAGGATCACTTACCATTGGTGGAGTTTTCCTACAACAACAGCTATCACTCCACCATCAGGATGGAAACTTTAGAGGTGTTGTATGGACAACCTTACAGATTTCCACTATGATGGAAAGACCGATGGGAGTCAGCACTAATGGGAAAAGAGATGGTACAGGCTACCATGGAGAAGGTGAAGATCATCTAGGAGCAGATGAAGACTGCACAGAGTAGACATAAGTTGTATGTTGACAGGAGAAGGAGACCTCTGGAGTTCGAAGATGGCGACCACGTCTTCCTACGGGTCTCACCTCGATGAGGTCTATGGAGATTTGGACGAGGAAAAAAGTTATCTCTGAGATTCATCGGACCTTTCTAGGTCCTCAACAGAGTAGGTGAGGTGGATTACCACTTGGTTCTTCCACCTCAGTTGCACCAGGTGCATGACGTATTCCACATATTTCAGTTGAGGAGATACGTGCATGAACCATCCCACATCATCGAACATGGGGAGATGGACGTCGATGATGAGGTGACTTTCACGGAGGTTCTAGTGGAGATTGAGGATCGTCAGGAGCAGGTCCTACGTGGATGGCCAATACCTCTGGTGCACGTTTTCAAACAACACGGGAACCTCCAGAAGAGAACATGGGAGCGGAAGACTTAGATGCGTGCTCAGTACCCTCATTTGTTCCATTAGTTTTAGTTGTAGCTTACGGGGACGTAAATCCCTAGGGTGGGGAGAATGTAAAGACCCAAAATTTCCGTGTATTTTTTTCTTAAATACATGGGAATTTTACGCGTCTGTGAAAACTGACAGTGCTTGATTCCGAGGCCTGGTGTGCCCAAAATCACTTTCTAAAGTTTTGTTCGGGTACGCTCATTAAATGTACGAGTGGGATTTTATAAATTTTGAACCAGTGCTCGGAATCGAATTCTGAGGGCACTGTTGAACTCGTAGCGTTGGTGATTTCTTAGTAAGACCTTCACCGTATTTGTGTTTTAATGTAAATGGAAGATAGATTTTGGGGTTCTTTAATAAAGTTAAATAAAAATAAGGTGATAACCTATTTTTATTTCATGTTGGTTAAAAGATCCAAGAGGAGGTTTGTGGTGGGGGCCACCACACCATAACCTCCCATGAGAGGTTATGGTGGTGGGGCCCACCTGCAGATAACCTCCCTTGGGAGGATATTTAACATGGGGACCACACGAGCTTTAACCCCTTGTAACTCTTGGACTTCCCTCATAATTGTGCCAACCATCTCTTCATTTATTCCAAACTCTCCACCCCCTATTTGAATTTGAATCCATTACACCAAAATTAATTAAATGAGTTGTCTCATTTAATTAAACACAACTCTTTGTGTTGTTGTGCCATAAAAATAATAGAGAACTTCCTCTATTATTTGGGCTTAGTTTTCTTTTGGTGGAGCCTTGGGAAAATTTGGAGAATTATTCTCTCAATGAAGAACGGGAAGAACGCCTCTTCATCATCCCACGAATAATGACGAGCCTTTCTTAGATCTTCGGCCAAGCCAAAAGAGAAGAAGCCGACTATGAATAATTTCGACAATGATTCTTCCTCGGTCTCCTACCCTGTACGCTTCCCAACATCCATGGAATGATGCCCGCTTTCCCGCGACTCTGTCAACAATCATCAAACAAGGTAGGGGTTTGAGTTGCCTTGTTCCCGTTCCACGTCATTCAATATTTTGGTATATGTTATGCCGAATGTTTTCAACATAACATGGGGGTTTGGACCACAACAACATGGCCAGACCTCCCCCTTTTGATCTTGTTTGTTGTTGACGACGAAAGCGGAAAACGACAACACAAGACCGCCAGGTCAACGGAAAGGCACGACACCGTTGTGCCACGCAGAGGAAAGCCGGACCGCGACCAAGCCGGGCCGCAGAAAAGGTGGCATGACACCATCATGCCACACGAAGGGCAGCAGGAGGCCATGACCAGGGCTGGCCACGGCGGAGGGGCACAACGCCATCGCACCGTGCCGGTGGTGCAGGTCCGCGACCACTACGGGCCACAACGAGAGAGCAGGGGCGCAACGCCGTCGTGCCACGTCGGAGAAGACCCACGGACTTTGGCCGCGGTGGATAGGGGAGGGCGGCCGGCTGAGCCAGCCACTGGTGCTCTCTACAGGTGGGACCCCTAGGGTCCCACGATGACCTGGCCGGTGCCTCACACCGGCCGTTTCAGAATTTAGGGGGGCGCGACACCCCCCTCCTACAGCGTGGCTAGCCGGGCCACATGGGCCAGCCACACGACCACGTTGGCTGGGCCACGTGGCCAGCCTGGCCGGGCCACATGGCCATGCAGTCCGGGCCGGGCCACACGACCATGTGGGCCGGGCCACACGACCAGCCAGGCTGGGCCACACAGCCAGCTGGGCCCGGCCACATGGCCACACGGGCCTGGCCACACGTCCAGTCGGGCCACATGGCCAGCCAGCTGGGCCACCTTCGAGCTAAGCCCCCCTTCGGGCCGGGCCGCCTTCGGGCCGGGTCGGACCTGCGGACCGGGTCGGACCCCAGACGGGACCCGTTTGACCCAAATACATATTTAGGCACGTAACTCGGGCTACTGGTGACTGATCGACGAATCGCCTACGGAGACGGAAAGCTCAGAGTTAGACAAATCTATTGGAATACCCCACTTGACGTTTGGACATAGTTGGAGTATGGTCGAGTTGGTTGAAACCTAAAAAACCAACCGGGCCCCTGGAACGGAAATGTCAATAACTCACAGACCGGGCGTCTGATTTATGCACCGTCTGTCGCTTTGGAACCCTTACGACATGGCGGTACTATGGGTTACTCCTTCATGGAGTTTAGTGGCAGTCGAGGTATGACCTATATCTCAAGGACAGATTCTACGGAACTCGATCGCACTGGGTGTGAGGAATCCAGTGGCTGATAGAGAGGTGGAGGTTGGAGACAGATCACACGGAGGTCCGCGCTCAGCGATCCTATGTGGGTCAACGCATACCGATCCTGTGTGGGTAATATACTGTGTGGGTCGGTGCTCAGTGATCCTATGAGGGTCAGAGCATACCGATATTGTGTGGGTCAGATCCTGTGCGAGTCATTGAGGGGGTTAGTACCTATCGATCCTATGTGGGTCAGACTCCGTATGGTTAGAAGAAGTGCTTCTTGAAAAAATAAGATGCTCTAGCTTTGCGACTAATCATCTGTACTTATATACTTCACTGAAAATCCTAGTTTGAGCTAAGTCAGTATCTTTCCTATTTTCCTCATGATTGATATGGGTTATTAAATAACTTAGGTATATGTATGGGAATATACCTAAGTAAGGGTTATCCGTTGACTCCGTACTTTGTGGTTATCCTTGTTAGATTTTGTGAGACCTTGAGAGTATCAGGGTCCCTACTGAGTATCGTTATACTCACCCCTGCATGGGCTATTCCCACACCTTGTTGTGTTGGATGCAGATGACAGACAATGCTGATAGAGGCCGAGAGCACCAGGACTGGACGATACCCGGAGGAGGACCTTATGACGTATCGATACACTGTGGAGTCTGACAGAAGTGGAGTTTTGAGGTGGCCATATGTACCTACCCTTCAGGTAGGAACCCCGTAGGATGATCCAGGAGCTGCTTTCACCTTTCAGTTGTTTTTCCCTTTCTCAGTTGTACTTGTACTTTACAGTTGAGATTTTATTCTAGCTCCCTTTACTTTCATTACACTTGTTTTACATTTTTTACGTAGTGATTACTTCCTCTTGTACTCTTTTTGTGTGTGTTTACGATTTATAAAGGCAATGCCTTCCCAGTTTTAGGGATTTATGCCTTTGGTGCTAGTCGCCAGCCCCTGGCCTATGGAAGGAGGGCTTGGTGTAGTCATGATACGGGCCCTAGGGGATGGTTTGTGACATAAGATATAACCAGATGAAGAATGTATAATCAATCAATCATTTGGGAATCAAATGGAGGAGTTATAAGGGAGAAGAAGGTACCAAAAATCACTATAGAGCATCCCTTGGGTTTTGAGAGTTGAATTAGGCCTGAGAGAATAAGAAAATTTTAGAAAAGGGAACAATTAAAAAAACCTATAAACTCGAAATTCTCCCTAGGCTCTATCAAATTCCACTGGAAAGCCAGTGGCCACTAGGAAGACCCAAGAGACCCACCGGCTGGATAGTGGAGATCATCAACAATCCAGTGGAGTTTCTCTAGATTCATTAAGCTACAACACGCTCACCAACTCCACACCTTTACTCATACGGCCTCCTAGACTCTTCTAACCAGACTCAAAACACCCAAAAACTTGAACAAAAGCTATAAAAGGTAAAAAACTAGCTATACCAGAAATAGTGGTGTCACAATCCCAATGAATTATCCCAAATAACATTGTAGAAAATAAGATATCCATCCAAAACATATTCTATATCACACACTTTATTAGTTACCAAACCCATTGAATACACCAATTGATATTGGTGGATTGAAAAAACTAGAATGGTCTTAGAACTAGTTATGATTCGCCTAACCTTTATCACCCTCAATCACCAAAACCTCTATTAACCAAATATGCTTGTAAATTTAAAAAATTAATAATAATCACCATCCCATAACATAGAGGTCACTCAAAAATAGACTGATATGATTTTTTAAACTATAATATTATTAATACTATCATCTGAACTATACCCGCCACCAAATAATCTAAGAAAAATGATAATCTGTATACAATCATATCCCTAAGAATCTCATCAAGCCTTATTTCCAGAACAACCACTATCTTCCCAAGAAAAAATGTCTACCAATAACCTCTACCAAACTATACTTCAAGAGTATAGTCTTAAATAAACACTAATATATACCAAGTTTATCCATAAAACACATCCCACACCATCCATATACATAATGAATTTACCAATCAATCACATACCAATTACAATCCTAGAATATTCCAAGGATACTAAAGGAATTCACATACTTATACTGTAATAACATGGGTAATACCTCTACACAAATAACCACATATAAAACTATCTAATAATGACCCATCGATCATAAACCATATGTCATACTCTTAGGTTATATGATATTAAGCTTCCACAGATATCCCTTTCTTGATTGAAATGACCCTCAGTCATTATTAACCATTATTAACACCCTCTATTACCAATGGAAACATCACACATCTTTCATGGGACTAATAAAATATTAACCTAATGACTATCAACTGTTATATCACATTTCCCAAGAGCACCTACTACTACACTACATTTCACCTATAAAGATCCTATAATTCTCTTTTGATATCACAATTCACTCAAATTTAAAAATTCCTATCCTAATATGATCTAGATGAACTTCACTGCATGAAATCCCCACCCCCTCTTTAACCCACCTACACAACCACCATATAACCAACCAACCTAACCATGAAATAACCCACCAATATATCATGGGAATCCATTAAACCTTTATGAACTTCAAAATAATTCAATGAAAAATGGAATAACATATATACCCCCTTATTTATTTATTAATTTTTTATTAATATTTATAAAAATTGATAACATTACCAATATTTGGGTAATTTTACTATGGAACTACCCATGAAATAATTTCCCCTACCATAATTGATGTTCTATAAGTGACTATCTACTGAACATCTCTTACCAAAGCCTAGATACTCACATGATGGTCAAACACCAATGAATCATTCATATCCAAAAATTTCTTCAAACCCTTGAAGAGAAAATTCACCATGTAACACATGCTTCCCATAATTATAAGATATAATAGTAGGCCTCATCAAATTTTAATCCTCAACTCTAGTGTCTAAATCAAAACCAATAGGCAAACACTAATGGCGCCTCATTCTATAAGAATTCTCAAGCTCTCGGCTCGTCTTTTGTCTCCTTGGGTTTTGTCCTCCCCGGTGGTGATGAATCTTTCGCCTCACTCCATTTAGGTTCTCTTTTCTCTTCCTCACTCACTATGACCTGTTTTTTCCCCTACCTCCTTCTTCTCTATCACTCTTTCCTATTTGGGTTTACCGTCTTTGTTTCTCCTCCCTACTTCGTGAGGCGCTTTGGTTTCTTCCCGTCTATCTCTACCAAGATCTGAACTCATGTTCCTTCACTCCTATACTAGTTAGATTTGGAGTGAGGGATACTTCGAGGTTTTGGGAAAGTGATTTTGCAGACTTCGGATTCCCAGGCGTTATAGGAGTCAGCTCTTCCTTCTTGGGTTCCATCCCATTTTTTTACTTTTATTATTTGGATTTCTTTATAGGGTTTCTTCCTCGGGCTTCTTCCTCGCCCATCTAACCTTGTTTTAACCTAGCGTTCCACCGCTCCTTTCCAGGTCAGATTTGGAGCGATGGATACACAAGGGTTTTGGGCCTTGTGGTTCGGCAGTCTCGGAGTCCCCCATTTCGGCCTTCTTTTGTTTTCCCTTATTCAGGTTTCATTCCCAATTGCCTCTTGATTCAGTTTCATTTAGGGCTACTACCCCAGTTTCGTTTAACTTTTTGTGTTCTTCCTCAATGGTGGTTAGTGATCTATGGTGGTGGTTTCATTCTCTGGTGTTGATTTATTGGTGGATTGAAGATGATACAGTGGAGACAGTGGTAGCATTGGTTGGTGTCTCTCAATAGTGTTCTCTGTTCGACGGTGGTATCGGGTGATGTTTTGAGGTGAAAAATTCAGTGTTGACTGTGATGTTTTGAATTCGGTGACATGATGGTGCCGAGTTCATTTGGTGATGAGGATGGTGGGACAATGGTATATATGTTTTCTTCCTTCATCTATTTTCTGGTGTTTCTGTTCTCATGGTACTGATACAGGCCGACAGTTCCTCTGGCTGACGGCCAATGGAGTTCATGATGACAAGGCTTGCAGAGGGGATTATGGTGAAGGGATGATGCATTAGGTGATGTGATGATGGTGGTGATTATGTGGATGCGACTTGATAGGCCTATCCTCAGTACATGCAATGGATCTCGCAGCCTTCGAGGTGACAATATGGTTGGATTTTAGGATCACTTTATTTTGAATTCTTATATTTTGTTTGGTTAAAATTTTGAATTTTGAATCCAAAAATTTGAATTTTTTAATCCTGATGTATGGTTACCACTACCATAAAGTGGATTTTAGAAAATAAAAAAAATAGATTTGAGGTTAATAGAGAAACACTATATTCTAATCATTCTCAGAATGCCAATGCATCCCATTTGACAAACCAACTATGATTTTGTTCTAAATAAAACCAAATAGACACCCAAGAAAATCTTAATGATCGATCCCATATTAGTCACCTCCAAGATTAAGAGGAACAAATTAATCTCTTACTAGATGACACATAACCAACCACCCAACATGCGCAACCACTTCCTTACCCCAAGATCACTCCATATAAAATATAGAGAGGCATATATCATATCACATTGAAATAAAACAAAACAAATCAACCCACTGAAGGGTCTAGTACTAACCAAGTGTTATACATCAAAACAAAACAAATTCTAGACAACCATCTCCTAATTTCAACATAATGAATATTCCAACCCTGTAAACATCAAATTCCAACTCTATCCTCTCATGGGTCTCTCATCAACCAAACATCCCATGCCTAAAAAGACTTATCCAAGGAACACACTATCTACACCAACTATACCCAAGGCATACACTACCTTAATTATCCACTTTGGTACTGTAATAAACTATGACCATGCGTGAAATGATCATATTAGCATATAATCACATGAAAACCACCCTGAAAATTTTAATTAATTAACCCTACGCTAAGAAATTATTCATGAAAATAGTAAATAACTCATTTTTAGAATTTTAATGAATCAAAACCCATTTTCAAATTTTTTTCCCAAAAATTTTCTTTTATGAAATCTATTTTAAAAGACCATTTTCCCATCCCATTTCTCTTTTGAAAACCATTTCTCATAAATAAATAATCACACATATGTCCAAGTATTCCTAGGTACCTTCTATAATGCATTAAACCACACACTCATACCACCCTGTGATATATGTAAAATAATAAATAACTATATGAACTAAGAATATCATACTTATATAAACATCTCAATCATGATAACACAAATCAAGAATAATAATCCCATACCCTTGGTAGTTTGATATTCCAGTATATAGGTTTTCATGATGTATGAGGTTGGTGTACATCTAAAAATCTAACCATACTTATCTATATCTACCAGGTCCCCAAATATTACAATGACCAAAATAATTCTATGATACCATTTTTAATTCCCCATCTTGGGTAGTTAACTACCGACCTAAGCCGGAGTTTCACACACCTCGAGTGTGCATCCCCATATTCCAAAGGATTTCGATAAGTGTAAAGAGTCTATAACTACTATGGGGAGACTATAATATAGGTATTATCACATATAATAATGTAAAAATATCTAAACCAATATATAATATTATATTAAACACATATATTTAAAGTAAATGGAAAACCATTAATAGTAAGTAAGCACATGAAATACAACAAGAGAATGTAAATAATGACCAATATATATTCATACAACAATAGGATCTCCTACTATGTTGGTAAAGAATAGAACAAATGGAAGAAAAAATAAATAATAGAGTAATAATAAAAAAATGAGACCCTCCTCAGACCATCCTTGTGAACCCAACCAACTACTCTATCTAGATCTCTTATATAACCTATCACTTAAAATACAAACAAAGGGTTTGTGTATGGATAGGGTTTCCAGTGAAGTTTGTGATAAATACATATCATTAGGGTTCCACTAATAGGGTTAATATAACATGTCATAATATACAATATTAGTATGCATTAAAATATGTAAAAAAAATATAAAAACGTAAAATAAAACATGTTAGGTCATCAGGTGATAACCAAAAAGCCTCATCACTTCACCCCCAACCACTTCAACAAATACCATAATGAGAATTAATCTCATACCATAGACCTAAAACCATAATATATCACTCAAGGTGAGGTCCCATAATAAATTCACATATGTTACCCTCTCACTCAGGGAAAGGTCCCATAATTAATTCTTGAACACTACTCTCTAACTGAGGTTAAGGACCCACAACTAGGTCTTGACCACTATCTTCTCACCCCGGGTAGGGTCTTAGATATGGGTCATATATAGGCATCCCATGACTTAGGGTGAGGTCTCATAACCAAATATTATAACAATACCCTATCACTCAGGGATAGGTGACATGGAAAGTCTCTTCATTATCTATATAAGCATAATCAATATAAAAAAACAAGAATGATAGATAATCATCATCATAACCAAACCTTACTGAACTCACTATACTTGACTATTATAGAAACCATGAAACTAAAACAACATGTTATGATGATCTTAAACCCATTATTCCATATAATATCTACAATATCTGACTCATGAGTTACACTAGATCATATAAAAATAAAAGATACTGACATTGGGTAATCCTCCTACTATGGCCTCAAGAACCCACCACAAACTATCTAATATCACAAGGAACCAAAAGAACACATTCAGGTGCTTAGTTGGAAAAGATATCCCTTCCCACACTTTCTAACACACTATTATTTCCACATTGGTATACCCATAGAACTACTAAAACATGATACCCCCTCAAGCCATATGCTACCCCATAAAACCTCAAAGAGATACACACTGACTTCCATTGTACACCAGTCACATACCACTAGCCCAAAAACACCATATGGTGTTTCACCCAATATCCAATCACTTTTAAACCCTTCACTATAAACTATGTATTCCCTTTAACTAATTCATCTTATAACACATCTCAATACCACTCATAAAAAGATATTTGGGATCAAGAGATCCTACTTACTCACCATAACTTCTCATAGTTTCAAAATGCACATGAAATTCGAACTCACACTTAACAAGACATGAGAATAACCATCTATAGTCCATAACTTCGAGTATCCAATTCTACCTTAATGATAAAGTTTCTTAATTAAGGAACTATCTACCCTCACTAATGGATTTTCATGGTTCTTATGATATACCAAGATCATTTTTATATAGTTCCTATGGACTAAATTTTACTAGAACCTCCAATCAAGTTGATAATCACTAAAAATACCCTATACCAACCTAATAAGGTTCACCCTATGTATTTCAAAATCTATTACATAGTCTAAGACCCCTTATGGTCCAACACACCCAAACCAACGTTGCAACCTTTGGTGACATATCCACTAAGCATTCATAGACCATCGATCTAGGTAAAGAAGGTCCCTACCACTCCAAAACTCTTTATCCCACCTAGTAATAAATTTAAATTCAATATTTATCCTTTTAAAAATTCATAAAACTAGACCCCCCAAATATGTGCAAGCATGTCACATACAATCATGCACATATAGTGGAATATGAACTGAAAAACTAACTAAATATTAGAAGAATGAACTCATATGATTTGATTACTTGATTAGGACCAGTTATATTAAAATAATGAATTCATAAAAATATGAAATAAAATGAGGTTTTCATGAAATGAAGGAAACAATGAGAAGGATCCATGGTATTACCTTCGACTCATAGATATAAGGACCCTACTTTAGATGATTATTTGGTCCAATGAAAGATGCCTCTATGGGATTCATTTAAAGAGATTAAGGAGTGTAGAGAAAAAGAGTAGGGGTATATAGGGTATTGGTCCTAATAAACTCTTAAGGGGGAGGGGTTACACTTCAAAACAATAAATAAATATATATTTTTTAAAATTTCACATACTACCACCGGGAACCTGGTTGGTGTATGATATATTTTTATTAAATAATATAATGATAATAAAAAATTTAACTCCTTCATATTTATCTTTATATGAATATTTAATTGAAATTTTCTATTAGAGCATGAATCTGAGAATTCCATGAAAATTTTGTTTTGGCTCCATGACTGAACACTAGTTTTTTACCATAAAATATTTATTGGTATAAATTTTGGTTTAAAAGCTTATAAAATAAGTCTGAACTAATTTATCTATAATTTTCATTTATATAATTCTCACAATATCCCACATTTGATAAGAGAATAGTGTCCATGAATTCAAAGCTAGACCGTACTTGTTATAATCAAATTTTGTTCACAATTTGAGCTGTACATTTTTCATATAAACATGGATTTGTATGCAATATTGACTTATGATAAATATTTAATTTCAATAATTTCATTCATTTGGGTAGATAGATGGTTCGAATTAAAATTAAGTCAAAATGGATATATAATTTGGTTTAAAATGTTGAGGTATAATTCCACATGTACCCTTATTTTAATTTGAAACCATAACCCCAACACACTTTATTAATTTTTATTTTCCACACTTGGGTAGGGTTGAAATTGGATTTATTAGTGTTTAACCAAACATATTTATTTCCTCCCACTTATTAAACCATTTTTAATAAATATTACTTTCATAGAATGATATCATCCAAGAGGCCTTCATCTTTTTCATCCCCATTATGGGGTTTTATTCTTGAAATTATAATCTAATTTTTTTTTAAATAGAATTATTTTTTATTATATAAATAACCATTTAATTTTATTAATTAGGATTATCTTTAATATTTGATATGATATTTGATAATATCCATTCACATATTTCCTTATAAAAATAGTTTCCATAATAACAACTCTCCACATGCAAGAGTAGTTTCCTTTAATAGTCAATATAATTCCTACTCTATTAATATATATTTTTGAATCCATGAACCTAATGTAATTAATAAGTTTTGATCAAGTAATTATGTTTTAATTTTAAATAAACCTGATCGATGATATCTTAGACTGCGAGGCTTGACATGTGTGAATCTTGAGTATGGAACTTTAATCATAAAATCTAATACACTTAGTATATAATTATATGGTTTAATTATAATCTATAAATTAGTATAACTCTAATTTATAGAGTGGATATGATTCCCTAATTATACAATAAACATACCTTGTATTTGGGATGTCAATAAAAGATGGGTGTCCTAATTTAATGTCCTGGAGTCAAACTAATGTTTAATTATTTCTATCTTTATGGATGCGTTTATTTCAATAGGGTTACCTTCTATTTATTTTCATTTTATCTTTAAAAACTTAAATGGGGATTTAATTCAATTTACACTCTAGAAAAAGACCAAGGGAATCCTATGTATTTCACTTAGTAACCATCATAAATATTTTGAGAGAATGCATGAAAATTCTCAACAAATTTGTATTGTATTATACAAGGAAAGTATTTTCTTAAACAATTATTAGGTAAGTTTTTATTATTTTATTTCATTTTTGTTCAACCTTTTTATTTCTATCCATTTTATATATTTATTATTTTTTTTCTTTTTAATTCACCCTTCTTATTTTTGTACAATCAATCAAAATATATTTACTTTATGTTATGGTTCTATTTTCATTTTTTTGAGTATTAGAGTTTTTTTCATTATTTTTTAGGGATAAATATATCATTAATTAATTTTATATTCATTATTTATATTTTAGGATACCAATTTTTGTATAAAAAATCTTTTTTAGTATGATATATTTTTATCATTCCCAACTAACTTATACTTTCTTTTGAGAGCTTTAACTACTGGTTATCTAGATTGCCCAAAAATATTTAGATCCACAATAACAACCACTATACAATAGTGGATAAAAGGATTACTTGAGAAATTTATATTAATTCATCTTACCAAAATATTCATAGACAATGAAATAAGAAGAAAACCTACCACCTTTATTATAATATGAACATGAATAACACGAAACCATCACTGGTGATTCATTATGAGAGATATGGAAAAAGGAAAAAGTTTAATTACCTAACCGAAAATTCATAATGGTTGAGCTAAAAATTAAAATTTATAAGATGACCACTTACATAAAAGATAAAAAATAAAAATAGAGAATTAACTTGAATAACTATATGAGGATGGAGAGGTAGTTTTCTTTGGTTTGTGGCAATTAAATTATAGAGTTGGATGAATCCTTCAACATGACAAAAAAACTATCTACCATTTCCAGAAATTGTTTTATAGAATTATTGATTGAATAAAAACGTATTAAATTGAATAATTTTAAATATAAATAACATATATTGATAAAAAATCATTAGATCTTTCATATATTGAAATATAATATAATAGTCCTTTTTTTGAAATTGAAAAATTAATAGAATTGTTTCTTACTATAGATTAAAAAGGGACCAAAAAAGGTATGGGTGAATTTCAAATAAACATTGGAGGAAACCTTTGTACTCTTTAGTGGGATACATGATAAGGATAACACACACTTATAATATTATAAGTAAAAAAATGTTGAAAATTATTTAGTGAAAAACCACTTTATGGAATTATAATTCAATACACATTATACTATGAAATTCCTTAGGATAAATTAAAGGAGGAAGGGTCATACATTCTATTTAAAACTCCTCTAAACTAAATGTAAATCATTGAATAGGTGGAAATACATGTAATTATATGTAGGGTCCTCAAGGGAAAAGTGTCATTGTAGAGGAATAATGATGCTAATATGATATGGTGGTTCAAAATAACGAAGCCACACCACCTTTAGATTTTATATGATTTTTGACAATGACCTAGATAAATTTAGTATAAATGTAGAAATTATGGTGTTTAAACCCTAATATACTTTGATATATTTTATTTTGTTTATGATTTTTTTAAATGTTTAAGAAAAACAATCTTTATCTATTTTACTTGTTGTTATATAGTATTCTTGATAAATAATAGCAGTATTCTTAAATCTATCCACAAGAATAAACACATCAGTAAATCCCTTACCCTATCAGTATTATGTTATTTTTCATAATTGAAAATTTTCATTTAATGTGAATATATCATTTAATTGGGTCACATTGAGGATAATTTAATATTTTATGTGTGGTAGAGTGGATTTTTTTTGGATAAATTCTTCAGGTTTCTTATTTGTTTCCTTTGTGATTTTTTTAAAATAATTTTAACAAAATCACGTAACATGGTAATTATTATGTGTAACTTATTAAAAATTAATGTTTTATTTATCCAATATCATTGGTATCATGTTAATAGTTAACAATATTTCTTCATTAATGGATGTTTTTTTAAAATGGAAGTAGTCAATGATATGATTGGTTGTATCATTATAAAAAAGTTGAGATTATTATAACATTATTTATGATATTTTTTATGTTAAATGATTTTATTCTATATATTCACATAGGTTCAAAAAAAACCATGACTTTTGAAATTATTCCTACTTAATTGAAGCTATAATCTTACAAAGTAATTTTTTAGCTTATAAGAATGATTTTTCTATATTTTCATTTCTCTTTAGAAAAATATCATTACTATATTAGATTTAACTATGCATGTGTACCTATTAAATGAATATTTTACACCTTAAAAAATAAAATAAGGAGGAGACTAATGAAATACACAACATACGAGGATATCAAGCTTAAGATCGTATAGTTTTACTTTCAAGAATTCCTTAGTGAATGATTTTTGAAATTTTATTAAAAGGGTAAAGAATAGGATTGGTAATAAAAAACTAATAAATATAAATGTTTTACTTGACCTAAATATAATAAATATAGGCTGTAAAGACAAAATTTAAATGGTTTTCACATACACACACATACACACAGGGAATTCATGTCATATGAGACTCATATATTGTTTCACCCTGAGTAGTGTCATTAATATCACTAGATTTAGTTTTGATACAATATATGAGATATTTTCAATCATATTTATTCAGATTAACATTATTTATATGATTCTTTCTTTGATCATATTATTATAATGGATTTAGAAAGGTTAGCATACATATCTTATCACTATTTTATAGAATAAAGAATTTGTAACTTTTACCAGGGGTGAAAAAGGGAAAGTTTAGGGGAGTTGATAAATATTTTTTTAAATATCTCACTGATAAAAAATTATTTAATTCCTCTACATTGAGATTTATTTTAATATTTTATGGAAATTTTTATTGGATCATGAATTTAAGAATACCATTAAAATTCAATTTGACCCCATGATTTCACTATAGTTTTTTCCATAAAATATTCCTTAGGTCAAATTTTGATATGATTTTATTGAAATAATTATAATCTCATTGGGATAAAATTTTCAATTTTACCATGATTACTAGATCCTATATTCACATAGAGAAAATTGTCCATGAAATTAATGTTGGACTGGAATCATCATAATGAACATAAATTCACTATTTAGGCCATAAATTTTTCATTGAACCTGGATTAGGATGAAATTTGGTTAGATATTAAAGGAATCAATTTAAATAATTTAATTAAACTGGGTGGATAGTTGTTTCTTGAGGTAAGTTGGTAAAAAAGGTGGTTAAAGTGGGAGTAAAATTATGAGTCGGAATTATTCCTGCACCCCTATTTTTATTTAAAATTGTTGCCTCTATCAACACTATTTATTTGAGTTTTTTAAAATATTGGGGAGTCTTAGACATGGATTTATGGGTTTGTGTATAATGAGTATTGTTTTCTCACACTTATTTAACCATTTTTAAGAAATAATTATTTTATATAAGGATATTCTTTAAGAGTATCACATCTTCTTCTTCTACTTTATTTTCTTTTATTCTTATAATTTTAGAACAAAATTTTCTTTAATTAAACTTATTTTTTTTCTTTTATCAATGTCCATTTCTTTTCTTATTTGGGATTAAATATAAAAGTAAAATTGATATTGGATCATTCCCTTTCAAAAATTTGGTTATCAAAATCATCTCCATGATGAAAACTTCATCAATGGAAGAGTAGTTTCATTTCAGGATCGGTCTAATACCTACTCTATTCAATGAACACTTAGATTTTGAACATGAGAATGTATGAATAGTGAGATAAAAAAAATTAATTATCAAATAAAATCAACTTGAGATATAATTTTAGGGTTTAAATATTATCTGAAAACTCATATGATTCTAATTTATATAATGGAGATACTGCCCTAATTTTCCACCAAACATACATTGTCTTTGAGATTTCATTCAATGTAAGAGGTCACAATTTGATTTCCTATAGTTGAACTAAGGTTCAATTATTTATATCTTTGTAGATGCATTAATATATACTGAGTTTAATGGTTAAAAAAGTTAGGGGATCACAATTAAATATATTTAATCATAAGGGATAATTATTAATGAATAATGATGAGGTGGATTAGATCAATCACTCTCCCTCATGTAGTTTTTTAAATAAATAATTTTATTTGTTCCATTAATTCCAAAATCAATCATCACTCCGTCAAAAATATAATATTTTTCTATTTTATTTATTTTAATTGTTCCTTCAGAACTTTATAAGGTTGTTTAATTCACTTCCTTTTCAAGAGAATCACCTTTTTCAGACTATATATTATAGTTAGTAAAAATCATAAATAATTTGAGGGCATGCATGATAATGGTCATCAGTGTCCACTAGGTACTTAGTTCCCCTCAGGGGATACCTTTATTTTGGGGATATCATCGGGTACCCATTGTACCTTGACTTGGTACTCGATGGGTATTCATCTTAAGGAAATAGGACTTCCACCCATCTGACCCATTACTGACACCCTCGAGCACCACTAAATCACCTGTAAACACGAAATACCAACCAGAGATGTTCCATCTCTCAAAATACCAATCGACATCCCTATTTTTAATAATTCCCTTCTCTAGGACTCAAAATTAAAATTCCCTTTGAATTCATCAAATAGTAATTATACAATTCATTGGAAACTCTCCACAATAAGGATTATCATCCTTAAAATAAATGTTTTAGATGATCCAATAACTCCCAAATCATCCATCAAAAACCATTTTCATTGATCATTCCCAATTTCAAGCTAGTCAGAACTCTATCACACCAATTCCTACTGTATCCCAACTATAATTACATAAAAAACTCCTAGTTCAATACTCAAGATACATTTTCCACCTACCAAATAACATATCTAACACAAAACCCATCTTAAATCATCCAATCACACATAAAAGTTCTAGTTAGAAATATATTTCATCAACACTCTTAGAACAGATACAAGATTAGTGAAATATCAACTCCACACCAAAATCCATTTCACAAGCCCAAAAAACATCATAGAATAAAAAAGCTCTATCAAACCCACTTATTAAAGCAAATTATTTATCAAATTCAATAACTACAATAACTAATATAGGATGATCATATAAACTGGCACAATCTTGGAACTTGATATGACTCACCTGAACCTAACCTTTAGAAAACACTAAAAAATAAACCACTTATCTCTAAAGATCATATATCAACAACCTTGATATCGATAAACATACCCTAATATAGATATCACTCAATAATAGGCCAATATGATGATCCCAACAAAATGAATTTTCATACCATCATCAAGCATATACCTACCATTTAATCCTCCAAGCTATATGATAATCACTATATATGAGTCTTTCCCTAAGAATATCAACAAACCTTCTTAATTTATTAACCACAAACTTCCCAAGAACACATTAACTCTAGAAACCTCAACAAAACTCTACTTAAGAAGTATGATCTTATGTAAAAACCATGTTATACTTTATATATCTATTGAAACATATCTTATTTATACCACATACAAGATGAATATATTAACCAAATACATACCAATTTATATCATAG
Organism: Viscum album; assembly: GCA_963277665.1. Taxonomy (NCBI): domain Eukaryota; kingdom Viridiplantae; phylum Streptophyta; class Magnoliopsida; order Santalales; family Viscaceae; genus Viscum; species Viscum album. The sequence continues at coordinate 1,892,725,096 of OY728165.1, forward strand.
AATATAATTAGGATCTAGATATAATTAATCTACTTATACACTCATACCTCGGGTGATGAATCCTCATGAATCATAACACATGATCCCCCTCATCAAAACATACCAATCCTAACCTATGAGTCATACTCTTAGGTCCAATAATTTTAAGCTATCCAAAATATCCTCTTCCTAATTCATCTAACCAATTTCTCCATCAACCATCATCATTTCACTTCTCTTACTATGAATAAATCACACATTGTCTATAGAAAAAATCTGATCTTATCCCAATGTACCATGTATTATATCTCATACATCCAAATAAGACTCCCCGAAACCCTACATTTCTTCTACAGAGATCCTAAAAATATTTTCAAACATCCCCACTCACCCAGATTGATATATTCCCATCCTATTATAATCTAGGGCCAATTTTCCACATAGAATCCTAACTTCCATATTTAACACACCCAAGAGATTTCCATTGAACCAATCTTCCTAACCGTGAAACAACACACCATTCAATCATTAGTATCTTGAAATATTTAATTTTTTTTAGAATTTCTATAGAAACCTAAATAATACATCTAATAACATTATTTATTTACAAAATCATCATATAGTGTTATAAAAATCGACAAAATGCTAGCTACCTAGGTAGTTTCGCTATAGATAAACCTATTATATATGTATTCATACTACACATGAAATTCCATATGTGGATATCTACCAAATATCATTCACCAATTCCAAGATATTCACATAATTTTCCTATCCCAATGATTCATCAACATCATTAAGATTCTTCTAATCTTTGCATCCAAAACACAACAAATGTCACATGGTTAGCACAATTAAGATCTATAATAACACGCCTCATCCAATTTTGAACCTCATATTTGGTTTCTAAATAGAAACCAAAATCCAAACACCATAATTTAACAACTCCTATCATGCAAACACATTCATCAGGAAAAATTAACTATGCTTTCATTCTTAACATAAGCTAACTAACACCCAATAAAATCCCAATACTTGATCCAAAAACACTCAGCTAAAAAGAAAGGAGGAAGAACTAACTCACTATTAACAAACACATAACCTACTACTTAATAGAAAACCTATTACCTCACACTGATACCACAACCTACGCACTCTAGAGAGGGCCTTATCACATTCCCAAAAACTATCGCATAATAAATTATCCCTTATAAGGGTCTATATCGAACCAAGTATCACACATAAAAAGAAAAAAAATTTCTAGAAAAACATATATTTATTAATAAAAAATCCCATATTAAATAAAACTAATCTTATAAACACACCGCCTACACCAACCATAACCAAGTAATCCATTACCTGAACTAATCACTATGGGGAATTTATCAATTATGAGCTTGGTTTCACTTAACACATTAGAACATGATATCTCAAAAACCACCATAGTAGTTTCAATTAATTAATGTTCCACAAATAATTTATTTGGTAAATAATAAAATAAATTATTATTTACATTTAATTTAATATAAACCCATTTCCCAAATTTTTTTCCAAGACTTTTCATTCCTAAAAACTATTTTCAAAGACCATTTTCTGATTTGTTTTTCCCTTTGAAAAAAATATCACATAGATAAGAAGTTATAAACATATCTAGGTATCTCTATCTTCCTAGTATGATGAATTAACCCATACACTATTTCCAACCTTGGATAAGAGTAAAACAAAAATAACAATATCAACCTAGAACACCACCCTTGTATAAAAATATCAATCATATCAACCCGAATAAAAAATAACAATATCAAACCCTTGTTAGCTTAGGATTCCACCATATAGAAGTTTGTGATGTCGAAGTATGAAGTAAGACTCAAGATTTGACCAATCCTTTCACTATCTAATAGGTCCCAAAAATAGTAATACAACAAACTCAATGCTCTGATGCCATTTTGTAATGCCACAATCATGGTAACCAACTACTAAGATAAACTAGAGAACCACACAACTCAAACATACCTCTTTATATGCCGAAGGATATTAAATAACATAGAGTGTCTATAAATGGAATGGTGAGACTATAATCTTAGTTTAATCATAGATAATAATATATAAATAATTGAATCAACATATAACATCATACTAAATTCATATAATTATAGTAAAATTCCAACCAATAATAGAAATTAAACATACTCAATACTATATAAAAATATAAATCATTCTCAATAAACTGTCATACAAGAAGAATACATCACACTAGGATAATTATATGTAGAACAATTAGAATATAAAAGAACTTGTATAGGAATAACCACAAAAATAGATTCCCTTCTTGTACCTGCCGCTTGAGCCAAACCAGCTACTCTAGCCATATCTATAGTATAAACTATCACCTGAAATCCCAATGTAAGTTCTATAAGTGCAATGGGGGGCCATTAAAAGTTATGAGAAATAATTTTCAATAGGGAAAAAACAATAGGGTTTCTTATAAATGATACAATATACATTTTAGGTATATAAGAAAATAGATAAAATAATTACATATGCAAGAAAACAGTTAGGTAATCAGGTGTTAACTAGGAAACCCTGACACCTGACTATATATGTTTCAACCAAAATCAGAAGGATAAGTCATCTCATTTTATAGAACCTAACCCATAACTTATCAATTAGGGTGAGATCCCACAATATAGTCTCAATAATTACCATCCCTCTTAGGGTAAATTCTTATAATTGGGTATCTACCAATACCCTCTCACTCCTAGAAAGGTCTAACATCCATGTCTCAACTACTACCCTCTCACTCAGGGTAGGGTCCCACAACTGGGTCTCATACCAAAAACCTATCACTTAGGGTGAGTTCTCATAACCATGTACCATACTTGTATCTTATCACTTAATGTGTGATATCATACCAAGACTCATAATTAGCCTTATGATCATGGTTATGATATAACAATATGCATAGAAGATAAGCCCCCAAATAAATGACCCTATCCAAAATCACTATTCTCATCCATCAGAACAACCATGAAACTAAACAAATACCCAATAATGATCCCAAATATCTTTAAATATATAAAACCTTAATATCAAAATCTTAGGCACACTAGGTAACATACTAAGTTATACACCTCACATTTGGTAATACTCTCATATTCCTTGAGAACACACCATAAATTACCTCATCTTACAAAGGAACTAAAAAGAAAGATTTAGGTGCTTAAGAAAAAAATAATCCCTTCCCACACTCTCCCATGCATTAGGATTTTTTCAATGGTCTTCCTATGATACCAATAAAATACCACGACCCTCGTAGACTACATGCCACCACATGATACCTTAAGGAAACACACACCAACCACCACTATAAATCACTAATTCCTTTTTATCCCAATTAAATCCTATAGTGTTTCACCTTATATCCAAGAACATTACAATCCTCTACCATTAACTCGGTCCATCTATGCATTAGTCCTTCCCAAAACATATCTAAATCCTACTTCTAAAAGTGTGTTAGATCCAATGAGCCCACATCCTCACCAAACCTTATCAAAGTACCATTAGGAACCCACAAGACAAACATACCCTTAACACACCTCGTGAATAAGCCACTAAGGCCTTTAAATTAGAGTAGATAATTCCACCTCAAAGGTAATTTTTCTAAACTAAGGAACCCCTATCACCAGTTATATGCTTACCAAATTATTTCCATGATTACTGTGATATACCAATATCCATTTGATACTGGAACAACCCTAATATTTTTAATTTGATATCACTTTTATTATTTATTAATTTTCATGTCTATAAATTTATATTTATGATTTAAACACGTATATATATTTATATCATATATAAAATGATATTATATAATCAATTAGATAGAAATTATACTTTTAAAATTATTAGGTTTGTTTTGTTATAGAATATGTGATTTATTTAAAGGTTAAATATATTTTCTTAAAATGATTTATTATTATGATCTATTAAAATAATTATTTAAAAATTCAATAAATATATATTTGTGTTAACTCTATAAATTAATATTAATATTTATTATTAAGAAAATATTAGAAATAATTATACCAAGGTATGGGGAAATTATATGATTCTTCATTTGAAAAAGAAATAATTTTATTCTTAATAAATTTTTTCGAGGCATGATATGATTTTATTTAAAAGTAAAATTTCTAAATTTTAATTTAATAAAATTTTCCTTATTTTTGTTTGAACATAATTAAATTATCTTAGGGTGAAATATCGGTATTTTTTTGAATACGTTGTTTTTTATGAATAGTTAAAAAATAATGTTTTTTATGACTATCGAATCTTCAATGACATCATTATGATATAAATATGAAATAAAAGTTAAAAAAAATCTTAAAATTAAGAGATAAATATAATTATATTACACTGAAAATATCATGTAATTTATTTAAATTAAATTTTATGTCAAGATAAATATAAAAATATTTATTAGTACTGATGTAGTTCCTGTGTCGCATTAGAAAAGTAAAAATGGGTTCTTTAAGATAATATTTAGAAGATTATAAGCCTATAATAGAATTTAACGATAATTATGATGAATAATAAATTATTTTTATGCATATTTATGAATTTTAGAGTTACAAAATAATACATTTATCCAAATTATTACCCAACACTTGTGTAGGGTAGGAAAAGACAAAATAATAACTTAAGTATGTTTTCATGGTAAGGAAACAAATAAAAATGCACTATGAATGGTTCTAGATGAAAATATTTATGAAGAATAAACTATAATTATGTTTTTGATTTTTTTTAATAATAAATAATGGAATGATCACCCAAAATTCTAATGCAGCACTGATACATTGCTTGTCCAAGAAAGAGAAAAGTCAATGTAAATTGTATTAAAAACATTAAAAATGATATTATTTTGAATAATTTTGGGTTTTCAATATTTTTAAATATTAAAATGATATATAAGTATTCATTTAAATGTTGAAATTATAATTCCATAGTTATATATATATATATCCATTTAATTTTTAATTATGAAAATAACCCTAAAAATTAATTTAAAGGGTATTTAATGAAAAATAATAATATATAAATAAATAAAAAATAATTAAATAATATTTTTAGATAAATGGTTTGGGAAATATTTGACCATATCATTCATTTTCCATTTTTGAACCACTTATCATTTTAAAATTTAATTCTTAACCCTTAAAGACATAATATTTCTGAAAATGAAATTGGATTTTACCTATAAAAGGGTACTCATTCAGACCTTTCCAAAAAACATCTCAAGTTTTGTTTTATCTCTATATCCTACCCAAATACCTCTATAAACGAAATTTTTTTTATGTTTATAAGACTTTATTCTTGAATAAAATATTTTCTCTAAAGGATTTAGATTCAATCAGAAGGGCATGATTCTAAGAGTAAGTGGTTAGATGATTTACGAGGTGAGTTCAAACTCAAGGTATGGTCTTTTATTTTAGAATTTTATTTTATATAACTTGAAGTATTTCTATATTTTTTTTGACACTATTATGGTCACTGATATGATCGATTTTGTGCTTGATTTATCCATTTTAAGGTTTGAGAGGTTTTTGAGAGTTAGTGGTTGAAAATATAGATATTTAAGGAAACAATGCTAGCCACATGGTTTATCTAATAGTGAGGTAACAATGTGGTATAGCATTGTAGTTTCTGGTGGAAATTTTCATGGTTTGAGAATGGATTGTCTAAACATGTGAGCCCCAAGAAAAATTATGAGAATGTTTGGAATTTTGTCTAGTTGTTGTCACACTTATTAAGCATTGTTTGTTAAATCATTTAGCCATATATTGGAAACTGTGTGTCTTGGATTTAAAGGGGTAGCAAACACTACATGATTGGTGCATAGTTTTCCAAACCATATGGCCAAACCATGAGTCTAGATCCAAAATTTTTAAAATGGAAATTTAAACCGACACCCTTGGTTGTTTTAACCTCTAAACACCTCATAAATCCTTATTAGCCCAAATCAGTCTATAAAAACCCACACTTTTCATACATAGATATTACATCCTAATAGAGGAATATTCATTACATAACATAACAATCCATTCTATAATCATTTAGATCGATTTCCTTTAGAAACTTGAATAGCTAAACAATTGGTTCATAAGTGAACTATATCATCTCCCACTATGCTATTTATAACTATAACCCTTCTTAAAAAATTCATAAATAATAACTTTATTCATAATTTAGCGAAAGGAAAAAAAATAAAGGCTGACCTTAGATTACTAGTAAGGGTAAAAAAGGAAGATACCAACATAACATGAGAATAAAAGTATAATAACATGAGAATATGATTTTGAAACCATAGATTTTATATCATATATCATAAATGCGACTCATGGAATAAATAATAGTAGTTTGTAAGACTTGAATTATAAATTAATAAAAGAATATAATCCATGATAAAATAAAATTTACATAGGAAATATATTTCGGAATATACATAAGTATAGAAAATTATTTCTTTAGTAGTCAAGAATCATTTCCAAAACTATCATAGTGAATTGGGTTCACTCACCAAACCATCATAGTCTTAAAAATTCACTCCAAAGACTATCACAATTTATTAATTTCACTCTTAAAACCATTGTAGTTATCATGTTTTAATCCAATTTCCATCATAGTGGATAGATTATCTTACTTAATTGGGTTTACTTCTCATTCCAGTCCTATTTATCTCATAAGATATCAATATTTACCCAATGCATTAGAGGGATATATATTTCCCATCTTTAAAAAAAATGAAAATCATTCATATGTGTTCTAAATGATCATAAAATTTTAATCATATAAAAATCCATGAAAAATAGTCTTTATAATACATTCATCATATCAAGAACCATGAAAAGAAATGGGGTTCATAAATATTTTATCACAAAATAACCCATGGAAAAGAAATTGGTTTTATAAAAATATTTTAATAATAAAAATAAATCATATAGAGAAAGAATAAATTTGATATCATTAGATCATATCCCATGTAAATATTAAGTAACATCAAAGGATATTATCTTATATAGAAAATGATTTTGAAAGATCACTTGGAACATTTATTTATGAAAATAACCTTTTCCCTTTGAAGATCAAATTTTTAAATCTAATAGTTTACAAAAAATTGTGAAAATAATTTTATTTTGAAATAAATTTTTATAAATATAAATGAATCATTAAAAAATTGAGTGGTTTTGATGGTGATAAATGTCGTTATTATCATACACATTAAAACAAATATTCCTTTCACATTCTCAGTAAAAGACAACCTGTCATTATATGGAAAACAACATGGGGATTCCTTTTAAAAATATTTTCTAAAAAGTCAAAAAATGGTAAAATGTAATTTAAAAAATCATAGAGTAACATTAAAATAGTCATGAAAACTTTTTAGAAAACATAGATAAATAAGAAAAAGGTTTTACAAACAAAGATAAAAATAAAGTTGGTTTTATTTATAAACATTATTTTGGAATATTGAGTATATAAGGAGATTAAAATAAAGGGAAGACATGGATTTTCAATATATTACTATAGGATAAGAAAATTAAGTAATTTATTGAGATAAATATCATAATATTTCATCAACAAAAGCATAATTACAAACAATCCTAATAAATAATGAGATTGTAACATCAAACCCATACAAATTTGGTAACTTTTGAACCATAAGCCCCATAAAATAGATAAAATTATATGTATATTTATATCTCATAATTTTAGTAATAAAAATCATAAAATTTATTAATGGAAAATATATACACTAAAAAAAAATAAACAATTTATGAACATGACATATGTCTCCCAGAAATAAAAGAGAGATTAAAAATCACTTACCTTATGTATCGAATTTCTTCATACACATTAGAAAATCCTTTATAATAAATATAGGGTTTATTATACATATATTATAGAAACATAATTAGATATATCATACCATATATGATTTAATTATGACATTTTATTACTTTTTTATTATCAATTCCTTGTTAAAATGATTTTTCGGGTAACAACTACTTTATTTTTCCCGTATTTTTTGATATGGTACTTTTGATCCTTTTAATTTGATCATAGTTCCATCATATCAAAAATTTTAAAAATTATATAAATATCATATATATTTATTATGTATGTATTTAGAGTAATATATAAAAGTTAGAGATATAAAATAAAATACATCGTTCATGGAGATAGTAGTCCGTACATACTCATGAAAACTATTTACATTTTCTCAAAGTATGGAATAAAATAATGTTAAATAATACATAAAAATTAAATAGTAATTATGATTTCATATATATCACATACATTCATTAAATTTACCCTGGTTACCTTCTATTTAAAGCATAAATGAAAAATTATTCACATCACTTTTTGGTGTGGTAGTCCACCGTACAGACGAGTGACATTATCATATTCCCACAGAATAGAAAGTAAGAAGGTACATATGATATTATAATCCCAAAAGTATAATAATTTCATAAATATCATATATAACCAATAAATCCATTATTATATCCATCCATGAGAGGTGGTATTGGAAAACTAATTACATTGGTTCGTGAGGCGGTAGTCTACCGTGAACATGATCAATAGTTTCGTTTCACATTTGATGGAAGAGGAGATAGGTATAGGTTATGACATAAAGATAATAAAATCACAATATATGGTAGATAATGGTGGTACTATATTGTAATTATAAGTACATGAATGAATTTTTCAATAGAATAAGTAAAAAAACAAGGAGCTTATTGAAGATAATTACATTCTCTTAGAAAAAACTCATTTGGTTTTCTTATTAAGGACCTTAGGATCAATCCCTTGGGAAGAAAATAATCTCTAAAACATGGATAAGGATATTGGATATATATTTTTCATGTTTTGGATGATTTATAGGTCTTATATGTTGTGAATAAGTGAGGGGAGGAGGTCCCCTTTTATAATTGAGGAGTAGTAACATTTTTGTAAATACTCAAAACTATTCAATAATAGGAAGTCATTCTCATTCCACATGTATAAAATATTGATAAATAATATATTTTAGGGATTATATGGTTTATAAAAACCTATAAAATAGTAAAATACATATAAGGACCCAGCCTTAAAACATTACATAATCTTGAATTAAATGAATAATTCACATTGAGGATCTTTTCGGGTTTAGAGTTTTAGAGAATTAGGACATAACTATTACATCTAAAAATATTACAATGTAGACAATTCTACCCAGTTTCCATTTTTTTCATAAAATAAAATCTCTTAAAAAGAAATATGTCTAGTGCCATGTTTTAGAAATCATGTCTTTCCTTGATCACATCCTTGACCCTATTCATCTTTAAGTCCTATGGGAACATTTAAAAAACATGGGATGAGCATAAAAAGCTCAGTAAGGGTTATAACATAATGAAAGGAAACATTAACCCATCAATAAAAACAAATAAATGAAACCATAATTTTCAATCATACCTTCTAAAATCATAATATTTATGAATAACACATAGTAATCACAAATCATAAAGGTAACTTAAGGCATACATAACATACTTACATTGTATCTATCACAACTACATAGGGAGTCACATTTGGAATACCCATCATAGTATATTCCCTAAATCTCTTAAGAGAAACATTAACGTTTACCTCCGTCACGTTACCCAATGCATTGGAGAGCTATCTCGGGCTCACCCGCCCTTGGTTTATCATGGAACCACCCGTATACGTAACAATGGAAAAAAATCATAACATAATCATAACACATAACTTAAGAATAAAGGAAAGATAACATTCCCATATTGTAATAACAATATATCATTTTAAGAATTTGAAATAATAAATCCATTCTAAAAAACCATATTCAATAACAAAATACGTAAAAAGAGTATATGGTATTTATTTTTCTTTTGAAAACATTACAGATTGTTAAGGAATCCATAGATCAAATAATACTCGCGGTGACGAAAAAGGTTGTTGTGACCGCTTATGTTAAAAAAGAAACATTCATTTTTTTGTTTAGTAAAACGCTTCGTAGAGAAAAAATTCCCTCTGAATGAAATGAAAAATCAAAATGGTTTTATACACCGTATAAAATAAAGTCGTGTAGAAATCAAAAGATGCCTCAATGAAAGGATATTGAGACGAAGTCCCGTACAAAGACGATATCCTTAGATTAAGGATAAATCAATTACATAATTATGTGTGAAAAATATAAATACACTAAATATAAGTGGATATTAAGTGTAAAACAATCAGAGTTCATCCACACATATTAATATCACAACATAATCAAGAAGTATATGTTTAGCCCAAAGAATTCAAATTGGGTTAAGAAGTTCCCTTACAAAAATTCGACAGCCTAACGACATCACTTTAAAATTAATAAAATGAGTTTATGAGAGGTAAAAAGGGTATCTCATCACTTGGAAATAAAATTTAAATAAATAAGGATATATAATAACATATACCAACATAAGAATATGTAAATTAAAATACCTAACAAAAAGAAGTATTTTAAAAAGAGGAGGGTGAAAGGTTCCCTTACCGATTTAGGTAACTTTCGAAACATACACCCCATGAAAGAAAGACCATACAATGTAGAAGTAAATACCCATAAATGAATTTATATTTACACAAATAGTATAATCATGGGCATTACATACAACACTCAAAGGATATAGTGACAAATATAGCATGAATCTCACGGGAATAAAAAGTGAGATAAAAATACCTTAACTCGTTGTAATCAATCGAGTCGTACGACCAAAAGATAATAACCACCAAAAGAATTATATAATACCATGAATATAAATAGAATAATGATAATATATAAAAATGTAAGTACACAATACACCACATGCAATAAATAAGTGGCGAACAATGGAAATATCCTGGAATTAAAAGTGAGATAAGAAATCCCCTTACCTCAAGTCCGACTTGTCTTGTTCATTTCTTTATATTAATGAATAATAAACATTGGTCAATTTATAATTTATTAAGGACTTCCTTTAAAGTTTATTATTCAATTCATATCACATATTATAATGTTATAATAATTAGTTAATTATGTGAGTTCATATCATACGTTTTGTCGATGTTCGGTACATGAGTCAAAAATAAACTTGTTTGAAGAGAATTGTCCATGTAGTTATAAGTTAATCATATCCATAATGGTTTTAATGATTTAAATATCATATATATCAAGTATATATTTATTTAATAATATTTCATAATTTATGGAGATAATAAAGGAAATGTACCGTTCATGGAGACGGTAGGCCGTACGTACGCATGAACACTACTTTCATTTTTTCATAATATTAATGGACTTTAAATGAGACATAGATATATTATAATTATAGTATAATATATATGTTATATAGGTAACATAATTTCATTAATTACATTCTTTATAAATTCCATGTTTGGCATGAACGAGTCACATCAATTGAGGGGGCGGTTGTCCACACTTCCTCATATGAAATTATCACATTTGCACAACATGCAAAGCATAAAGGTATGATTTAAATAAAAAATACAGAAGCATAGAGAGGAAATAGATATAATATATATCATATATAATTATATTTACATCATAATGGCCACCATGATATGTGTTAAAAAAATATTGAACAATCATCATTTCATGAGGCAGTAATTCACCACCCACAGAAACAGTATGTTCTTTAACCATTAGATAGAGGTCTGTGTAAGTGTAGGTAGAATCCTTATCATAACAACATCCTAGTATATTTATGATACTTTTTTTATTATGGGATCAAATAATAAGAAGACAGTGGTGAGTGAATAAGGAAAATAAAAGAAAGAAACTCGAGAGAAGACATTACCTCTAAATCAGGTAACTCTTTTGGATTTGAGCCAAAGGATTCCTTGGAATGACTTCTGCCCAAAGTGAGGATTCTAGGAGTAAGAGAGGGTGTGGAGAGATAATATGAGCAGAGTTTGGATGGTCCAAGTGATTGAGAGGTGTTGGTAAGGGGGTAGAGGTGGGGGCCTTTTATAAGATGGAGGATGGTCACTTTTGGAAAGTCTTGAAATATTACTTTATTATAAAATGATTTTAGAATTTTAAAGGTCCCACAACGATATATTTTGAGGATAAGGTGATAAGGGTTTTAAATCAACCCATAAAATAGGTTTTTGAAAATTTTAAGTCTTATATTTTACCATATATTTTCATTTTATTTAAATCATTCATTAATAAGGTAATCACTGCATCATCACGGTGTCATAAATAAATTTATTTATTTAATGTCTAAAAATTATAAAAAAAATACCATGATGTATGAAATATTTTTAGATTTACGATGAATATTTATAGTCTAAGAGATAATTTATGTAAACAAAATTAAAATTGTTTTACTTAGGATATACAAACCTTTGTTATATTTCTCTTCTTTTTTAAAAATAATGTCATAAATGTCACTATGACACCCATGTGACTCCATGGGACCTAATGTTTGGTAAAAAGCTTCCCATGGTCGGAAATGACTCAGAAAAGAGGATTTGTACATATGTTGGGGTCATTTTATGTTATTATGATATTATTTTATTACCCTTAACTACCCGATTACTAATTAATCATGATAATTAAAGATAATTGTTGTCATTACTATTCATAATGTCCAAAAACAAAAGAGTCTTAATTACATAATTTAGACCTTATGATTAAAAATATGGAATCAATTTTACCAAATTACAAACACATAAATTTCAGTAATTAATTTAAAAATAATTCCCGTTGTCAAAACCAAAGACTGGTTTCTAAGAAGTAAAATTTATCCAAAGATTGACTTGTTTTTACATCCAATTGAAAAGTGAAATTACTTCCAATGAACAACATTGTATTAAGTGATAAAAACATAATTAAATTAAAATTTAAAACCAATTAAAATGACAATATAACTATATAATTAAATTAGATGAAAAATCAGTTTTGAAGTAAAATGCAGTATTTTTCACTATTCATTAAAAATGAACATATCTCAGAAAAATACCAAACATTTATCCAAAGTAAATTTGATATTACAAATTATAAAATGATTTAAATTTTAAAAAATTCAAAAAATAGAAGTTTCATTAATTAATTTTATAATTAATTCCCGCTGTCAAAACAAATAGCGTGTTTTTAAGAAACAATATCTATTAAAATATTGACACTTGTTTATGTCCAATTTCAAAGTGAAATTAATTCAAATGACCACAATTGGATTAAATGGTAAAAATATATTTTAACTAAACTTTAAACCCAATTAAAAAGATAATCTAACCATAAAAATAAATTAGATTAAACGAAGGTTTTGAATTAAAATACAACATTTTCACTATTCATTAAATTAATGAACTTTATCGAAAATATAACAAAAAATTACACAAAGTAAATTTTAATGTCCCAATTCTAAAGAATGATTTTATTTTATCAAATATAACATATAAAATTTAAAAAAAGTAGTTTTAAAAAGGGTTCGCCATCAAAAGGTGGTTAATCGACCTTTTAAAGAATATTAGAATATTTATTGTTAAAATTGGATTCATTCGCATTTTAAGCCTCTATCATTTATTGGGTAATTGTTAAAATATTTAACAAACATATATAATCATTTTGTAGTTAGTTCTATTCATTCCCGCCATTACAATGGTTAGGCGTTAACTACCATTTAAAATAATATTATTATATTATTAGTGTGCAATGTAAGATTTCAAAGAAACTCATTGTTGCGTATTGGGTACGCCATCGAACAGATCATCCCCTTTGAATTAATATTAATATTTTATTCAAAAATATTAATAAATATGAAAATGTCATATTATTTATTTACCTGGGATGTTACATCCTTCCCCCCTTTTGGGAATTGCGTCCTCGCAATTTTAAAATTGGGCTAAAAAACTTCATTGAAAGCCCAACATCAGAAAAGGAGTAAATTAAACTATCACTTTAAAAGAAATAAAGAAAAGTGAAAAGGTCACCTAAGATAACCCACACTTGGATTCCATGAAAACATGGATATGGAGGAGAAAACAAACCATCATGTTCTGATGGAGAGTGATAGAAAATATGTCTAAGAGAATGTTAACCACTAGAAAATTACAAACTTGTGATGGGTTAAACGGTATTTGATTCCCCAATAGGAAAAGTTAACAGACAATATTTTTTTCAAGTTACTTTTCATTGAGTAATTTATTTATGAGCTTAAATAAAAAATAATTAAACATACTTACTTGTCATGTAGACTTTCATCTCTTACTATATTTCTTACACAAATTCAATTTTTCTCCAAAAGATGAGTATTTAGGATGAATTGTTCACATTAAGAGCGCTATAATCAACTTCTTGAGAATCACCTAATCCAAAAAAGATGAACTATATATTCCTCATGTATTTATACCTTAACCAAAACCAAAATTGTTAGTACAATCCCAGATAATCCCCAAAAAAGATGATCTTTTACAAAATTAAAAACTACTCTTAATATCCAAAATTTTCCCAACAAAACCCAAGGTTCATCAAAGACCATTCAATAAACAGTTGTCCATAAAATTATTCAAAGTAATCCAAACTAAGATTTAAACCCAAATCTCCGAAGGATTTAATCACACAGTCTTCAAAGATAAATCTTAACATTTGTCTCCAAATAACATCAGTTACTCTTAAAGTCTCATATTGAAAAGTAATTAACCTAATCTCCTATCCTCTGTGATAGGTTAATCATTTCCATAGATAATCTAAAATCAACTTATTCTTAATTCATAAAATCATATAACTAAAAATAATTAGTCAAACTAACTAGGGACTTCACGTAGTCCAGTGGTAGCCGATAAATATCAGTCGCACTTTGGTTGTGGGTTCGATTCTCGCATCTTCATCCGATGCGACAGGTTGTCACACGGTCTGCGTGTTTTCCCTTTTCAAAAACTATATAATTTTATAAAATTCCCAAAAAGAGATAAATTCATAAAAAATAACCATAACATATTTTAACCAGAAAGGTTATCTAATAACTTTCATTTTGCATCCCAAAATGTATTAATCTGTAATTGCCTCAAATTCAAGGATCATATAAACCCAAATGGTTTTTTATAACTATATCCACAAAATAAAAGATAATTATTCCTTGAATAAAATTTTCATACATCAAACATCAGGGTTACACATACTATAAAAAGTCTTCTAATGTAATCATCAAAAGTGCCCTAATATTTTTAAGAATTTCACCGTCCTAAAATATACCATAACTCTTGAATCCTTTATATGTTGACTTCTTACTCATTCAACATTCTTCATGATCCATTAACCATTCCTTTCCAACTTATTCTGAGATACTTATTTCATACAAACAAAATCATGAATCATATCCTAATATTTCAATAATAGGAAAACATATGTTAAGAAATAATCCATACCTTTCATTGTTCATTGTCAGTTTCTTCATCCTCAATCGGAATGGAATTAGGTATTGGTAAATGAATATTTGTACGATCTTGGTGATCTCATTCCTAAAAATTCTTTATAGGACATGTGTTTTCATAATGACCATGCACACCACATGTAAAACATTCAATTGATCCTTCATAAAGAACTTCTTTCCCTTTCCTAGAGTCAACTAGATGCTTCCTTTTTCCATGGAAGGTTCTTTCTTTATGACCTTTATTTCCACATCTATAGCATCTTTCTGTACCTTTGAAACATTTTCCTAGGTGTTTATTTCCACATATTTGACACATAGGTTTTTGAACACACTTACCTTTATGATTATTAACTGAACTTCCGTAGGGATTTGTTTCTCACATATATGATGCCCTATAAGAATCACTAAGGTTCATATGGTCAATAATGACTCTAGATAATTGGTTGAGAATAACCACAAGAGTTCTCATTGCAGCTCCCATATCATTCAGTTTCTCATTCAGAAAACCGTCATAGTTTTATTCACATCCATTGTTACTTCAGTTCCTGCTAGATCCATCCATTTACTAAAACCAAAAAGGTCAGTGTGAGTATATCAGTAAAATCATCATATAATACTAAGATATAATTATTCATGTTATCTTAAACTCATTCAATTTATCTAAATAAACTATGACTCATTCTGAAATCCTAACCATTATTGTAATGTCACTTATGCTTAAAGAATACCCTAACCTCTAAAGTTATCTAAACCGACCTATTATACCAACTCTAAGGACCCGGCCTTAAAACATTAAATAATATTGAATTAAATGAATAATTCACATTGAGGATCTTTTTAGGTTTAGAGTTTTAGAGAATTAAGACATAACTATTACATCTCAAAAGATTACAATGTAGACAATTCTACTCAGTTTCCATTTTTTTTCATAAAATAAAAACTGTTAAAAAGAAAGATGTTTAGTTCCATGTTTTAGATATCATGTCTTTACTTGATCCCATCCTTGACCCTATTCATCTTTATGTCCTATGGGAAAATTTAAAAAACTTGGGATGAGCATAAAAAGCTCAGTAAGGGTTATAACATAATGAAAGGAAACATTAACCCATCAATAAAAAAAAATCAATGAAACCATAATTTTCAATCATACCTTCTGAAATAATAATATTTATGAATAAAACATAGTAATCACAAATTATAAAGGTAACATAAGGTATATATATGATACTTACATTGTAGCTATCACAACTACATAGAGAGTCACATTTGGAATACCCATCACAGTATATGCCCTAAATCTCTTAGGAGAAACATTAAGGTTTACCTCCGTCACGTTACCCAATGCATTGGAGAGCTATCTCGGGCTCACCCACCCTAGGTTTATCACGGAATCACCCGTATACATAACAATGTCCAAAAACCATAACATAATCATAACACATAACTTAAGCTTAAAGGAAAGATAACATTCCCACATTGAAATAACAATATATACTTTTAAGATATTGAAATAATAATTCCATTCTAGAAACCATTTTCAATACCAAAATATGTAAAAAGATTATATGGTATTTACTTTTCATTTGAAAACATTACTACTTGTTAAGGAAGCCATAGATCAAATAATACTCGTGATGGCGGAAAAGGTCGTTGTCCCCGCTTACGTTAAAAAAGAAAAATTCCTTTTTGTCATTTAGTAAAACTCTTCGTAGATAAAAGATTCCCTTTGAATGAAATGAAAATTAAAAAGGGTTTTATACACCGTATAAAATAAAGTCACGTAGAAATAAAAAGATGCCTCAATGAAAATAGATTGAGACGAAGTCCCGTACAAAGATGGTATCCTTAGATTAAGGACAAATCAATTAAATAATTATGTGTGAAAAATATAAATACACACAATATAAGTGGATACTAAGTGTAAAAAAATCAGAGGTCATACACACATTTTCATACCATGACATAATCAAGAAGTATAGGTTTAGCCCAAATAATTGAAATTGGGTTAAGAAGTTCCCTTACAGAAATTCGACAGCCTAACGACGTCACTTTAAAATTTAGAAAATGAGTTGATGAGAGGTAAAAAGGGTATCTCATCACTTGGACTTAACATTTACAGCAATAAGGATATATAAGAACATATCCCAACATAAGAATATGTAAATTAAAATACATAACAAAAAGAAGTCTTTTAAAAAGAGGAGGGTGAAAGGTTCCCTTACCGATTTGGGTAACTTTCGAAACATACACCCCATGAAAGAAAGACCATAAAATGTAGACATAAATACACATAAATGAATTTATATTTACAAAAATAGTAGAATCATGGGCATTACATACACCACTCAAAGAATATAGTGACAAATATAGCTTGAATCTCACGTGAATAAAATGTGAGATAAAAACCCCTTACCTCGTTGTAATCAATAGAGTCATATGACCAAAAGATAATAACCACCAAAAGAATTATAGAATATCATGAATATAAATATAATAATGATAATATATAAAAATTTTAGTACACAATACACCACATACAATAAATATGTGGCGAACAAGGGAAATATTACGTAATTAAAAGTGAGATAAGAAATCCCCTTACCTCAAGTCCGACTTGTCTTGTTCGTTTCTTTATATTCTTGAATAATAAACTTTGTTAAATTTATAATTTCTTAAGTAATTAATTTAAAGTTTATTATTCAATTCATATCACATATTATAATGTTATAATAATTAGTTAATTATGTGAGTTCATATCATACGTTTTGTCGATGTTCGATACATGAGTCAAAAATAAAATTGTTTGAAGAGAATTGTCCATGTAGTTATAAGTACATAATCTCCAGAATGGTGTTCATGATTTAAATATCATATATATACATTATATATGTATTTAATAATATTCCATATTGTTTTGAGATAAGAAATGAAATGTACCATTCATGGAGACGACAGGCCGTACGTACGCATGAACGCTACTTTCATTTTTTTTTCATATTAATGGACTTTAAATGAGAAATAGATATATTATAATTACAGTATAATATATTTTTTATATAGGTAACATAAGTTCATTAATCACATTCTTTATAAATTCCATGTTTGGCATGAACGAGTCACATCACTTGAGGGGGCGGTTGTCTACTTTTCCCCATATGAAATTATCGTATTTGCTAAACATGCAAAACATAAAGGTATGTTTTAAATATAAAATACAGAAGAATAGAGAGGAAATAAATATAATAAATATAATATATAAATATAGTGCCATCATAATGGCTACCATGAGAGGTGTTAAAATAATATTTAACAATCATCGTTTCGTGAGGCAGTAATTCGCCACCCACACCATTAGACAGAGGTGTGTGTAAGTGTAGGTAGAATCCTTATAATAACAACATCCTAGTATATTCAGGATACTATTGTTATTATGGGATCAAATAATAAGAATATATTGGTGAGTGAAGAAGGAAAATAAAAGAAATAAACTCGAGAGAATACATTACCTCTAAATTTGGTAACTCTATTTGATTTGAGCCAAAGGCTTCCTTGGAAAGACTTTTGCCCAAAGTGAGGCTTCTAGGAGTAAGAGAGGGATGTGGAGAGATAATATTAGAAGAGGTTGGATGGGCCAAGGGCTTGAGAGGTGTGGGTAAGGGGGTATATGTGGGGGTCTTTTATAAGAGGGAGGAGGGTCACTTTTGGAAAGTCTTGAAATGTTACTTTATTATAAAATGATTTTCAGATTTTAAAGGTCCCAAAATGATATATTTTGAGGATACGGTGATAAGGGTTCTAAATAAACCCATACAATAGGTTTTATACAAGTGTAAGTATTAGAGTTTAGCTTATCTTTTCATTTTATTTAAATCATTCATTAATGAGGTAATCACTACATCATAATGGTGTCATAAATAAATTTATTTATTTAATGTATAAAAATTATAAAAAATACCATGATGTAGGAAATATTTTTAGCTTTAAAATGACTACTTCTAGTTTAAGATATAATTTATGTAAACAAAATTAAAATTGTTTTACTTAGGATATACAAACCTTTGTTATATTTCTCTCTTTTTTAAAAATAATGTTATAGATGTCACTATCACACCCATGTGACTCCATGGGCCCTCAAGTTTGGTAAAAATCTTCCCATGGTCGTCCATGACTCAAACAAGAGAATTTGGACACATGTTGGGGTCATTTTATATTATTATGATACTATTTTATTACCCTTAACTACCCGATTACTAATTAATCATGATAATTAAAGATAATTGTCGTCATTACTATTCATAATGTCCAAAAACAAAAGAGTATTAATTAAATAATTTGGACCTTATGATTAAAAATATGGAATCAATTTTACCAAATTCCAAACATAGAAATTTCAGTAATTAATTTAAAAATAAAAACCATTGTCAAAACCAAAGACGAGTTTTTAAGAAGTAAAATTTATCAAAAGATTGAGTTGCTTTTACATCCAATTGAAAAGTGAAATTACTTCCAATGAACAACATTGTATTAAGTGATAAAAACATAATTCAATTATACATTAAAACCAATTAAAAGTAAAATCTAACTATATAATTAAATTAGATGAAAAAGCAGTTTTGAAGTAAAATAAAGTATTTTTCCCTATTCATTAAAAATGAACATTTGTCAGAAAAATACCAAAAATTTATCCAAAGTAAAATTGACATTAAAAATTAAAAAATTATGTCCATTTTACTAAATTAAAAACATATAATTTGCATTAATTTATTTTATAATTAATTCCCGCTGTCAAAACAAATAGCGTGTTTTTAAGAAACAATATCTATCAAAAGATTAACACTTGTTTATGTCCAATTTCAAAGTGAAATTAATTACAATGACCACCATTGGATTATATGGTAAAAATATATTTTAACTAAAATTTAAACCCAATTAAAAAGATAATCTAACCATACAAATAAATTATATTAAACAGATATTTTGAATTAAAATACAACATTTTTTCCAATTGATTAAAAAAATGAATTTTATCAGAAAAATAACAAAAAATTACACAAAGTACATTTTCATGTCCCAATTCTAAAGAAGGATTTTATTTTTTCAAATATAACATATAAAATTGACAAAAAGTTGTTTTTAAAAGGGTTCGCCATCAAAAGGTGGTTAATCGGCCTTTTAAAGAATATTAGAATATTTATGCTTAAAATTGGATTCATTCGCATTTTAAGCCTCTATCATTTATTAGGTAATTGTTAAAATATTTAACAAACATATATAATCATTTTGTAGTTAGTTCTGTTCATTCTCTCCATTACAACGGCTAGGCGTTAACTACCATTTAAAATAATATTATTATATTATTAGTGTACAATGTAAGATTTTCAAAGAAACTCGTTGTTGCGTATTGGGTACGCCATAAAAAATATCATCCCATTTAAAGTAATATTAATATTTTATTCACAAATATTAATAAATATGAAAATTTTATATTTTTTATTTACCTAGGATGTTACAATACATGTTTTATTCATGTTATTTCTTATCCTATAAGATTTCTTAATATTAACATTTTAGTTTTCTAACACGGTAACTTGTATCTTTTTATTTACCTAGATAATCTATCCTTTAATAATAAAATTAAAATGAGAATAATTATATAATTAAGATACAATAATTATAAAAAGAAATCCAATTTAATAAATAAAAATCTTATCCATGTTGAAAATTAATTTTAACACAAGCGTATTAAGACATAAAACCCTGTTTTAACCTTAATCACGGTGATTAATTTTTATTATTTGTATTAATATTTATGACCAGAAATTAATTTTAACTTATTATAGAGTATAAATTATGATTATTAAAAATATGTAATATATTTTATCAAACTAAAATCATATAAGTGACCGAATTTAGTTTAAGATTAGTCAAGGAGACCCGACGAAAAAGCGTTTTTCGAAACAGAAAGTTTTCAAAAGTTTAAAAGTATTAATATAAAAATTCAATATGAAATTAAATAAAATGAACTAAATTTGATTAATAAATATATAAATGAAATAATTTTACTTTAAAACTCATATTACAAATAAATGGATCTTGTAAACTCAATAAAGGAAAAGGAAGTTTTTAATAAAAATATTTATTTTTTAGTATTCATCTAAAAATTAATCTTTTCAGAAAATTTTCAAAAATTTACCCTAAGATAATTTTAAAATTTTTATCCCAAAAATTAATTTTAATATTTTTTCACAAAAAACAATAATTTTTTTGGAGAAAATAGTATTTTCAAAACAAATATGGTCTTTACTAAAAAAATTAAACACTTTTTTACAGATATGTTTTATTTATATAAAAAAATTACATATAATTTTTAAAATGTGTTTTTTCTTATTTATACTGATAAGTTTAACAATAAGGTTATAATGGTCATGTTTAAATAATATATCATGGTTCATTAAAACTCGATGTTGCGTATTATGAAAGCTTTCAAAGAAACTAAATTATTTGAAAAAAATATTTCATAAAAACTTGGGGTGTTACATTATAACCCATTAAAATTAATTTATCCCTCAAAATTAATCACTTTGATAGAAACAAACAAGTATAGTTATACCTTATCATATCCTCAAGTTCCCGCGTAGCTTCTTTAACTTGGTGGTTTTTCCACAAAACTTTAACCAGGTGATTGGTCTTGTTTTGTAGAAATTTATATATACTATATAGAATCTCTACTTGATTCTACTCATAAGAAATATATTTCTCTATTGGTATAAACTCTGAGTTCAGTACATGTGAAGGGTTAGGTATGTACTTCCTCATAATAAATACATGGAACACATTGTTAACTTGAGAGAGGTTCGATGAAAGTTACAAGTGATAAGATACCATCTTGATATGATCAATAATTTTAAAGGGACATATATACCATGGGATTAGTTTTCTCTTATTTCCAAATCTCATTATATTCTTCAATGGAGAATTTTTTAGAAATATATTCTCACCAACTTAAAATTTCATATCACATCAGTGATTGTCGGCATAACTTTTCTACTGAATTGTTGATTCCATTATATGTTGTTGAATGGTTTTTACCTTATCTTCCATTTATTCATCTAAATTAGGTACCGATACTATTCTTTATTCATCTTCATTCTGGCACATTGGATTCGTACACTTCTTTCTATATAGGGATTCATGGGGATTCATCTGAATGCTCGAGTGAAAGCTATTGTTATAAGAAAACTCAACTAGAAGAAGATATTGATCCCAACAAATTTTAAAATCAATATAATGATATCTCAATATATCCTCTAGGTTTTAAATTATTTTCTTAGACTGAGAATCTATCCAAGGATAATATACAGTTCTAAAACTCAACTATGTATCAAGGGATTACTAATGACTTCTCCAAAACATTTAGATAAACCTTATATCTAAATCAAATACAATGGAATATGGTAATTCATGAACCCTTTCCACTTCCATAATGTATATCCTAGAAATCTTCTTCAGAGAGAAATCTTATTTGATAGAGATAAAGTGTGCAGAATTTTTATGGTGATTGACTAAAACCCATATAAAATTATGCCCTTTAGAATATTTTGGGAGTCTAATGAAAAAAACCATGGTGATTTTTCCCATTTCCATTCAGGCATGGGTAATAGTTATAATATACCATTAAGATTTTTATCCCAGCCATAAATTTCATATATACCAAATACCAATATATAAACTTTATGATATCTCTCTTCCTACCATCGCACCAGAAATACTCTTTTAAATCTCAATACATTTATATACATCCAAGATGAATAGAGAATCAAGAAATATGAGCCTCTTTTAATAGAGCCTTCTTCAAATCAAGTATGGATGGAACACATACATTGTTTCAAAACCTGATCATTCCATTATAATTAAGGTTAAAATTAGGAACATTTCTCACCTTCTTATACGACTCCATGTATTGCTTATTTGAATAATTAATATTCACTTGTACAGTTAGTTAAACACCCATTTGATAAAGATAATATTTCTCCCCTTCATTTAGTATTTCCAGATCTATCATTTGAAAATACAAAAATATTATATTTTGTTTGATCCTTATCATGGATAATCTAGTATGATCCTTTTGTCTCAAAGCATCGACCACCCTGTTCACTTTCCTAGGGTGGTAATGTATTGAGAAGTAATAATACTTAATCAGATCCAAAAATATTCTATGTCACATGTTTAGTTATTTCTATTTGAATATATACTTTAATTTATTTTAATATATATATATATATATCACACTATTATCTTTAAATATAATGCATCCGTATCTTTAATGAAAAAATTACCATAACTAACTCCAAATCTTGATTTGGGTAATTTTTATCATGAAACGTCAATTTTATTGAGGAATAAGCTATAACCATGTAATTCTACATGATAACAGAACCCAATACCTTATTTTATACATCACTATAGATTATAAACCCTTCACCACTATTGGTTAATGTAAGTATAGGTGCATTGACTAACCTTATCTTTAGTTACTTAATATTTTTCTCACATTAATTTTTCTAAAGTAACATAGATCCATTTCAAGTTAACTTGGTGAGTGGATTAGATATTAATAAGAAATTATACAATAACCATTGATAATATCCATACAAACCAAGATAATGTCGTATCTCAATCACAGTAGTTGGTCTAGGATAATGTTTAGTAGTATCAATATTTGAGTGACCCACCAATACACCCTTACTTGAGATTATAAGACCCAAAAAACGAAACCTTTTGAAGCTAAAATTCATACTTTTTAAATTATTCATACAGTCTCTCCTTGCTTAAGGTATTCATCACAATTCTCAAGCGATCTTCATATTCTCCCATTCTCTTCAAATAGATAATAGTATCATCTATAAATACTACCATAAAATGATCAAGGTAATATCTAAAAACTCTATTAAATACATTAATATAGTAGGGGTATTAGTAGGACTGAATGGAATCATTATATACTAAAATTGTCTATTACATGAATAAAATGTGGTTTTGGGTATATCTTCCTTATTAACCCTTAATTTATGATATCCATAAAAAAGATAAATCACGGAAAATTATTGAGATCTATAGAATTTATTAAATAAGTTATCAATATAGGGTAGGGGATACATTATCTTAATTTCGATCTTGATCAGCTCCCAATAATCAATGCAGAGTCACATAAATCCATATTTATTCATAATGAAAAGAATAGGTGCACCAAATAAATCCATTTGTAAGATTATCATGGAGTTTCTTATTTAATTCTTAGAACTCAATCAGGACTATTCTATATAGAGTCTTTGAAATTGGTGTGCCACCAGGTTAGAGTTATATTGAAAAATCAACTTCACAATTCGGTGGAATACTAGGTAACTCTTTTGTAAAGATATTAATATACTCCTACAAAATATTTAAATCATCGATGTTGAGTTTCTCCTCAACCATCTGGGATAAAGACCCCCTTTTAATAGGAAACAAGACCTATACAATAGATGTGATTTCCATATGAGGTTTATATTTTTATCACATTGATACACAATCATAGGTTGATTTGGTATATAAAATATGAATTTTCTTCCTAGGAAATTATTGTTAGTTTTATTTAGATAAATCTAACCCATTCCCAACATAATATAAAATTAAACTATAGGAAGAATAACAATATTTGTGGAAATCCAATTCCCACAAACATAAACTAGAGAAGAATAATTTACTTGAGATACGACCATCGTACTATTGGGAGGGTTCACACTACTAATTCAACATCTAATAGTTGAGGATAAGAGTTAACATTCCTAGAGACATTCCATTGTATGAAGGAATTCATATAACTAAACTAAAATATGGTACTTCAATATTTGAGCATACCTATTACCACACCAGGTGAATTATTTTATCTTAAATCCCTTAGTAAAACCAAAATGGTTATAATGATCATCAAGCATCATTTATAGAGTGATCAACTATTCATAGGATATCTAAATCATAACACATTATTTTCAATCTATGACACCTTAGGATTAAACTATGTTATTCATTATCATTATTCAAATACTTCATGATGGTTCATAAAGTGTTTTTGAATTTCTAGAACGTATCCATTGGAAGTGTCAAACCAGGTACATAGTAAGGGAACACTCACCATGCACCAGAATAATGGTAGAGATATACTTGAACAACTCTTTTTAGGTTGATATCCCATAAATGAATATGAAAAAAAACCATGTACACTTATATCATCCAGATAGAGATGTATTTCTAGGAAAATCACATAATATCTCCCTTAACAAAAATTTAGGATGTTATCCTATACTTAGATTATCCTATGGGTTCTTACTAAGGTTTTCTCATCATAGTTTCCAAAGTTTAACCAAACATTATTATAATACAAACTATAGATACCCACTCTTTTCATTAATATATATTACATCATAATAGGTGAATATTCATTACATAACATAAAGATCCATTCCAGAATCGTTTAGGTCTCATGCCTTTGTAAACTCATATAAATAAACAACTGGTTCATAAGTGAACTATATAATCTCCCAATAAGTTCTTCATTACCAGTAACATTATTATAAATTTCATATATAATACCTTTATTTATAACTTGGCGAAAGGAAATGTAATAAAGGGTGATCTTAGATGCCCAGTAAGGGAAAACAAGGGATATATCGACATAATATGAGCATAAGGGTATGATAAAATGATAATAACACTTGAAAACCATAACCAAAATATCATAGATCATAAATGTGATTCATGGAATAAATATTGTCACTTAATAAGACTTTAATCATAAAGGAATCAAATAAAATGATCCATGAGAACATAACATTATAACGAGAAATAAAATTATGACATACACATAATCATAGAAAATAATTTCATTAGTAGTCAAGACTCATTTCCAAGACTATAATAGTAGATTGGGTTCAATCCCCAAATAATTATAGTAGAAAAGGTTCAATCCTAATACTATCTAGTGGATTGGGTTCACTCCATAAAAAATCATAGTAGTCCTGGTTCACTCCCTTGACTATCATATTGGACAAAGTCCCTTATTGAACAAGGTTTACTCTCTATTGCAGTCCTATTTATCTAATATGATCTAAATATTTACCCAATTTATTAGAGGGAGATACAGGTTCCAACCATCACATAATGAAAATATTATATACATATGCTACAGGATCATAAAACATTCATCATATTAGAACCCATGAAAATAAATGGGCATTATAACACATTTATCATATCAGAACCCATGAAAAGAAATAGGTTTTATAAACATTTCATCATATCATTACCCATGGAAATGAAATGGGTTTCATAAAAATATTTTCACCATAAACATAAATCATCTAGAGAAATAATAAATATGGTATCATTGGATCATATCACCTGTAAATATAAAGTAATATTAAAGGATTTCATCTTAGATGGAAAATTATTTTTAAAGATCACTTGGAACATTTCTTGAGGAAAATAACCATTTCACTTTGAAACTAAACTTTTTAAAACTAAATGTTCACAAAAAATTGTGAAAAAAATTTTACTTGAAAATAAATATTTTAACTTATAATGAAATATTTAAAACACTGATTGTTCATGATAGTGGAAAATTATATTCACATCGTATACATTAAAATAAAGATTTCTTTCATATTCTTTGTATAAGACAAATTGGAATTATTTGGAAAAAGACATGAATATTCATTTATTTTAAAAAAAAATTAAACAAGGGTAAAAATTACTTTAAAAAATAATAGAGTAATAATAATAAATTATTGAAAATATTTTTAGAAAACATGGATATATAAGAAAAAGGGTTTTCGACCAAAGAGAGAAATAAAGTCGGTTTCTTTAAAAACTTGTTTTGGAATATTGGGTACATAATGAGAGTAAAATTAAGTGAAAATATGTATTTTAAATAAATATATATAGGATATTATGATTCATTAATTTCTTGGGAAATAGATCATAATATTTCAGCATCAAAAGCATAATCATAAATAATCCTGATAAACAATGAGATTGTAACATCGAACCCTTACCACTTTGGTAACTTTTGAATTGTAAGCCTAATGAAAGAGAAAAAACTATATGGATATGTATATACCATCATTTATATGATAATAATCATAAAATACCTTCATGAAAAGTATATACCCCACATGAAAGAAACAAGTGGTGAATATGGCATATGTCTCTCAAAAATGAAAGAAAGACTAGAAATCCCTTATCTTAAGTCTTAACTTCCTTTGTAAATGTCAAAAACTCATTTATAATAAATAAAGGTTTATTATAAATCTATTAAATAGAAATAATTATATATATCATACCATATATGATTTAATTATTATGTTTTTTACCTTTTTATTAACAATACCTTGTTAAAATCACATTTGGGGTAATAACTACTTTGTTTTTCATGTTTTTTTTGATTTGGTATTTTCAGTAATTTTACTTTGATCATGGTTCCATAATCTCCATAATTTTAACCTTGATATATATATTATATATATTTATTATATATATATATTTATATTAATCCATAAAAGTTATAGATAGAAAATGAAATACACCATTCATGGAGACGGTAGGCCGTACATATGCATTAACGCTATTTCTATTTTCGAAAGGATGGAATGGAAGAAAGTTAAATATTATATCAATTTATATATTCATTATTATTTCATATATCTCACATATATTCATTAAATTTATTCTTATTACCATCCATGTAAAGTGTAATTCGAAAAAATCACATCACTTCTCGAGGTGTTAGTCTGCTGTACACATGAGTAACATTATCATATTCACACTAAATAAAAAGAAATAAGGTATATGTGATATTATAATTTTAGATGTATAATAATATAATAAATATAATATATAAACATTATATAAATCAATTTATACAGTTGTGATAGATGGTAATGGAAAACAAATTACATCAGTCCGCGAGGCTGTAGTCTGCCAAACACACGATTTCCGGTTTTGTTTCCCATTTGATGGAAGAGAAGATGGTTATAGGTTACTAAATAAAAATAATAAAATATAATTATATGGTATATAATAGTTTTATTATATTGGAATTATTGGGACATGAATTAAGGTGTCAAGAGAAGAAGTAAAAAAAGAAAGAGCATATTGAAGGCAACTACCTTCTCTCAGAACAACCTCCATTGGATATCTTATTAGGTATCATAGGATTGGTCTTTTGGGAATAAAAAAATCTATATAATATGTATAAGTATGTTTAATAGATATTATTTCAGGATTTTTTTTATCTAAATGGCATATTTGGTGTGAATAAGTAAGGGCGGAATGTCCCCTTTTATATTTGAGGATGAGTGGTATTTTTATAAATAACCAAGAAATATTCTATATTGAGAAGTCAATCTCATTACATGTGCCTAAATTTTTTATAAATAATGTATTAGAGGTATTATATGGTTGATATATACCTATAACATAAAAAACACATTTTCGTAACATTTTATTCCTTATCTTTTAAGTTTACTTAATGTCACCATTTTAGTTTTCACCACTATAACTTGTATCTTTTTATTTACATAGGTAATTTTACCTTTAAAAATAAAATTAAAATGATCATAATTAGATAATTGGTACCCAATCATCCTAAATATTAAAACCAATTTTTAAATAAAAATTTTATGTGTGTGGAAAATTAATTTTAACACATGCACATGTAACGAGAAAACCCCGTTTAAACCTTAATCACGGTAATTAATTTTTATTTTCTTTATTTATCTTTATAAAAATTAATTAATTTTAAATAAAAAATAGTTTAAATTATTATTTTTCCAAATATGAAATCCATTTTAGTAAATTAAAATAATTTTTTTTATAATTTAATTTAAGATTAATCCTACAGATGTAACGAAAAAGCTATTTTCCAAAGATTTTTTTTTCAAAATTATAGAAAGTTTTAATATAAAAATTCAATATGAAATTGATTAAAATTAAATAAATTGGATTATTAAATATATATTTTAACTAATTATACATTTAAAATAATCCTAAAATAAAATGGATCTTGTAAACTCTTTAAAGGGAAAGACAATTTTTAATAAAAATCAATATTATTTACTATTCATTGAAAAATTAATACTTTTATAAAATTTAAAAAATCACCATAATATAATTTTAAAATTTTGAACCCAAAAATCAATTTAATTTTCTCAAATAAAATTTTTAAAAGTTAAAATTTTAATTTTAATATTTGTTCACAAAATTAAATAAAAACATTTTTTTAGAAAATAATATTTTAGAAACATAGAAAGACTTTACTAAACCAATTAACTAATATTTTACCAATATGTTTTCTTTATATAAAAAAATTTGTTTAATTTTTAAATTATGTTTATTACTATTCATACCACCATGTTTAATGGCTAGGTTATAACGGTCATGTTTAAATAGTATATCACAGTTCGTTAAAACTCGATTTGCAGGTAACATAAACTATTGAAGAAATTAAATTATTCAGAAAAATTAATAAAAAATAAAGGTTTTTCATACCCAATCCATGAATCTCTAGAAGTTTCTCCATTTTACTTCTTGTTTATTCTCTATTGATCTTTATGGGCCCCTTTGAGGTATGTGTGTTTTCCAGTTGTTTTCTTTTCTTATTTCTATATCAACCACAAATATGTTATCTTATTCTTGTAATGAAATACTATGGGGTTAAGATAAACTAATCTATGATTTATATAGATAATTGATATAGTTTCACTTGTATATGGTCTTGTTAGGACCATATCTCTTCATTTTTTATCTATGGTTTTGAAGGAGATGAGGTTTTCTTCATTCTTAAGTTATGTTTCTCTATACAATGGTTACAACCCATGAATTAATTAATGTTATTGTTAATTCCTTTGGTTTGGTTTGTGAAAAAGATTTATTTTATAAAATTTCATCTTTGGTAGCATATAAATGAGGGTTTTTCTTTTAAAAACAATTTATTCACATTATATGTTAGATGAAATATATCAATCATGGATTTTACTCTAAAATGGATTTTCAAGCACAATAGTGCTGATGATTCACTATGAAAATGTTTTATAAAATGTCATCAAGGATAATTTAAGGTTTTTGGAAAATATAGAGAATTGGAAAACTTTTCAGCAATTGGTATTGGTATATGAAAGTATTAGTGAGTGTGTCACCACTAAGGACTATTTTGGTGGTATTTATAGATTATAGAAGGACTCAATATTGATAGGATTCACATTATTCAAAACTAGTGTTCCTTTGGGTTTTCTAATATGTATTCTCATTGTCAAGATCCCACTTGTTCTTGGTTTTATACATGATATTATTGTTTTATGTTTTATTTATCACATGTTTATACTATGATATTTCCTTAGTTATTTATGCTTATGGACTTATTACTAGATCTCATATACTTTTTATATTTTTGATTAATGATAATATAAAATTATTATATATAAACCAAAGGATGTTTGAAAAAATTATTTCTTTTTCAAAATTTATTTATAAACTGGATTGGTTATAAAGATCAAAATAACATTTTCATGGTGTTAGAGATTTTATAGATTCTTAGTGGAATCCTACTAAGATTTAGAGCTCACTACCTACTTTTTCCTTTGAGTGTTTGTAGTCTTAGTTTTTTAGTATAGAGGTTAAGGAAATGGAATCATGTGGTATGTAGGATTCAAATGGTTAATTCCAAATTCATAGTGGTTTAAGATAGAGATAACAGATAGTCACATGGATACTTGGTCTTAGTGTTGGTTTGTTTTGTTTTTAGGACTATCCATTAGCTTTGTTTGTTATATCTCATGGTTGTGTAATTATTATTATACATTATAATTTAGTTTTTATCCTTTTCTTATTATACATTATACATTTGGTGTTTTATTTTAGGGTGAATTCATTCCCTTGGTTTGTATGTTTATACCCAGGTGTTTGTCACCATCCCATGGTAATCGAGAACATGTTTTGAGTCTTGTAACGAGATATCTTGGGTGAAATTTTAGGTTGAATTGGGTTGGTTCATTATAAAATGGCATCAGATTCATACCCAATTAGAAGTGTGTTAATAGTACCTAGGTTTGGTTTGGGGTCGGGTATATTAGAGATAGGACTTTTTGGGGATCAAGGGGTATGTTGAGAGTAGGTTCTTAAAAACCACCTTTCAAGAAGAATCTTTAGGTACCATGGGAATTTAGGATTTAATTTCTATTTTGTGGTTTCTATGAGTTATGGTTTTATATGGTGACCTATGATTCTCATTGGCATGTGTTGCTTTCCTTGGGGGTCATTCTGGATTTGGTTTGTAAAACTAAAGAGGAATCAAGTTTTTATGTTGAATTAGATTTCTTAAAAACCATTTAACGACTAAACACATGGATTTGAATGAATTACGGAGGTTGTAACGTGCTTGGTACATATAAATAAACTAAGTGGATAGTTCTATCCCATATCCAAATCCCTTGGCTCTCATTATTTATGACCCATGGTTCTTGGTTTCCTTGAGTGACTCTAATTTACAGGAAAAGAATCAAGGTGGTTACTAGAACATGTTGATATTAAGAATTAGTTTTAATAGTCTTTATGATATTGTTTATTGTATAGGTGTAGTATAACCAGTTTTATATGTGAAAATTGATTCCATGAAAAATTATTTTAGTTTGAAAAGTGAGGCTTTATTGTTTTCTAGTAAAATGATTCTTGGTTTTAGCTTATGTCTTTAAGATTGGTTGATTAATCATGAAATCCTAAAAAGTGTTTTGGTTTTAAAAATGGTTGATGATATTCATGAAATAATTTCAAACACTTGAATCATGTTTTTATTAAGTTTTAAAACGTTTTTACAGAAATTATTGTCTACTAAGAAGTTTTAAAGGGTGGATTTTTGGAAAACCCATGGTTGTTTTCAGAATGAAATCATGAAGAAAAATTGGATTTGGAAGTGGAATGGAAAATCTATAGAATATTATAATTTTTAAGAGAAGATAGTTTTATAATTATAAGGGTTCATGAAACTTGTTTGGGGTTTTTAATGGATATATATTTTAAATAATTTCAAACATGCATAATTTAATTTTAGATAAAAATGAATTTTTTTTCATTAATTACTATGAATGTTAATAAGTTTAATTTTTTACATGAGGAGTTGTGAGATATTTTTTCTTTATTATTTTATTTTTTCTAATGAAATAAAAGGTAGTTACTTAAAAAATGGATTATTTGTATAATTTATTTTCAAATGTTGTTGGAGGTTTTAAAAAATTAGTAGTTTTTAATTTTTTTTTTCTATAAGTGGGATTTCTTTGAGACATATTTGAAAGTGTTTCTTTTGATTTTTTTGATTTATATATTTGGCCTTACCCTTCTATTTGTATAGGGGTTATCTATAGTGATATAAAGGATGAGATCAGATGGATTTTTTTTCTTTTGATGTATTAGTGAGTCTTCTATAAAAATTATGAGTTTAATTAAGATTATTTCCTTGAGAGTGGTATTTCCTTCATATCTTTAATCCTACCTTGGATCCGAATGGAGTGGTGAGTGTCCTTTATTCTCTCAATTTACATATATAGCTTGACTTGAGAACTTTATAGGTTTCATTGGGTAGTTGAGTCGGTAAGGACTGGTTTTCCTTATTACCTAGTGTTCCATGAGAGAAGTGAAATCTTGAGTGAATATAGTGATCTATATGCTAGTCCCATCAGGTTTACTCTCTATAGTTTTAGAGTGGTTGTGGTTTTGGGATATACATGTTTAAGTGTGAACTTTGGTATCTTTTTAGGATATTCAATTGAGAGAAGTGGATAACCCTAATTTCTCACACCTCATTATTTCAATTATCTAGGTGAAATTTTTTTCTTGGGATAAATTTTTAGAAAAATCTATGCCATGTTTTTTTGGATTTGTAACTTAGACCTGGTGGCCTTCGGTGTGTACATGGATAAAAAGGTTTATTTTAATGACTGATCAGGAAAAGAGTTCCATCAGAGATATGTAATTAGCGTTTAGATATTGGGGGACCACCATGCTAATATCTCTGTACCTAATTTACCATAAATTCATTTTTTTAACATAATAATAGATAAATTTCATTTTTATTCGAGGAATTTTTTGTTTGGATTTTCTTTTTGTTATGTGAGACATGGTGGATCTTCTAATCTGGATTGTTCCTTTATAATTATCTTTGGGGCAGTTTGATCTGGTGATGTTTTGAGTGTTTCTTTTGGGTGGCCTATTTTATAGGTATGTTTTAGTCCCTTCTTTGTTGGATGAATCTAGTGAGATCATATGTTTTTCCTTTGGTTATGTATGGTAATCTTGGGATATCCCATTATATAATATATATAACCCTTGTTTCTATGTTTCTTCTCTCTTATATCGATTCAATTTATGGCTGTTTCACCATTTTAAATAGAATCTAAATTTTTTAGAGACCTATGTTATGTCCCTTTTCTTTTATAATCCTTGTGTTGAATAGTGCAAAAACTTAGACTCTTATGAAAGGTTGAAATTTCAGTTAACATGAGCTCCAATGTAGATTCATCCTAAGCCTAGTTGGGTTTTTTCAATGGTACTATGAAGCCTTAGGAATGGAGTTAAGATATACATTAATGTCATAAAATGGGTAATGGATTAAGGATTTCACCAATTATTGCTTCATGGAAAGAATATTTCTCACCATGACCTTAATTTTCTCAAAGTTTTACATTCTCTCAAAACTTGTTGACACTATATTCTCATAGTGATGTTTATGATATATAAAGATCATAAAATACTGAAGTGTAATTTTTCCCAGTGGAAGCAGATTCTATGATAGAAATATTGGGTTAAGGGATTTATGATAATTGGTTTTGATATTGGGAAAATTATTATAAAATTATTTTTTACCATAGACACTTTTAAAATGGAATCACCAACGTAGATTGTAAAGAATTAATAGAGGAAGGATTCTTAGTGAACATTTTTGCAGTAATGTCATGGGATTTGTTTTAGGATCTTGTGAACTCATATGAAATTTTTTTTATTAATAATATTTTCCTTGGTAATTTGGTTTTTACTTAAGAAATATGGTAATACTAATTGGCAGTTTTTAAATGAAACTTTTCATGGTGGGGAGACCTTGAGTTTCTAGTTTCAGTCTCCTAATAGTTATTTGTGTATTCTGAGGTAGTTGGATATTTTGAATGTTTATTTAGGGTTTTTTATACTGAGAACATATTCCTAGTTGGTACATTGACTCAAGGGTTACCAGTATGTGTCATGATATGAGACATCAATGTTAATGGCCCAGAGTGATATGATCAATAGTAGACTTTATGTCACGATGCCTTGCCTACTAGAAAGGTGATCCAAGAACACTATGAACCTCCTAGTTTAGTATAACCCTATCCATTTCATTATGTATGTTGGATGAAGGATCCATGGAACACATAATTTCCATACCACAAACTCATATTGGAAAAAATATACTATTAGGGTGACAATTAATTGACTCATGAAATCAATTTATATCTTCCCTACTAAAGAGATGTTTATGGTAGATGAGTTTGAACATTTTTATTTTATTGGGGGTTAAAATATCCATGGTCTTCCATAAGTTACTATTTTCTATATATACATTTTTATTATTTCTCAATTATCAAAGGGATTTATAAATGTGGGGGGTTCTCAATTGAAGTTAAGTGTGACATTTAATCTTCAGATGGATTTTATTATTTGATGAATCCTATAATTTTGGAAGATATGATTTAGTTGGGCATGATTATTTTCAATGGGTTTTGGTTTATGACCTATTTTTCAATTAATGATAATCACTTTTAAGCGTCATATGGGAAGCCTTTTGGATAACCTTGATGTTGGGAAAGGGTAGGAAAACAGTCTCTGGTAGTAAAAAGTATTTTTCAAGGGAAACAATGATAGTGTGTTTATCAAAAAAAATTTAGTTGTAGTTTTTCACCATAAAAAATGTTATGGAGACCGTCATCATTTTCTATTTTTGGTTACGGTAGGTGATTAGGGTTTTTTCTCATGGATTCATCTCTCATGGGATATTTTTTTTGGGGTAAACATGGTAAGTGGAACTAGGGTTCTTTATTCTTTTTGATTCCATTTAATGAAACTATAAGGTGTCTTATTAGTTATACTTTCCGTATTTCTAGACATCGATTCATGAAATTTCTCTTGTTTTAAAATTGTGAAGGTATCAACCAGATTGTTCCCATGTAGTTAAATGGGAGTATGTTTATATTAATCCTGACACCTTAGTAGTGGTGTAGCTAGTTTAGTTTATCGATCACCAGGATAAGGTGTTTCATGATAATTTTTTTTCCTTAAGTCCATGTACTATGGAAGTGTATATGGGATAGTTAAGATATGTTAGAGTGGGAATCATTGATTATGGAGTAGTATATTTATCTATTTTCTAAGTTGATAATATTGAGTTCTATATGGGGGTATAATGTTTCATGTTGGGGAGAATTATAACATCTTATGAGTCACTGATATGATCAATTTTGAGCTTGGTTTATCTCTTTTGTAGCTTAAGAGGTTTTTAGGAGTTAGAGGTGAAAAATTTAGATATTCAGGGAAAATATGTTAGGTTCACTGTTTAGATGCATGGTTTATATAATCATGCGATAACTGTGAGATGTAGATATGTGGTTTTAAGTGTTGTTTTCCAAGGTTTGAGCATGTTTTTTCTAACCATTTATATCTCAAGGAAAACCATGTGGATGTTTATAATTTTCTATAGTGGATATTTCTTTACTTGAGAATTGATTTTTAAACCATGATACATTTTTAGGGAAACCATACAACTTGTATTTCAAGGAGAATTGTCCACCATATGGTTATCACAAAGTTTTCCAAACCGTGTGGTTAATCTATATAGCCAAATACTAACTTATTAAAATTAAAATTTACCATAATTACCTTGGTTATTTAACATCTAAACACATCATAAATCATCATTAACTTGATCCAACCTCTCTATGGCTCTCTATTAGATTATACCTATGGATCTATGGTTATTCTCCATCAATCTTAATGGATCCCTTCATGGTATATTTTTTTTACATTTATTTTCTTCTCTTATTTATATATCTACCTTTAATATATCATATTATTTATGTCTGGAAAACCTATGTGGGGTATGATTACAGAAACTATGGTCTAAATTTATAATTGATGGTGTTTGTCCTAGATCTAGTCTTGTGAGGATGAGATCTATTTTTTCCCATCTCTAATTTTGAAGGTGATAAGGTGTTTCTAATTTTTAAGGTATGTGTCTATATAAAATGGTGTTAACACATGAATAACTTTAAGATGTTATGAATTCCTTTGGTTTGTCTTGTGAAAAATATTGATTTGATGAAATTACATCTTGGGTGGCATAAAAAGATAGATTTAAATAGAGTTTTATTTAAAAATAGTTTATGGGAATTATGTGTTCTATGAAATGTCTCAATGATAGAATTGACTCAAAAATAGATTTTCAAGCATGGGAGTAGATATGATTCTTTTTGAAAATGTTTAATAAAATATGGGCATGAATTATTCAATGTTTTTCACAAACATATCACATTGGGAACCTTGAGTGCATCAGGTATAGAGATATGAAAACTTTATTGAGTGTGATACCATTAGGGGTTATTTTTGGTGACATTAATAGACTATGGAAGGAATCAATATTGGTAGGATTAAGGTTATTACCATACATTGTTCCTTCATATGTCCCATTATGTATTTCTATAGGTTATATCCCACTTATTCTTGTTTTTATAAATGATTGTCTTATTTCATGTTTCATTTCTCATAAGATTGTGCTATGATATTTCTTTTTTTATTTCTACTTATGCCTCTATTTTTATATTTCATGAAGTTTTCATATTTCTAGTTTATAAGAATATAAAATAATTATAAATAAACAAAAGAGTGTCTTACAAAATGATTTCTATTTTGAATTTTTTTATATATTTGGTTTTTAAGTATATAACTAATAATGTCAGGGTGTTAGACTTTGTATAGATTCTTGGTTGTATCCTATTGAGCTTTAGTGCTCACACCTTAAATTTTCCATTGGGAATTTGTAGTCTTGGTTTTATAGGGTATAGGTTAAGGGAAGGGTGTCATGTGGCATAGTGTCTTCCCATTGTTTGTTATGTCTTCACAGTGGTTTGATATGAAGGTAACAGATAGTCACATAGATACTTCATTTGTTTTGTTTCAGGGACTTACCATTGAATTTATTTGTTATGTATTATTTTTATATACTTTTTATTCCACATTATAATCTATTTGTTAAATTTTTATTATTATATGTGAGACATTTGGTGTTTCATTTCAGGGTGAAATCATTATTTTGGTTTGTAAGTCAGTACCTAGGTGCTTGTCACTAGCCCATGGTGATATGGAACATGCTTTAGGTCTTATGTCGTGCCAGCTTGGGTGATGTGTTAGGTTGAACCCAGTTGGTTCCTTATAGTTTTTCTCCATATCCATATTCATTAGGTTAATTAAAGAGTTTATTCTCTATAATTCAATTATTGGTCATTTTCTACTATCTTTAACTATATTTATAATGGGTTTAAAAGAAACTTTTAACATTTTCTACATAGGTCATTTTTGATATTCCTTAAAAAAGTGTGAAAATAATATTCTTTTTTAAAATTTCTTTTGTGAAATAAATTTCCTAATTTTATAACTATTTTACTTAATAAATATTTCTCTTTAAGTGTTCATAATTTTCTAAAATAATATCTATCTTTTTTGTTTTGTGAATTCTTCATTTTAAGTTTATCAAAAAAGGTTATTTCTTCTTATTTTACAAATATATTTTCTAATTCTCTTATAATATTATATATTTTATGTTTTATTTTCATATAATTATGGAATTTATTAACCCATTTTTTAAATCATCATATTTCTATGGATTAATTTAAGAGTTTGTGATTATGGGTTGAAAAGTAATTTTTATAAGTTTTTTTTGGTAAAGTGAAAGATAATATGCATTTTATTCATATTAAGGTTCATGTAAATTATAGATGATGATGGGTGGGACCAAGATATAACCCTAATTAATTGGGTAATGGTAAATTCTTTAAATATAAAATATTTTAATTAAAAATTTAAGTCATTACATCACTTGTTTATGATGTTGGAATTAACTGATAAAGTTATTCCATCACGAATGATGCTGGAATTAACCAGTTACGTTATTCCATTGAAAGGGTGATATGAATATGATTTTATAAGTGGTATTCATGATTATTCTATTGTTTTATGATTTATTATTATATTTTCTTATGGATATTTTTATGAAAATAACATGATTTCAAGTTTTAACGTAAGTTTATGTTCTTTTAAAATACCAATCTTCTTTTTTTATAGGAAGTAATTTTCAAGGGTTTTCAATTATTTCGATGGCCTAATGAGTTTTTATTACTTTTATATCCCTTAATGAGTTTTATGATCATACCATATTTTGAATTTGTTTTCACAGGGCATAAGGGTGGGTATAAAAAATTATGAAGTCAAGATCCAGATATGAGATGTCGATTTTGAATGAAGAAATATTCTCATTTAAACAGTATAGTCTAGTGATGAAAATTTCCGTATATAGGTACATTTTAGTTTTTTTATATAAGGGAATTATTAGTTATCTAAATCTCTAAACCTAAAATGTTAACGAGTGAAATTAGATAAGCTTCTTCCCCTTATTATCTCATGAATTTTACCCCAACTATGTTGGTTGGCCTAATAACCCCTCCCCCTATGCAGGTGAGGGAAGCTCATCGACCTCATCGAATCCTCCATGAACTAGGGTTAATACCCATTTCACCCTTACAAACTTTCTTTAATCTTTTCTTTACATGTCCCTAAGGATGAAGGTCCATGGGGTTGGAAATGGAGTCATGATATTTCCATTATCCATGTTAGAATTCACAGAAGCCTTTGAACTTTATCACTAATATATGATGGATTTATTTAGAATCCGATGAACATATAAATATTATTTTAAAATATTCATCAACTCCAGATGGGTGTTGAAATATCACAGGATGGTATGTTTTATTGACCCAAATAATTATTTTATTAATCTTACAAATGACGATGAGCTCTCTCTCAGTTGGTTGAAAGGTATGAAAATGTTTTATGGATTTTAGTTATTTATTTTTCAATGGTCCTATGATTTCTATATGATGTGATACCCCTCAATGGTATAAATTTGGGAAAATATTTCCATTCTATTGCTATATTTTCAAAATCCTAGTATCCTAAGTATGATTATAAATTCAGACAGTTGATTATTATGTTTAAACAAATGGATAAAAGTTGGATGTAATCCCATATCTCTAGATATATGCATGGATTTTGATGTATCAAAAAATTTAATAGATTCTGTATGTATTGAGGATGAATAGGAATCTAGATGTATTCAAACGGTACACTTTAAATCATGGTGTGATTTTTATTTTTCACACGAGATTTTGGGAAACCTCAACCAATAATTTCATTGACCATCAAAACAATTGGTTGGATTATCTGATTTCTATGTAACTGATTCTAGTATTGAAGGAATTGGTGAGTTTCTAATTGAATGGAAGTCATATATCCATTTCATAAGAATTTCTACATAGGGTGGTTCATCTTCCTCGAGGATGGGGGTGGTAGAGGACTTAGTTACTATAGGTCGTTCACTTAAGAAAGGTATTGTAGGTTTATAGTCTTTATATTCCATGGTTTTGTGTCCTTCTATTGTTCCAATTAGTAGTCCTAGGGTGAATTCTAATCATCCTATAACTTGTCCGGGGAAAAAGTATGATGGTATGGGTATAAGGGAGGATCATGTGAACCATAATATTATCTAGGAGGCTTCATAGGACTGGAACATGGATTGACTAATTTATGATTCAATACCTAGTAGGATCCATCAGTGCTCTACAACTATGAAATTGGGGCCAAGATAATTTTCATATACTATCACCACATTGAAGGTAGAATACAATAAGAATCAACCTATTTTGGAGACCACCAACTAATTTGGGAGTCTGGGACTTCTACTACCAAATAATGATGAAGAAGAATGGAAAAAATATGAAGGCGAAGGGTTTAGGTGTAATAGAATTTGATAATGTCCAGAGCTGTAAGTTCATTCAGAATAAGGAATCTTCCATTGAAACTTATAATAAGTTCATTAAATTGGATAATGATGTGTATGATTCAATGAGGGGTGGAACAAAGAATAGGAAAAAATATGGGGAAAGCAATTAGAGTGGTTACATGGATGAAAATGATTTTGATAAGGAATTTGATACCTAAACATGTTATTCTGAGAGAAAATAATAGACTAAAGAATAGGATTTTCTTTGGGCCACTCTCAAGAAGTCCAAGAAATCATTGGTTGACTCAATGGATTTAACATGACTTTGAAGGGGGTGAGTGCATGGAAAGAGTATCCATCTTTTCCTAGGCCTGTAGTCAC
This sequence comes from Viscum album, assembly GCA_963277665.1. Lineage (NCBI taxonomy): Eukaryota > Viridiplantae > Streptophyta > Magnoliopsida > Santalales > Viscaceae > Viscum > Viscum album. The sequence continues at coordinate 1,892,766,082 of OY728165.1, forward strand.
AAGATTATCTAGTAACGATCTCTCTCATATAAGGATGTCCATAGAAGTTTCTAAATATACAATCTAGAAACATCAAGTAAAACCATTCCAAAAGATCTCTATCCCCAAAACTGCTATTGAGGACCCAAGAAAGATGGAATAAGGGGTAAACTCATTTACCCAGAATTTTTCAAGGGAGATGAATTCTTCCTACCCATAATTCGGTAGAGCTTCTCCCAAGAAATTTAATACAAACCATACCACCATAGAGATAACTAAGGAGGATTTCATGAGATTTTATGAGGAGATATATCCTCAGGGACACGATAAACCATGTGAGCAATGGTTTGATTCGTAGCTTAATTAAAATTTCTAGGATATTGGTCATGAACAGTTCCCTATAGATGAGTAATTGGTGGATATGAATATTATCAACTCTGACATTGATGATGGTATCCGAATTTATCTTTAAAAGTATATAGGATGCATATTATGGAAATATAGGAGTGACCTCTCTAGGTTGAAGAGTAATCAGGAACATATATTTCTGTCATCTATATATAGAGCATGATATCCATGACCTTTCCTTGACGTGTCAACTGGAATCATGATCATATTATTTTATTCATTTTCCCATTGACTATGGGTCATGTATTGAGGTATAATATACCCTTACTCATGCATTATTTTGAACTTGGTTAGTGTTTATTCTTGTTTTTTATTTGTTTTTTGGATAGATATAGATGTCTCTATATTTGGTAATTCTTTATTTCTTGTATGATGGGTTGAGATGGGTTTTTATGAGGGTTCCCACTAAACCCCTGAAAATTTTCTTTTCTAGAAGATAAAAAAACAATGATTTGGATGTAAAAGGACATGAGAATTTAAGTAATGCAATATTTACTGTATCTCTTGTAGTTATATAATAGTTAACTTTTGTTTATTAATGTTCATATCTGAATAAGGTTTAGAAAACATTATATATAGGATATTTTTAGTCTAGGATAATTTAAGAGTTTTGGACATCATCTTGAATTTATAAGTTCAAGTTTGAATATAATCTCAAAGGAATAGATACTATTTTGAGGTCATATGTGATTATATTCTATGGTGGTTGATGATATTCTAGGATAAATTTATTTGTTTTTTTGAAGAATACATGGTTATAGTATATATAACCCATAGGTTTAATATGTTATTTATTGTAAAAGTTATTTGGTAAGAATGTTATTTTGTTTTTGGGGAAATATTCTTAAAGGTATAGATAACCTTTAGGGTTAATACATTATTTTATATTGAAGAAATTATTTTCAGTTGGGCTAAAGTGATATTTGATTTTAGGAAAATAAGTTGAGTAGTATAGATAACCTCAGAGATTAAAAATTGACATGCTGACAAGATGAATAAAGTTATTTTCTGAGAAAGGGTTTCTATTTTTTTGTGATCATTAAATGATTATGGTATACTTTTGTCTATTATGTGATTTTATATCAAATTTTATGATATTATCTTAGGGATAACGATTGATTTATTAATTGAAATCGTATATTATTATTTTTTACGCTCTAGTGATTTTGGGAATTTTGAGATAATATTATTATATTTTTATAAAATATATAATTTGGGTATATAAATATTTGGTATGTGAAATTATGAAGGGATTTATATTGTTTTGGGATAAAAGATAAGTTAATTTTATAAGAATAAGTGATCGGGTTTTTATGGTTTTAGGGTTTTTTAATTGGGCATTCATGCATTGAAGAGATTTAGGGTTTAATTTTTTATGAAATTATTTAAGTTGAAAACAAGATATTATTATTTATTATTAAATTTTTGATATTAAATCATTACATCTTTATACGACGTTTTATTCATATTTCGTTGGGTGTTATATTTACTCTTGATAACTATTTTAGTTTTATTGTAATTGGTTAGAAGTAGGATGAATAACATGCAATAAAAATACTTCATACAAGAATTTATGTTATCCATTAGTATATCTCATGATCCATTAAGAGTTTGTTTTAATGCATCAAGTATGAAAAATTTATCTTATTTATTCATATTTTGGAATGTAATAGAAGTGAAAACTAGTCAAAAAACATAACCAATGGATGAAATTATGCTTATGGAATGGAAATAGACCATCTAATTATGTTTTATCAAATACTTTATCTCATTGCTAAATTAATTCATCAATATTAAGAAAAATGAAGATAAGTACATCAAGTTTTATATGTAAAACATAACCTAACTATCAAAGTATTAATTATAAAATCATTCACATGTATAAATATTATAAAAGTAAAAACTAGTTTTAAAGGAAAAAATATTTATAATAAATTTCCTAGACTTAACAAAGAAATTAAAGTTACTAATTTTTAGGATCCATTTTCAAGATCTCCATTATATTAATTTGTTTTTTATTCTTTATTTTATCCTTTAAAATACCTTGAAATTAAAATTTTACTCTTTTATAATCATTTCTACTGAATTTATAGTCTCTTCCCCTCTCTTATGTATTTATAGTTCACGCACCATTTTATTTGTAACTTTTTCTTAGTTGAATCTATATACTTTAATTGGGTCATGAGATATCTCATTTAAATATATTTTTATAAGATTAGTTTACTCTATCTTAATATTTTATTATATTGTAATTATCATTTCATTTTTAAGAATTTATATTTCTTTTCTCACTATTCATAAGGGTTTTCATCTCAAATTTTCCTTCTTTATTATATGTTTTGTATGGTGTGCACACTTCACTATTGAAATATCTTATCATAATTTATATATTATTCAAGTTATTTACAATTCCATTAGAGGTTCTACATTTTATTAGCTTTTTATTTAAATAGTACCAAAGTCACAATGGTTTTTCTTGACTCAATAATTTTTTTCTTAAGTCATAATCATTCTTCATTGACTATATTATTATATGATTGTTATATTTTACCATTATCTTTCTTAGATAGTATTTTTTTATCTCTGGGAAATTATATTTTTCAACTATTTTCTTATTCTTTTGTGAATTTCAAAGATTTTATTAATAATAATTTCCATCCTCTGTGTTAATTATTTGTCTCCTATATTCCCATATTCTTTCTTACCATAAATGTTTTCCTTTCTTATTTTAGAATATAAATATGCATTAACTTCTAGAAAATTCACATCTCATATAGTCTCTATATATAAAGAAATGATATATATCCTTTTTATGTAAGTTTCCTTAAAAACCTTTCAAAAAACTTAAATGGTATTTATTTATATTTTTATATTTTTATTTTAGTGTACACTCCGCATTTATTATATTTATATCTATTTCATTTCAAAGTACAGTTATCAAGGATTAAATTAAATATAATGGGGTTTCAAGTCCCCTTACACCCTTTGAAATGGATTTTGATTTTTTTAATTTAATTATATGCTTCATAAATCCTTACTCATCGTACATGAGATAAAAATGCAAGGATACAATTTCTTTAAGGGGTGAGAATGTGACAACCCATGTATTTTTAATAAGATATCACTTTTATGGTTTATTAATATTCATGATTATAAATTTATATATACAATTTAAACATGCATATATAATTATCTAATATCTGAAATGATATTATATAATCAATTATATTCTAATTAATCTTTTAAAATTAATATGTTTGGTTTGTGAAAGAAAATGTGCTTCATATAATGGTAAAATATATTGTTTTAAAATGATTTATTATTATAATATATTTAAATAATTATTTAAATTTTAAATAAATGGATATTTATGTTAATTTTATAAATTTTCATTGAATTTTATTATTATTAGAATCTTAAAAATAATTATATCTTATTGTAGGGAAAGTATATGATTTTTCATTTGAAAAATAAATAGTTTTTATTCCAAATAATTTTTTCCATGAATTATATGATTTTATTTAAAAGTTAAATTTCTAAATTTTTTTCATTTTAAGTTGATAAAATGGAATTATTTTTTAATTTCATAATATTTCAATAGTATTAGGGTGAATTTATTCTGATTTTTTTTGTTAAATTGATTTTTTGATAAGTGGTTATAAAATACAATTTTTATGATTACTGTTTCTTCTATGACATCATCATGATATAAAAATGAATAAAAAGTAAATAATTTTTTTATTTACATAAAGTAATATATATCATAAAATTATTCTCAAAATTTCATCCAATTAATATAAAATTAATTTTGTTTCAAGATAAATATGAAAATATTTATCAGTGCCGACGTAATGCCTATGCTATATTATAAAAGTCAAAATGAATTCATTTATTCTAATATTTATGATGGGATAAGTATAAAATAGGATTTATAGATAAATATGATTAATAATAAATTATTTTTATATATATTTCTTAATTTTAGATTCATACAACAACATAACAATCCAAATGCTTACCCAATGCTTATGTAAGGTAAGAAAAGTCAATATATTAACTTAAAATCTTTTTCTTCAAAGGAATAAAAATAAAGATACACCATGAATGGTTCTAGATGAAAAAATTGATGGGCAATAAACTATAATTATGTTATTAATTTATTTTTTTATATATTAAATAATATATATATTACCCAAAATTCTTATGCAACACTGATGCAACACCTATGCAAGAAAGAGAAAAGCCAGTGTAAATGGTTTAAAAAATATGATAAGTGATATTATTAGGATGAATTATGGTCTATCAAGTTTTTATAGACCATAATGATAGATAATTATTTATTTAAATATTTGAATTTTAATTATATATTTATCTTGATATTTTTAACATCAAATAATGAAAATAACCCTTAAAATGAAATTAAAGGGTATTTAATGTTAAAAAATAATTAATAAAATAATAAATAATTTAATATTATCATGAGACAAGTGTGTTGGGTAATAGTTGAGAATATCACTCAATTTTCATTTATGAACCTATTAGTCTTTTAAAATTTCATTCTTGACCCTTAAATACTCATTATTTTGAAAACACCGTTGAATTTTTCCTATAAAAAGGTACTCATTATAACCTTTTCAAAGAACATTTCAAATTAAATTTTGCCAATATCACCTTCCCAAATTCCTCTTTTTTACATCCATTTCGATTTTCATAAACCTCCATTCTTATAGAAAATAATTTCTACAAAGGATACAGACTCAGTCTGAAGGATTTGATTCAAAGGGAAATGTGGATATATGATAAATGAGGGGAGTAAGGACTTAAGGTAAGGGTGTTTTATTATTTATATTTTCATTACATGTTTTGAAATATTAATATTAACCATATTTATTATATGAAAATATTATTTATTTTATTTCTAGAATTTTATTCCTTATATTTCAATGATTGGGGTATTTTCCACTATATGTGACTTTATTTATGAAGTCTTAAAAATAATATTTTAATATTTTCTACACGGGTCATTTTTAACTTTTTATAAAAGTGAAAAAAGAATCTTATTTTTTAGATTTTTTCCTATGAATTTCTTTTCATTCCATTATAGTTGTTTTAATTAATGAATATTTATCTTCATGATTTCATATTTTTCCAAATATATTTTTAACTCTATTATTTTACGATTTTTTTCATTTCTATAGATAATAAAAGAAAAGGTAAGTTCTTATTATTTTTAAAAGTAAATTTTTATGCTATTATAATATTCTATATTTTTCATTCATTTTCTTCTCAATAGGTAATTGGTTAAATAATTTTGGAAATAATCATATTTTTATAGGTTAACATAATAGTTTGTGATTATGGATTGAAAATTAAGTTTTTATGAGGTTTATATAGTAACATAAAAGAGATTATCCATTTAATCCATGTTATGATTCTTATATATTATAGATGATTAAGGGTGGGCCCAATATACAGTCATCCAATGCATTAGGTAATTATTTTCTCTCTCGAGATATGATGTTATAATTATCCAGTTAAGTTATTCCACTATGGGTTTATGATGTAAAAACTAACTGATTATGTCATTTTATTATGAGTGATACTATAATTAACAGGTTAAGTTATTTCATTGAAATGGTCATATGAATATTAATTTCCAAGTAACCTTGATTATTATTATATTTTTTTATGCTATATTAAAAGATTGTTTTATAAAATTTTTTATGAAAAGACATTTATTTCAGGTTTTAGAATAATTTTATTTCATTTTTAAAGCTCTAGCTTCCTTTTTTAAAGGATGTAATTTTTAAGGTTTATCTTGTAATTCAATGGACTAATAGGTTTTCTCTAGTTTTATACCCCATTTTGAGTTTTATTCTCATCCATTGTTTTGAAATATTTTTCAAATAGACTAAGTATGAGTAGAAATGAATATGAATTATAGATCTAGATATGATTTTTTCGTCTTGAGTGAAGAAAGAGTATCATTTAAAGAGTTAGATTTTGTGAAAAATGTCTATATATAGGAAAATTATGGGTTTTTATGTGTGGTATTTTTTAGTTCTATAAAACTCTGAACCTAAGAGGTTATGGGAATGTATGTAATGAAATATTTTCTATAAATGTTATAATTAAGGAACTATTATGTTTAATTCGTTACACATACACATCCTATTTCCAAACACCCACTAGATCCTCTACTTGAGATTCCAACCACTTAGTATACCCTATACCCACCTAATAAATCTCACCCCATTCCTTTTAAATTTTATTTCCTAGAGAAAGACTCCTTTGGGGAAAACCCAAAAAACCCAAGGACACACCCTTTATAAGCTTAACAATCAAGAATCATTAGAAAAAGAGATATACCTTAAAGCCTTATACTTTTGAAGAGTATTTGTTTATATTGATGAAAAAAATGATTACTTAACCAGGACAAGCCTTAATGAAACCATGAGTGATTCATTCAAAAATTTTCATAAGCATCAATTTGATCCACCTTTTAAACTAATTCAAAATTAAGTTACTTAGGATGGAGTTTATCTTACTACATATAATTTCTTTTCTTAAGAGCATTTTTAATTTTTTTTTCTAAACCAAAACTTTTCTTACAATAAGATTCTCTATTTTTATGACTTTTATCAAAGTTAAGTTGGATGATGATGATGAAAAATATTGACAATATAAGTTTTTATTATATGAGTATGAGGTTTAAATTACTTTAACTATGAAATTTATTAAACGTGTTCCATTGAAATGATTACCCCTTTAGAACTCATCATATCCATCAATGGTACAAGATCCATATTTTACTAAAAAAGAGTCTTCTTTGGTGTTCCTTTCATCAATTAGTTATTTAGGAAGGTTATCATATCAATCATATCATATATGAATATTGTATGATTGAATATACAACTATTTGTTTAATCTATCATATGAATAAACTCAATACTATACCTCTAGTATCCTTCCCAAGGTTTACCTAGTGAAGTGTAACCCAATGAAAAATCCAAGAACAAACAGTTAATCCTATTATGGTCACCCATTACTTCCATTTTCTAAACAATATAATTAATGGGCACCCAAATTTAGAAAAAACTAATAATTTGAATGATCAAGGTCTTGAAAAGTGCTAACATTGGAAGGAATCTAACACTTAGTATTTTTAAAGGGGATAAAATCTCATAATCTTATCTCATGTTATTTTTTAGGAATATATGGATGATTATAATTTTTTAGTTTGGAATATTATTTTTCCACCAAATTAGAATGATAAAATAATATTGATGCATAACCCATTAAACAACTCTTAGAACAAGTCAATGTTAAGGAAGAAGAAAAATAAATTCAATTAAGATACCTATCATATAACTCCCTATATTCAAGTATGATTTTTTTTAAAAAAATTATCACCTTAAAATAACAAATATATTCATTAATAATGTAAAAAATTATATTTATGAATAATAAAGAATGGAATAAAATAAATGAATAATTCATAAATTTAAACAATATATAAAAAATTTGTGAATAGTTCATAAATAAAGTGAATTATAAATATTTTATAATTTATCTATTCATTATGCAAATTCCATAAATAAGTAAAAACAAAATATTTATGTTTATTTCTATTATGAAATCCTCAATATTTTTTCATAATTATATGATATTTTCATAAATATATGATATTAAATGAAATATAAATACTTTATATTACTGTTTTATTATGTAAAAAATTTACATTATATAAATATAAAATATTTAATATTATGTAATCCTTTCATCAATTATCAAAACTCCTTTTTTATGTGGTTTAAATAATTTCTTAAATATTTCATTTAATTTAAATAAATAAAATTAATTATTATGAATAATTCATAATTAAATATGAAATCCTTTATATTTTTCCTTATTTTATAATTTCTAAACCCTTTATAAACTAAACTAATAATATCCATATAAACATTTTATATCCAATTCATAAGACATTCTATATAATATAAAAAAGGTATTTTAATATTAATAATTAATATTATGGAATTTTTATTTAATAAATTATTCATAAATATTTAATTAAATAATTATAAACAATTTATAATTACTTAATTTATAACCACTTTTTAAGAATATTATTAGGAATCATATTCCTTTTTTTTCATCTCATTAAACTTAGTATCCAGACTTCTTAACTTCATAGCATCCAACAATACTATGTTCGTCACTTCTATTTTCTAGTGAGAACTATTTTTAAGTTTATAATCATAATAATCCTTGGAACCTATTCCATTTAAATTTTACATGAAATCTTTTGGAAACCAGTTTAATTATTTACCACCATACCCTAAACCTTTTAGGATATTAAGTGAAATTTTAATTAATTGGAAAAATATATTTTTTATTAACTTTGAACTTCTCCAAGTTCAATGAAACTCCCAATATCCTCTTGATCAATATATTCTCTTCAAAATATCATGCTAAGACACACAAAATACTCTTTGATAGGAAAAAACACATATTACTTCTTAGTAGGAATATTTAAATAATAAACTATTACATTCATATATTATATTGTATTATATGAGTTTAGAGAAATTTATGTAATGAATATTTTATTCTCCAACATATTCCACTGATGGCGGTGAGGTAAAATATTGATAAATTCTATTATCCTGGATAAAATATTTTTATACCTATATTCTTCTCAAGTTTTTTATAGAATCTAATGAACTATAAACTATGTGTATCAAATCCATCATCTCATATTGTTCATAACAATACTTTGTTAACAAATTAAATTTTGTTATAACATAAGAGAACTAAGATAAAATAAAAATCATTTATTTAGATTAATTTGATCTTGAAATATTCTTATATATTCAACTCTCTAATGTTGAAACTATATGATTTATCATTTTAATGTAGACTATAAGATCCGATTCTATCCCTTTATTTGTAACTTCTATATATTTATAACAACTGTAAAGTATACAATTGGTATCATATAACATTCAAAATAAAAATCCATGATTTCTATAACACTATTACATAAAATAGAAATTACATGGATCATATCAAACCCCTTTAGATATTTTAGACAATTATATGATATAAAATTATTACTCTCCTTCCTAGAACATTATTTAGGTTTCAATTACCTTGACTGCCCATTGGAAGAAACATCACGAGATACCCCCACTAAATTTTCATCTTTCAGTTTTAACTTTCACCCACTTCAATAGATGATACAACACTAGAACCTTAACAACACATTCCTAGTACATTTATCATCGAATCTTTTAAGAAAATTTGGAAAATATATATTGAACTTATTCACATTATTATAGAGTTTTCATTTATGAAAATAAATTTTTTTTTAATAAAACAATCCTTAATTTAACCTTTAGTGGATCATTTTTTTTCTTCTTATAACCATGTATATTCAATTATTGAGAAACATCAACTGTTGGTTGCTCAAGAAAGCATTACCTTGACACATATTATTTTCTTCTTATTTATGATAAATTATTATGTTTTGTACCAGTCAAAGAAGTTTCTTACAATTAATGTTCTTCTTTATCTAGTATAAATCTCAAATTTAAGATCGAGGATGATTATTATTATGATGATGATGATGACATATTATCTATAATAGAAGATTTTATTAGATGATTATCATATTTAAATTCATTTAATAAGGAATTTTATTAAATGATCCCATAATAAAATGATGATCCATTTTAAACACACCAGATCAATTAGTGGTCCAAGATCCATATTTCACTATGAAATGAGTTCGAATTATCATTCCTAGCACAAAGTTTTTATTTAGGTTGGCCATTATTCCAATCATATCTTATATGAATATTGAATGGTTTAGCTGACAAATCCTTTCCTTATCCATCATTTTTATAAACTCACACCATTACTATGGTATCCTAAATCTTGGGTATTCCAATATAATAGGATCCTAAATCTCATAGAAGGATTTATTTACCTAACTATTAAGTTTATCCATTTCCACCATTCCTTAAATAAGGTAATCTATGGTCACCCTACTAATGCAGAATCTACCTGATTGAATGATCAAGGTCTTGACATGTGTTTTCTTTATAACTAATATAACACTTAGTATTTTTAAAGGATATTTAATCTCACCATATAATCTCATGTATTTTATTTATGAATTAATTATTCTAGTTATTTGTTTTGGAATTATATTCCTTCCACAGAAAAATCTATTCAAACCATATTTATGAGAAACACATTATACAACTCATAGATTGCGTCACTAGCCAAAATTATAATCCATCTATATTCATATATGTCAACATTAATATCATTCATAAGGCACATTAAACAATTTTATGTAAGGTCGTATAATCATATGAAATTAAAAATCCTTAAAAGAGTAATGTTTGAGAAATACATAGCCAATCCCACTTTTCTAGATAAAGAGAATGCCTCTGGTCTAGTGATTAGTCTTACCCAAAGTCTCTCCACCTAAGAATAATTTACTCAAGTGAAATATCAATTAGATTATAACTTTAAAACATAGAATTTATAAAATATAATTAAACATTAATTTCAAGCTTATAACCCAATACAATCCAAATAAAAGGTATAAGGAAACTAAATCAATTATTATACCTGGCCCATAACTCCTAAGATGAATGTATAGTGACTTGGAAGTATTTTTACAACATAAAATAAATCATACAAGTGTTAATAAAATAGAAAATTTTTATCTATGAAAATAAAAAATGGAATACAATAAATAAAAGAAAAATTATTATATTTAACATGAGATAAACTATTTATGAACAATTCATAAATATAAACTAATTATAATCATTTTATAATTTATCCACACATTATGGACATTAAATAACTTAGATAAATATAAACACTTTATATTTATCACCAACATGAAATTCTTCATATTATCCTTTTATATGGAATTTACTTTAAGTATATGACATACAGTGAAATATAATAATTTTATATTATTATTTTATTATGAAAACAATTTATATAATATAGATATCCTATATTTATTTTTTTAAACCTTGTAAATATCTATATAGAATACTAATTTTGACATGGCCTAAATAATTTCTTAAAATAATCCCCTTAATTTGAAAAAACAAAATTAATTATTAGTAATAATTCGTAATATTAAATATAAAAATTATTATATTTATGAATTTTTTGTAATTTATAAACCATTTATAGACTACCCTTATAGTTTAAATATAAAAATATTATATCTAAATCATAAGTCATACCGTAGAATTTAGAAAAGGGTAATTTAATATTAGAAATTAATATCAGGAGATATTTATTTAACAAATGTTAATTAATTAATTATAAAAAAATTATAATTAATTAATCTATAAAAACCTTAATAGATAAGTAAATACCCCATTATACATTTTTTAACGATTTATAAATGTTTTATAATTTTTTTATTTAATTCTTAATTGAAATATATAAATATACAAATATAAAAGTATATCATATTTGGCAATATGCCTATATTGAAGGTTATTATAGAAAAATCCCATGTCACTAAACCTATTTAGTTTTATGAATCATATTTTTACCACTAATTGATCGTGGCTGTGACTCTAGGCACTGGATCTGTAGGAAACAACCAATGCATTGCAAACCAAAACCTACTATGGGGGCCTTGCATGATATTAATCCTACATTCAAAGGCTGTTATAAGATTAACTCTATGTGTTGGTATTTCATCAAATTAAACACACAATTATAGGATATAAAAGTATATGATATTCCCTATGTAACATAAATTAGCATGCAATGATCAATGTAGGTGCAACTCGCAACAAAGTCATCGTAACATACAATATACATCTATGAAATATTAAATTAGTGCTCAATGATCTATGTAACATTAAAACAATGATTCCCATGAATGATACATATGATATATGGACTATATAGGTTTATATCGTGTTATCTTATCCCTACATAAGAGAAATATGGAATTGGATTATGGTATAACCCATGTAATATTAAAACCTTTAATTGCAAAAAATACATTAACATTACAAGTAATATACTATGAAAGGAATCAGTGCCATCCCTATAATATGATTCTCCATTCCTTAAACCAAAAGTGGTTCCATCATCTATTATGACCCCCTATATACTGTATATTATGATACAATTAAAACCTAATGTTTGTTTCTATGTTATTTCTTAAACTTGGAAATACGACATGAATATGTTATGTATTATTCTTATTTTTAAACATAATTTTGTGAATCAAACCAAATTATATATATTTGATACCACTAAAGTGTTTATAATGATAAAATCAAATTATTTTATCATAGTTGAAGATATTTAAAACTAGGGAACCCATGATCAACCTAGAATGAATTTGAAAGATTGGAAGAATTATATAAAGAAAGTATATGTGTGTAACTTAAACTATAACACCCCATAACATAAAAAAACACAGTAACATGATTTATAACAAGGTTTTAACGTTCTTACATTTCAAATATCTTTTCAATTTATAGTTTTACATAATTAGGAAATACATTACATAACAAAGTGATCATTTACATGCAGTGTCCATTTTTTCCTATAAAGAAGTTATTTTTTTGTTCAACATAAATTCCATATCAATAAATTTGAATTTATTAACATTTCTAATTATCCTTAGTCCATGAAAAAATCATATAGAAATGTTTTATGACTAAAAAAAATATCATTAAGAGACAAAAAAGAAAAGAATATTATTAGTCCATTTTGAGACTAAAAACCCCAAAAGAAAGTTTTTCTCTTTCATAAAAAACATATGAACTAAAATATAAACTTAAATTTATAATAAAACAACTAATATTATTTATTGGAAATCATAAATGAAAAATCATAATCATAAGGTGTAATGACCTAGGTACTTATAAAATAATTTTTTTTCATTTTGGAATTAAATAGCTAAATTCATTATAAATTTATAGTGAAATAAGTTAAATTTATAGAAATTAAGGAATCTTTACTAATATAATGGTAAACTCACATATTATAGTATAAATAAAATATATTTATCTTACAAGTGAAAATATGATATATTTATATTGTTGAATAAATAAATAGTGTTTTTTTAAAAATTATAAATTAAGTATTGGTATTTTTGTGAGTCATAAATATTTAATTAAAATTATAAAATTAAGATAATTAATTTAAAGAAAATATAGTTTCATAAAATAGACTCATAAATTATTATTTTTTAGTATTACGACTATAAGAAAATTTTATGAGATTTTATTTATTTTTTCAAAGTGTTATAAAATCAATTATAATTTTAAAGTTGAATAAATGACAAGTTTAAATAAATATTAAATTAATTAAAAATATAAATTTATTTTCATAAAATGGAGTTCATTTTTTAATTCTACATGTCAAAAAATGGTTAGGGTAAATTATTGGGATTTTTCTGAAATACTTGAATTTTTTGTGATTAGTAAAATTTGGTAATTTACGGTATATATACATTATATGATAAATACACTATTATTTGAGTCATGAATTATGTAAGAACAATAATATAGAACTTACATTAATTAATTTTATATATTTTATTATAATTATCAAACTATTCATACTCTTGAGACAAAATAATAAACAAATAAATAAAATATTCAAAAAACACTCCACTCCTCCACTATAGATAACACCCATCACCACCTCTTATCCTCACAACTCAAAGCCTTTTATATTATCCAATTTATGCCCAATTAACTTCCAAATATTCTTAACCACATCAAAGACCATTTAGTCTCACCACAAGGGAAAAACCAAGGGCCTTAAGGAGGTTTTCAAGGAGGAGAATTCAAGAGGTAAAAACCTCTTTCCTTTTCTTTTAATTTCTTTTGAATTTATTTTCTTTCTTTATTCTATCCTCATATTCCCTTATTTAAGTATAATAAAAACTTATTTATCATATATATACTATAAATTTTTCATTTTTATGTAAAAATTAATCATCAAACTCCTTCTCCTCTCCATTTTATTCTAAAAATAAAAACATTGTTCGTGATGTGTCGATTTACTGACATCGTGGACGACATGTTTCCATTTTTCTTTACCACCTTCAAATATGGTCATAAAACCATTATTATGATTAAATAAGATTTTATTATACTTATTATATATTATATTACATTATGTAACATGTGTTTATTAATAATATTAATTAATAAAACAAAAGTGCTTCATAATGATCAAAATTCACCAAAATAAACTAACTTTCATAACTAATGTTTTATCTAGTTATTAGTCCTCATACCATATAAAAAAATATATAAGACCATTTTATATTATTTAAATTAATAAATAACATATAATTTAAATTCTGGATAACTATTCTCATTTTAAATGATTTTCCATACTTGTATACCAGTAAACCGATCATGAAAACCAAGGAAACAAACAATCCCAGACGATTAAATTGTATCTTATAACTCATAAAAAAAATCCATAAATGAAATTAATAAAATTATATTAAATAAAATAAATGTATAAAATTTTATTAATTAATTAATTAATTTAATTAACTTGATTATATAGGATATATAGTTCAATTGAAGAACAATTTTGGATATAAGTAAGGGATTCTACCCGAACATCCATTTTTTCCTTCAGGTTACTTTTTCCCACTATTTACCCCAATGTAATGATTATTTAATTTTTTTATTTCTTATAAATTCTATTTATGTGTTCCAAAATAATTTATCCATATAATATCATCCTTCTTTGATGGGGAAATACATTTTTTTGAATGGTTCCCTTCTCAATTTTTCCTGATAATCAAGCTCGATTCAGGGGAACTTTCTGATTTCTTACATGTTTTCAAGTGCACTCCATAATATATTATAAGCAACCGTTATTTTTATAAAATCACTAATTTAATAAGGAAAAACTATATTGTTTTAATTATGTAGTTTTTCATTTGACAAGAAAATCAAAATTGAACCAACCATTGAAACTATGAAAATAACGCACCCAAAACAATAGAAATAACAAAATATTACTAATAATTAGGTGGGAATATATTATTAAAATATCATATAAGGTGTTTTATATATAAATATATTTCTTTAATATATTAATAAAACTATTTAAATAATTATACAGTAGTTTTGAATGATTTTTAAGTATGACAAACTCGATGTAAGAGAATTTTTCTTTAGAAACCCTCTTTTAAATTTCCTTTTTTACCAAATTCAAAAGGAATATTTTTATGATGAAAGTATTCATGTTTTATGATTATATTATGGTTATTGGGATTTATTTTATTATTAATGGTGGTATTTATATCTCCCTATAATTCATTGGGTATGTTTATGTTGGAGGTTGATCATATGGTTAGTCGAGGTGTGACTGAGATAGTTACACCATAAGGTAGTCACGAGAGTTACATCATAAGGTAGCTGTGAGAGTTACATTGAAAGGTAGACATAAAGGTTACCAATAATATGGTAGATGTGAGGGTTAAAAATCATAAGTTAGTATTTCCATAGGTTACCTTTATTATTTTATTTATGTTTTATATGTTTTATGGAAATATATATTTTTTCACAAAGTATATGATACTTCATGGGCGAGAAGTATGTCTTTGTGAAAATTATTTCATATGTTTATAAGTATTCATAGACTAATAGTTATTTTATTTTTATGTTCCTTATTTAAGTTTTTGTTCTTATCCCATGTTTTAAAATGTTTTTCCCAGGGTTTTAAGGATCAGTGAAAGAAAAGAAGAATATAAGATGAATGTTGTAAAGATTTTTCATGGAAGAATTCATGCTTTATTAAAATCATAATTTTTTTTGGAAAAAGTGGATAATATTTTAATAGTACCATTATGTATTCTTTTATGTTAATATGTATAAATTTTTTCCTAATTTTGTAAAACTCTATACTAAAAATATCTTTAGGAATGTAAGAAAGTGAATTATAAAATAATTTACTAGATTATGAAATGTGTAAAAAGTTGATCAATGTTACAGTGGAAGATGGAGTTAATTGGGTTGACTTCTCACTTTTTGATGGGCTTTGTCCCTCTTTCGGGACACTCTAATGGGGTTTGTACCGATTTGTAATGGGTTTGATCCCTCTAAGCCTTGAACCTTGTAATGTGGTTTCCCTTACTCAGTTTTGTATAATTTTGTCTCTTGAACCTATGGATGGTTGCCTTTGGACTTCGGGCATGTAATGGGTTACCCTCTCCCACTTAAAGAGGGATTTTTTTTGTTTAATAAATAGGTTTATACCCTAAGATTTTCGAGTAACATGATGATAGTAGAAAATTTTATGAGGAAAAATCCTCTTTATTTTAGTGGATCTTCTGACCCAGTGGTGGATGAAGGGTGGATTAAAGTCCTTGAAAATAAATTTTATTTCATAGAGTGTTTAGATAATCAAAATTTTATAATTTCAATGTATCATTTTGAGGATGAATCTGACTAGTGGTAGTCAATAGTCAGTAATATCAGAGGTAAAAATTAGATTGATTCCTTAGAATGAGATGAATTTAAGAATATTTCCTCAAAAAATATTCCCCTAAGGTGTTTCAACTTAGAATGGAAAAGAAATTCGTAGAATTGAAATAGAAGTAGGAAGATTCAGTGGTAGTGTATTAAGTAAAATTCACCCGATTGGAAAGTTACACTCCAAGTATTATTCAGGATCATGAATATAAAATCAATCATTTTTACTCAGGATTGAAGCCAAGATACCAAAGGTCATTGGCCGCATGAGAATTCAAAAGTTATGAGAAACGTTTTTGATGTTTTGAGAGGGTAGAAATGGAGTTTACTGATGATCAAATGTACTTTGAAAATAATAACAAGAAGAGGTATAAATGGAAATAAATGGGTAAGAATCAACCAAATAAATATGATGGTAAGAAATTCTAGTTTCTAGTTTGTGGTAAGCATGGTAAAAATCACCTTAGAGAATGAATTAAAAAATCCAGGAAATGTTTTTGATGTGAAAATTTTAAGCATATGGCTTGAGATTGCAATGAAAATGAACTTAAAATTATTTATGATAAGCAAACTGAAAAGTGTTTAAAATGTGGTGATATGGGTTATTATGAAAATACCTGACCAAAGAAAGATTTTAATAATGGTAAGAAACCAAATTATAATAAAAAAAGGTGCAGTGATATCCTTTGAGACAACGTCAGTAGATGTTGGGCCATCCAATGAAGAGGTATCAGGTAATTGTTTTTGTTTACTTACATTTTTCTAATGTTTTTTTGTATAAAAGGTTTAAATATTCATTTATTTCTGAGAAATTTTCCAGTAAATTGGAAATTAGACATCAATAAATTAAACAAGAACTTATTGTTAAAACAAGGGGAAATATTAAGGCAAAAAGACATTATAAGAACATTCCTATTATAATTTGTGTAAAAAATTACGTGAAATTTTTTTGTTTTTCCATTAGTATAGTTTAATGTTTTTCTGGGAATAGATTGGATTTTTGTTTATCATACTAAGATTGATTATAGAGATAAAGAAGTTGTTTTTCAGAAAGAGTTTCAGTTTGTATACAAGAATGAACCCATTATATTGATAAAAAACCAGGAAGCTAAGAAATTGTTCAAAGATAGAAATGAAATTTATCTAGCACATTTTGTTTAAAATAAGGGAACTATTCAGATTAATGATGTGCTGATGGTAAATGAATACCTGGTTGTTTTTCTTGATGATTTTCTCAGTGTTATATCTTGATCAAGAAGTTTAATTTAATATTTAACTAGTTCATTATGCGAATACAATTTCAAAACCACATTATCAAATGGATAATGTGAAACTTATTGAATTGAAAAAGAAGTTGTAGGAGTTACTTGATAAAGGTTTCATTCAACCTAGAACTTCATCATGGGGTTCTCTTATTTTGTTTGTTAAAAATAAATATGGTTCCATGAGACATTTCTTTGATTATAGTTCTTTGATTAAAATTAATATTATGAATAAGTATACATTGCCTCATATCGATGACTTCTGTGATCTGCTCTAGGGAGATCAATATTTTTCAAAAATTTACTTGAGATTCAGGTACCATCAAATGATGGTGAAAATGATGACATTCTAAAAAACAACATTCCAAACTAGATATGGGAATTGTGAGTTTGTTTTTATGCTATTTGGTGTGACAAATACCCCTGTTGTATTCATTGATATTATGAATATATTCTTCTGTGATTACTTGGATAATATTGTTGTTGTTATTATTGATTATATTTTAGTGTTTCCAAAATATATGAAGATCATGAAAAATAGTTAAGGATTATCCTATTAACTCTGAAATAAAATAATTTATATGGGAAATTTAGAAATTTTTTTAGTTACAACCAATTTCTTTTCTTGGGAACATTGTTAATAAGGATGGTATAGTAGTTTATCTCTCTAAAACAAAAGTGGTTGATGAATGGAAAACACCTACAAATATTAAATAGATTATTAGTTTTCTTGGATTTGAATGTTTTTACCAATTTTTTTTAAAACATTGCATGGTTATCTAGCATGATAACTAAGTTTACACGAAAAGGGGTTAAATTTATTTGGATAGAGGAATGTGGTGTTCGTTTTCAGGAACTAAAGAAGATATTTTTTAATGCTTTAGTTTTGGAACAACCTTATAGAAATGGTGATTTTCTCATCTACAATAATGCTTCATTGAAGGGACTTGGTTGTGTTCTGATGTAGAATGATCAGACAATTGCTTATGATTCACGACAACTGAAATATCATGAGTAAAATTACCCCACACATGATTTAGAATTTGCAGCTGTGGTTTTTTTCTTTAAAAATTTGGAGACACCATTTATATGGTGCTAAATGTGAAATATATATTGACTATTAAAGTTTAAAGTAAATATTTACTAAGAAGGAATTGACCATGAGGTAGAGAAGATGGTTGAAACTGATAAAATATTATGATTATCAATCAGTTACCTTCTAGAAAAAGAGAAAAAATTGGTGGATACTTTGAGTTGAAAACATCATTCTGCACTAACCATGTTATTTTTTGAACATGACCCCTTAGTTAATGGTTTGATGAATTTCGTCTTGGAAGTTGTTGGTGTAGGAAATTCATTTATTTTTTAGGTGTCTATGCAATTGTATCTATCATATAGAATTAATAAAGTACAAAATGAATAAAATGAGTTATAGAAAAAGGTAGAATTAGTGAAAAAGGGTTAGTTATAAGAATTTAACATTGGTAAATATTGTGTTTTAATATTTGGGAAGTGATTTTGTGTGCCTTGTCATTCCTAGATGAAGAAATAATTGTTAAGAAAAGATCATATTTCTCTATTTTCAGTTCATCCTAGAATCACTAAGATATAAAAAGACCATTAAGAGTATTACTAGTGGGATGAAATGAAAAGGGATATTGCTGATTTTCCAATGAAATGTTTGACTTGTCAATGGGTTATATCGTAGTGACAAATACCAAAAGGGATGCTTCATCCTTTTCCAGTACTAGAGTGGAAATGCGAAGATATATCCACAAACTTCATGGTGGGACTACCAAATACTTCTCAAGTTAACAATGCGATTAGGTTTATTATTGATCAGATGAATAAATCTGCACATTTCCTTCATATTCAAGACACTATTTCTCTAGATCATATTTCTTGACTATAACTCAAAGATATTTTCAGGTTGCATCGAGTTCCTCTATCCAATGTATCTGACTGTGATCCTAGTTCCACTTCTAACTTTTAAAAGGTCTTCAAAAGTTGTTAGGGACTGAATTAAATTTGATAACAACCTTTCATACTCAATCTGATGGACAATTAGAGTGAAAAATCCAGACATTAAAGGATATGATTTGATATTGTTCAATAGATAACTAGGGAAGTTGGGATCAATATTTTTATTTATTTGAGTTTTCTTAAAATAGAAGTTTTCATTCCAGTATACACATGGAACCTTTTGAGGAATTATATTGGAAAAAGCATCGAACTCCATCATTTTGGGATAAAGTTAGAGAAATTAAGCTGATGGTACTAGAA
Organism: Viscum album; assembly: GCA_963277665.1. Classification (NCBI taxonomy): domain Eukaryota; kingdom Viridiplantae; phylum Streptophyta; class Magnoliopsida; order Santalales; family Viscaceae; genus Viscum; species Viscum album. Next base: position 1,892,786,537 of record OY728165.1, read on the forward strand.
TTAGTAGAGGTGGAAAGAAGATGAAGATGATCCAACAACACATGAGGACAACTCATAGTAGGAAGATAATTTATTCTGATAACAAGAGGAAATAGGTTTAATTTGAGGTAGGTGATTATCTTTTCCTAAGAATAAATCCTTGGAAACATTTTATGTATTTTGGTAATAAAATAAAGCTAAGTACATGGTTTATTGGACCTTTTGAAATCTTGATGAAAGTGGGACCTGCTGCCTACCGAGTTGTTTTTCCTCTGAGTTTATCTCAGGTACACAATGTTTTTTCATGGTTTGATGTTGAGAAAGTATGTTCTAGATTCATCTCAAGTTTTTATTATAGAATTAGTTCAACAAGAATATAACTTTTCCAATGAGGAAAAGCCGATATAGATTATTGATTAATGGGAAAATGTTTTGCAGAATAATTTAATTCAACAGGTTAAGGTTTTGTTGAGAAACTGCGCTGTTTAAGAAGAAACATGGGAATATGAAAATTATATGAGGTAAAGGTATCATCACTTGTTTAATAAGTGAATAAAAATTGTGAGGACACAATTTCCAAAAGGTGGGGAGAATGTAACGACCCAACTACTTATAATTTTTTTTTCATTTTGGAATTAAATAGCTAAATTAATTATAAATTTATAATGAAATAAGTGATATTTATATAAATTTTGGAATATTTACTAATAGAATTGTAACATCAACTATGAGAGTATAAATAAAATTTTTGTACCTTATAGGTAAAAATATGATATATTTATATCATTGAATAAATATTTTTTTTAAGTTATAAATTAAATGTTGGTATTTTTGCGAGTCGTAAATAATTAATTACAATTATATAATTATTATAATTATTTTAAAAAAATATAGTTTTATAAAATAGACTCATAAATTATTATTATTTTTATTATTATAAGATAATTTTATAAGATTTTAATTATTTTTTCAATGTATTATAAAATCAGTTATAATTTTAAAATTGAATAAATGGTTATTTAAATTTAAAATTAAATTTCTAATATTTAGAAAATTATTTTTATAAAATTTATTTCATTTTTATTTTCTACATGTTGAAAAATGGTTAGGGTGAATTTTTTTGTATTTTTCTGAAACACTTAAATTTTTTGTGAACAGTAAAATACAGTAATTTACGGTATATATACATTATAAGATAAATAAAAAATTATTTGAGTCATGAATGATGTAAGAACCATAATATCAAGAATAAATTCATTATTTTAATATATTTGATGATAATTCTTAAACTGTTCATAGTCTTGTTCCAAAATAATAAAAAAATGAATAAAATATTCAAAAAACACCCCTCTCCTCCACTATAAATAACACTAATCACCACCTCTTCTCCTCAGAACTCAAATCCTTATACCTTAATTAATTATGGAAAAATTCCCTTCTAAAACATCTTCCCCACATAAAATACCTTCTATTATCACTAGAAGGCCAAAACCAAGGGCCTTAATGAGGTTCTTGAGGAGGATAATTCAAGAGGTAAAAACATCTTTCCTTTTATTTTAATTTCTTTTCAATTTCTTTTCTTTCTTTATTATATCCTTATATAACCTTATATAAGTGGAATAAAAACTCCAGTATCATATATATACTAGAGTTTTTTCATTTTGATGTAAAAATTAATCATCGAACTCTTTCTTATCTCCCTTTTATTCTAAATTTAAAAACATCATTCGTGATGTGTTGATTTACTGACATCATGGATAACGTGTTTTCATTTTCTTTACTGCCTTCAAGGCTGGTCATAAAACCATTATTTTGGTTACATAATATTCTATTATACTTATTATATTTTATATTTTGTTCTAGAACCAGTGTTTATACATAATATTAATTAATAAAATAAAACTGGTTCATAATGATCAAAATTAACCAAAATAAACTATCTTTCATCAGTAATGTTTTATCTAATGATTCATCCTCATACTATATAAAAAATATATATAAGATAATTTAATATTATTTAAGTTCATAGATAATATATAATTTAAATTATGGACAACTATTCTCAATTTACATGATTTTACATACTTGTATACAAGTAAAACATTCATGAAAATCAAATAAATGAACACTCTTGGAAAATAAAATTGTGTCTTATAACTCATAAAATAGGCTATAAATGAACTTAATAAAATTATAATAAATAAAATAAATGTGGAAAAAATAATTATTTAATTAATTAATGGATTTAACTTTATTATGAAGGATATATTGTTAAAGTATAGAACACTTTCGAACATAAGTAATGGATTCTACTCGAACCTCCATTTTTTCCTCCAGGTTACTTTTTACCTCTATTTACTCCAATGTAATGATTCTTTATTTTTTTATAATTCATATGAATTATTTTTATGTATTCAAAAATCATGTATCCAGATCATATCATTCATATTTATTGGTAAATACATGTTTTTAAATGGCTCCCTTCTCATTTTTTTCCAATAAACAAGCCCAATTGAAGGGAACTTCCCAATTTCCTACCTGTTTTCAAGTGCACTCCATAATCTATTTTAAGAAACCATTATTTTTATAAAATAACTCATTTAATCAGGAAAATATATCTTTGTTTAATTATGGAGTTTTCTATTTTACAGGAAAATCAAAATAGTACCAACCATGGAAACCATGAAAAGAATGTATCTAAAACAATGGAGATAACAAAATATTATTAATTAATGGGTGTAAAGTTGTTATTAAAAGATCATATAATGCTTTTATATATAAATATAGTTATTTAATATATTAATAAAACTATTTAAATTATTATATAGGAGGTTTTAACTCTTTTTAAGTAAGAAGATTTTGAGGTGAGGGACTTTTTCTTTAAAAACCATCTTTTAAAATTTCATTTTACCAAATTCAAAATGAATGTTTTTATGATGCAAGAATTCATGTTTTATTATTATATTATGGTTATTGAGAATTTTTTATTATTAAGTATGGGAGATATATCTCCCTCCAATTCACTTAGTATATTTATGTTGGAGGTTGACCGTATGGTTACTCCAAGTGTGACTGCGATAGTTACACCAAAAGGTAGTTGTGAGGGTTATATCATAAGGTGTATGTGATAGTTATATTGTAAGGTATCTACGAGGGTTAAAAACCATATGGTATCTTTGAGGGATAATAATAATAATTAATTATTTCCCCAATTTAACTTTATTGTTTTATTTATGTTTTTTATGTTTTATGAAAATTTATTATTTTCACAAAATCAGTATATGATACTTAATGGGTGAGAAGTATGATGTTGTGAAAATGATTTCATATATTTATAAGTATTCATGGAATAAAAATTATTTTTTTATACACCTTACTGGGATTTTTTTTATCATCCCAAGTTTTAAAATGTATTTTATATGGTTTTAAGGATGGGTAAGAGAAAATAAGAAGGAAAGTTGAATGTTGTGAATATTTTTCATGGAAAAATTCATGCTTTATTAAAAACTTATGTTTTTTTTGAAAAAGTGGATACTAATTTAGTATTACCGTTGTGTATGATTTTGGGTTGATATGCATGAATTATGTTCTAATTATATAAAACTATAAAATGAAAAGATATTTGGGAATGTAAGAAAGTGAATTCTAAAAGAATTTACTTGATTATGTAATTTTTAAAGTCCTTGTAATTATATAAGGGGTTCTTATAAACCATGAAAAATAATGAATACCTTTCCATGAAAAATAATAATTTCACCATTATTTTAAAAATAAAACTCATAATATTTCCTTAAAAACATACCATGTAGGTACCTCAAGGCATTATCCTTAAATTCACCCTTACAAGAACCTGTATAATGTAATCACCTAACCAGATATTTCCAACATCTCTTTGGAGTAACCTTCAATCGGTATACTCTTTTAGTTTACCCAATTCATTTGAGAGCTATATCAGGATCACCTATCACTAGAGCTATTTCTAGGTGACCCATCATTCATGAAAAATTCCCAATAAAAATAGAATTACTAAAACAAACATATGTTAAACTTTAACCATAAAATACATTTTAACTGGAGTTTAATACCATAAGAAATTTCATTTTCTGTTATCTCATAAAGATAATAATTTTTTTTGTTACCATAGAAAAAAAAATTTAAACTAAAAATTCACAGAATATTGAGAGAAATATTTTATTTAGAAATAACCATGTAAATTTGTAAATTAATATTATTAATTAATAATGGATATGATGGTGGTAAGGGTGGTCAATCTGTATACATTTAAAAAGCATACCTTTTTCACTTTTAATTTTTTTTGAAAATAACCTGTATGGCAATTATTGAAAAGATTGTTTTTTAATAATCCATATAGAAAATTATTTTTTTAAAAAAATTACTTTATAATGTTTTGAATAATTAATTATGATATTATTAAATACATTTAAAATAATATTGACATAGAATAAAAAGTGTTGTAAGGAAAAATTTAATATATTTTTTTTAAAATAGAGACCCTTACCTTAAGTATTGTCTAGATTTGTATGTTTCCTAAAATGTGAATAATAAAATTATATCAGCTTTATAATTTCATAATGTCATTTTTCATTTTCATTGTATTATTATCATTACTTTTATTTCATTCATTTCTATGAGTTATTATTTACTGAAATGGTTAATTTTACATTGGATGTTTTGGGGTCATTTGGTTAATAACCACAAAACAACATCGTTGTGTTGATTTTGGTCAAAGGGTTATGGAAAAAATAACTATAGAATCTTAAAAATTTTATAATTTGAATATTTATACATTAAATACACTTTTAAAACTAACCATGTAAATTGGTCATGAAAAATAGAACATATCATTTCATGGAGATGGTAGTATATTTGTATAAACGAACGATATTTTTGTTTTTCTAACAAGTTAAAAACAAATAAATTATATAATATTTAAATTTTCTAGAATAATTTTTATTTTATAAATTTCATATTTATATATTAATTCCATTCTTATGACCATAATTTTAAGGTGGATATGAAAAATGAATCACCTCACTTTGTAAAGATGGTATTCCACACATATGCACGAGCAATGTTATCAATTTATAATGGACAGAAATGGTAAGATGGTAAGAAATAAATTATCTTTAAAGAATCATAAAAATGTTATAATTTTTTTAATATTCATTAATTCCAACTTTATAAGCATCTGTGTGAGTCAGTGATTGAAAACGAAACACATTGTTTCATAGAGGTGGTAATCCACACATACAAACGAGCGATGTTTTCATTTACTATGAGATGGAAAAGAGATATAAAAGTGTTGTTACATCAAAATATTAACTTTTTTTTTATTTATAATATATTTATGTAAATATTTTATTATAGTTTTAATAAATTTTAAATATGTATAAAAATAAATAAAATTGACTTAGGTTAGTTCAGACATATACTATCTCCTGGGATATCTACCATTATCATACACCTTAAACGTTCTAGAAATGGTCTTTTGAGAAGACCAGACACTCTAGGATGTGGGAAGGTATTTTTGGAAGGTGTTTTTATATTAATTGGTTAAGATAAAAGGATTAAGTGGTGTAAATAATAGAGGATATGGGGTGACCATTTATAAGTTAGGGGAGTGACATTCTTCTAATTATTTAATGTTTCAAAATAATATGACATCTTATTCATGGAAAAGTGGCACTTACAAAACTAAAATTAAAATATAAGGTGACAAGGTTCAAAATAATATCATCAAATTATATTTAATATAAAATTTTATGACCTTATCACTTAGTTTTAACTATAATTAACTTGTTTAACCCTTTTTAACATGGTGCCAATATTTTTACCATGGTTAATATAAATAATAAAAAATGAAATTGAAATTATTTCTAAATTTTAACCTACTAATACCAAAAATGAAATCAAATTTTCAAAATCAAATTTTTATAAGTGTCATAAATTACATTTAATATAACCATACAAAACAAAATAGAAATATTTTTTTAAATTTTTTTTGTTTTTATTCGTAAAAAAGAACTTCTACCAAAATAAAATATAATTTTGATTCCTATGGAGTTAATTATATTATTTTAAATTAAATGGATATTATACTAATTTAAAACCAAATAAAAAAAATATAATGGTACATTTAAAATAATTTTTTTAAAGTGAAAAGTCATTTTTTCAAAAATTAGCATTTTACCTATTCACTTAGAAATCAATATTTTCAGAAAAATAAAAAAATTATATATTAAGAATTTTTTACATTATTATTTCAAAAATAATTTCAATTTTTCAAATATAATTTCTATAAGTGGTATAAATTAATTGTAATATTAGCACATAAAATTCAATTAAAACTATTTTTGAAGAAAATATATTTTTTAAGAATTACATTTATTTATTATCATTCCATGCCTAATAAAAACAATTCAAATGAATGTTAATTATTTTTATTAGAAATATAAAATTATAATTTCATTTGAATAATTTATGAAATAGTTACAGAATTAACCTATTAAGATAAAAATACATTGTACACATAAAAATAGTTTATGAAAAATATTTCTTTTTTTCCTTAAAATGATATTATCTTCATTTATAACCATTGTATTATCAATATGAGATTCATTAAAAAATTTATTAATGAAAAAATTTATACATATATTAAACAATACACTTATTCCTATTGATACTTCCAAACCAATGGATATGTCATAGCAGTATTAATTAAATAATAACATTTTTATAGTATATCATGGTTTGTTTAAACTTGGTATTTTTTTTGTGGTGTACACAATTGAACATAGTATTAATTTAAATGAATATAAAATAAAATATTTTGGTTTTATATTATACCCTTATAAATAAATTTGTTCCTCAAAATTACATCTTATTTACCATAAAATTGGTTTGAAATATTTTTTAGTATCAATTCCAAGTAGTTTAAGATAAAACATAAAATCATGAAAGGAAATTGTTTTTAATATTTTTTAATACAATTACTTTATTGAAATTTCACATTGTAAAAATGGATATTAAAATTTACTTTTTAAAAGAGTAGAATGGAAATATGAAGTTTAAAAAGAATAATACATAATCAGGTTCCTAAATAAGGATAACATTGGTGGGAATTAAAAATATAGATATGGATGAGAAGTCACTTATAAAGAGGATGAAAATTATTATCAACAAAATTATACTTTAAAAAAAATATGTTCATAAAAAAAATCCTAGAAATAAAAATTCATTTCCAAAAAGGGGGAAGAGACCATCAATTAATCAGAAATGATTATAAAAGAAAAAACTTTCCATTTTAGGATTATTTTTGTAGGCTTTGAGATATTATTTTACTATAAATATAGAGAACATGAAAATATATACTTACATTATTTCTTCATATCTATAAAAATAATTTCACCCATTGGTTGTGTTTTGACCAGTTTTACAACTCTTATTCATCCAATATTATAAATTATAAATGATGAATTCTTCATTCCTAAAGGACGAAATTCAACTTTCAATTAATCACAAGACCATAAAATAATGATAGAATATTTCTCTATTTTCTATCCAATGATCAAAACCAAAAATGGTTTTCAAAAGTTCAGATAATATCTAATATGAATAAAACGTCATATGAAGAACCACTATATTTATCTCCAATGCCTTGATAAGAACTCCCAATGTTCAACTTAAATATTTCCATAAAAAATTAATCTTAAAACTCATCAAAATATACCAAACCAAATTTGAATCCCAAAATATTTGAATGATGCGATCACATATTCTTACAAACATAACTTTTATTTAAAAATAACATCAAGCACTCCTAAAATCATATACTGAAAATTTATATTCCCTAATAATATAATCGCTAAAATATGATAATATTTTCTATAAATAAAATGAATTACTATAAATATACACTAAAATTATATATTCTTCTAAAATATAATTCAAACTTTATTTCATAAATAAAATCCCATTTTATCCAATAATATTTTCATTTAATTTAATCATATAATGTTCCAAATATAGTGAATATTTTTAAAATTAAATTCATTCACTTATTAAACATATCCCTTTTCAATCCCATTGTTTTCTATAGGATATATTACATGTTACCAAAACATAATAAACCTTTTACCACAATTAACCATATTTACCTCAACATAAAAGATTATATTAACCCCAAAGGTTGTCAATAACTTTCAATATATGTCTATAAAATATAACCAAATCCTTGCTAAAATAATCTTTTCTATATAATAAAATTTAAACTTAAGGATTACATATACCTCAAACATCTATTGGAAATAAATACAGATAAGTCAAAGTAATCCCAGTGCATAAAACCTCAAAAGGGTATTTATTCTTTCAAACTTATGATCAATATTATACTTATTAAACCAGTATAGTATCTAAAGATATTAAAAACATCATTATCTGAATATTCCTAACCTCTAAAGTAATATCAACATTACATTTTATACTAAATCTATTCCCCGTATATTAAACAACCCATAATTATGTGATTTATAATAAGGGGTTCAATTTTTTACATATCAAGGATATTTTTGATTTATCATTTTAGATAATTAAGAAAAACATTAGACATAAAAATGGTTTCAATTTATTACATTTCATGAATATTTTCAGTTTATATTTTTATATAATTTAGAAAATAATCACATTAAAATGTAGAAATTTCTAAAAAAATGTATATTTTTCCCACAAAACAAATTCTTTTTTTTCATTCAAAGAAACTCCCTTATCAAGAACTCTAAATTTTATAATGTTTTGAATAATACTTAATCCATATGAAAAATCATTTGAGAATGTGGGATGATAAAAACAAATATTCTTAAGGTATATAAAATAAAATAAACTTTTTAGTTAATTTTTAAATCTAAAAATCCATAATAAAATTTGCTTTCTTCATAATAAGCATTTGACCTCAAATATCCATTTAATTTTTGATGATTTTTTTTAAATTTCATATTCAATTATAAAGATAAAATAATAATCATAATGGTTTCTTGGAATCCCTAAATAATTAATAATAAAATTAAATGAAATTAGTCCTTTTAAATTTAATTTAAAAATAAAAGTCACAAACATTACATAAAACTATAAGATCATTTTCCTACCTTTTGAAATAAAAGAATGTCCTTTATAAATAATTTTAGAAATTACTTATATGTACCTTGGGGAATTATACTCATATTCACCATTATAATAACTATTATAATAGAATCAACTACCCATATAATTATTATATCTCTTATGAGTAACCTATAATTGGTAAACTCTATTACTTTACACAATGCATTAGAGAGCTATATTAGGCTCTCCCATCAACAGAGATATTTTGGGATCACTCAAAATTTGTTAATAAATTCCAAGAATCATATCATAAATAAAACACATATATCTTTAAATTTAATTATAAAACCCATTTTAATTGTAATTAATTATTATAAGTAATATCATTTTTAGTTATCTCATAAAGATGATAATATGTTTCCAGTTCCTTAGAAAATCATTTTAAAACTAAAAATTCTCAAAATAATAAGAGAAATATTTTATTTGAAGATAAATATAAAAACATGTATTGTAATCTTAATAATTAATAATATCTATAATAGTAGGAAATGGATCTCAATCTATATATTTTAAAAATGGAAGTCTCTTTAGAGTTTTATAAAAATTAAAAAATAACCCATATTTTTTTTTGAAAAGAATACTTTTAAATAATTTGTAAATAAATTAAAAAAATATTTTAAAATCATATTTAGAAATTTTTTAATAATAAAAAATAAAATTATTTAAAATATATAAATAATCCATCCATACAACGGCCTGAATGCCTTCAATTTTTTTATTAAGATAGGTCCCCCTTTTAAGGGATGAAGGGGGGAACCCAAAGACTTCATGACTTAGGAAAAATCACGACCCGAGGGATAAGTAAGATAAGATCATATTGACAATGTAGAAACTTCTCTTCCGCATCATTTGAATATGATGAAGCTCTCCACCATTTCAAAGAGATTCAGTAAGAAAATGTTCATTTGGAAGTAAAATATTAAAACATGTTTTTTAAAGAAAGTCCCTTACCTTAAGTTCTGTCTACCTTCAAACATTCTCTAAATAAAAAATAATAATATAATAATATATTTATAATTTCTTAATAAAAATTTTCATGTTCATTTCATTATTATTATTCCTTTTATTTCATTAATTACCTTTACTAATTTAGTTACTAAAAATGTTAATTTTATATTGGAAATTTTGGGGTCTTACAATATAGTACTTTAAAAATGGTGCATTGACCATAGTCAAAGGGGTTATGGTTACATTACCTAAATGATATTAAAAATGTTATAATTATCATATTTAAACCTTAAATACACTTTTAAGACCAACAATGTAAGACCTAATGATAAATAAACCATGTCTTTTCATGGATACAATAGTTTGTACGTACACATGAATACCATTTTCATATTTATAACAAGTTGAAAATAGATAAATTTGATAAATTTTTACTTTTAAAGAATAATAAATATGTTATAAATTTTATATTTATTAATTAATTCTACCCCTATGACCATACTTGTAAGGTGAAGATGAAAAATGAATCACATCACATCATGGATGTTGTATTCCACATGTACACATGAGCAACATTATCAATGCACAATGGATGGAAAGGGTAAGAAGATAAGTAATATATTATCATTATTAATAATAATAATTTCATAAAAATATTATATAATCCTTAATTAAATTTTTATAACCATCAGTTTGAGGCGGTGATGAAAAATGAAACACATTGCGTCGTGGAGGTGGTAGTCCACATGTACGCATTAACAATGTTTTTATTTTCTATATTATGGAAAAGAGATATAAAAGGGTTATTAAATAAACATAATAAAATTTAAGTATATATATAATATACTTATTTAATTATTTTATAGTATTTATAACATATTTGAAGGAGGTATAAGAAGAAATAAATATGAAATAGGCTAGATAGTACCTATACCTTCTCCTCAGGTATCTCCCTTTGGATTACAACTTAAGAATTCTAGAATTGGTATTTTAAGAAAAAGATACCTCTAATATGTGGGTAGGGATTTTTGGAAGGTATTTGGGTAGGTATTGGATTAGATAAAAGTCTCAAGTTTTGTGAAGAAGAGAGGATAGGGGGTTCCCTTAAATACGTGAGGGGAGTGACACTCTTTTTATTATTTAAAGTTTTAAAATAATATAAATCATTATTCATGGGAAAGTGGAACTTAGACAACTAAAATTCAAATTAACGGCAATAAAGGTAAAAATAATCTCCTAAAATAATAATTAAGATAATATTTTGTGACCTTATCACTTAGTTGTAATCAGAATTAACCAATTTTCCACTTTTTACCATGGGGACAACATTTTTACAAAGGTTACTATTGAAAATTCCCAAAAATGAAATTGAAATAATTAATAAATTTAGACATTAAGACTCCAAATATGGATTAAATATTTCATGATTTGTTCTTTAGTGGTAAAAACAACTTTTAATATAAGTTCCCAAAATTCAATGTAATACAATTTTTAGAAAATTAAGTTTTCAAGCATAAAAATGAACTTATAGAAAAATAAAAATAATACTAATTACTTTGGAATTAATTAGACTATATAAAATAAAATGGAAATTATGTTACTTCATAGAAAAATAAAAAATATAATGATACTTTTAAATTAATTAATTTAAATAAAAAAATTATTTTGCAAAAGTCTACATTTTCCACTATTCATTAAAAAATCTATATTTTTCAAAAAATCCAAAATATTTAAACTAAGAATATTTTGAAATGATTATTTAAAAATTTATTCCCATTTTATCAAATATATTTTATAAAAGTGTCTAAAAATAATTATAATAATGACACATAAAATAAAATAAAGACCATTTTTGAAGAAAATGGACATTTGAAGCATAAAATGAAATTATACTCATTCATTTCCTTATATAAAATTTGAATTAATGTTAATTATTTTTATTGGATATATAATATACTCATTTAATTATAATAATTTATAAAAGTGTGATTAATTTAATATATTATGATAAAAATACATTGTGAATAGAAAAATATTTTTATGAAAAATATATTTTTTCCTTCAAAAGATTTTATCTTCATTTCTAACCATTTGATAATTAATGAATGATTTATAATTAAATTTATTAAGGAAAAAATTATACATATATTTTACAATATGTTTATTTCTATTCATACATGCCAAACCAATATCTAGGTCATAATGGTTATAATTAAATAATAATATTTATATAGTATATCATGATTTTTAAGCTAAGTGTTACGTGTGGTACACAAAATCGAACTAGGTATTCATTTAAAGGAATATAAACCAAAATACTAGGGTGTTATATAAACCATTGAGATTCAACTATTATCTTTGATCAATAATTGATGAAGATAAAAAGGACCATCTTTTATAGTCTTCCCTCTAAGGTGTATCAATACACTTATAAGAATCAAAAATCATATAGACCTGACACTCGTTCATCCCATAACATGCTAGTGACTCTTGAGTCAGAGAGAGAGAGAGAGATTTTTGGTGGGGAGATATTTGGAAGGGAGTTAGGTAGAAATAAATACATATCTCAATGGAAATTTCATTTTTATATAGACCTCAGGGAATTACAAGTCTTGCATAGATTTTACTTGAACGTCATATGAAATTTAAGATAAGAATATCTATTATGAATGTTTCTTAACCTACAACTGAATCAATTCCAACCCATATCATCACCTAAAATTCTTAACCTAATGATATCTTATATAGAGAGTTTTTTGGACATTGAAATTTTACATTCTACTTACCATTTAACAATCCTATAACATACAATATGATATGATGAAGGTATTGGAATGGAATATTTACTTCTTACCTTACAATATGCTAGTATCTCACTCAAGAAAGGGATGAGGGTGAAACGAACCTTCAAGATAAGGATAGAATTTTTTTGAAACATCCAAATAGTTTTTCAAACCAAATCATGGCCTTCATTCACCATTATACAATCCATCTAGTACGTTCCTTGAGTTACATGAATTTACTCACACATTATAATGCATGAGTAAATATCATTCAGTATCTCATTTATTCATATAATGAATGCATAAACCTCCCAATTTTTCATCTTATTAATCATTCATATTAATTATAGTTAGTGTAAGTGATTAATTGACTATTAACTAATTAAATTTTGAATTATAATAGCATGGTATATTGTTTATAATGTTATTATAATATTTATATTAAAGGAATACAAAATTACTTATATACATGCATGTTGTACAATATAAAACACCATATATTGTACACTATGATTTAGATTTAGGGAACATCTACAATAGTTTATAATTTCTTCCACTTCCATTAACAATTTTTATTCGATCCATCAAAAAATATAACATAAAACCACCAACACATGTCTAAAAGGTTCTTATCACTCCAAAATGAATTTACTCTATCATGGTTCTCAATTTAGAATCAATATATACCCTTCAAAAAATTATCAAACATGGAACCTCAAACATGCATAAGAACATTTCTTACGAACACAAGGATATAGTGAAATATGAACGTAACCACATTAATCAAGCTCACATAAGTCATCTAGTTTTATATGATGGATTTATATGACCCATTTTACTTTAAATCAGAAAGGGCATGTAATATGGTTTATGCTAAAATAATAATGAAGCTAGATTAATAGTGAGAATGAACAGAGGGATTACTATTTTGTGAAATTTATTCATTCTTTTTATTACATATACCATAATATTTTTTTCATTTAATCAATAAATTCATATATTTATGTTGTTTTGGAACTTTATCATAAAATTAGAATGTTTCACAAAAAGATCGAATTTGATAGTAGTTAAGTATTTCTATTATAATATTCAATACAAAAATCCAGTCTCTAAAATTCTTTATTATAGGTTTAATGTTTTTTTTGGATTAAGTTCATTCATTTGGACTAAAGGCAAGATCTAACCAGAAGAGGCCCAATGGAGGTCCACAATGAAGATAAATTCTGTGTAATATAGATTTTACCTACCTACTATATTTGGTACATAACATGGATTAATAATATCAAATTAGTATGATTGAAAATAAATTATAAATTTATCTAAAATAATAAAAATAAGGTAAAATTTATAGTCATTATTTGGAAGTAAATTTAGCCGTTCATGCGGTTAAAGTTGGGGTGATATATTTAAGGGGGAATCTCACCTAATCTGCCTAGATATTGACTTTTCTAATATCCAAAATGTAAGATTTCTCATTAAAATTTATCCATGAATAATTTTCATGTTGGGAACATATATGGGTAAAGGTTTGATTAACCCCTAAATATGAAAGTTTCAGTCTTGAGAACACTATTATTTTAGACACTATTCTAGTCATCACATCAGGTTGTTGATGTCATGCCTAGAAGAGTTCATATCTTACATTGATCATATTTTATTTAATTTTAGTGATATTTGGTAATCAATGTCATTTAATCGATCAAAATAATATTGTTAACCTTGTAGGAACTCATATACTATACTAGTTCCAATAAGTATAAATCAATGAATTAAATATCAAAACCATATTTTCATAGAGTGGTGATAATTTATAATGAAGGGATAAATACCCAGGTTGATCACTATTTCTCAAAATATGTAATTATTTTCGTAACTTATTTCCATTTTTTTTGTAAAAAAATTAAATTACCTAATATTCCTCACCCTTTTCTTAATTGAATATTATAAAACGAACTCTTATTGATTAATCATGTTCTTCCTTGGGAAATAACCTAGGTCGTGATGTAATAAAAAACCTAGAAAACTTAAATTTAATTTTTCCATGTTTGATGATGATTTTAATTTTCTAAAATTTTTTCTATGGAATAAAATTTGTTTTTTTATTTTGAGCAGATAACTTCTAATTTTTCCTTTCACTTACCTCTTCTATTTTCTATTTTTTTCTATATTTTTATTTTTTCTTGTCCAATCATAAATATTTATTCAGGATTAAGTATACTAACTTTATCTGAATTTATTAAATTGGGTTGAAACATAATATGTATATATTTTAATATACTTTTTAAAATATGCCCAGTTTATGAACATGATTTTATTTTTGTGAAATTCTATCATTTTAGTTACTTTTTAGGAATTTTTTTAAAATTTTTATCCTTTTTTCCTCCCATTAATTTTTTCATTATTCTTATTTCAACTCATTATTTTTTTTATTTCATATTTTGTACTACCTTATAATGTAATAATCTTAATTTATAGGTCAATTTCATTTCTTTCATGATCATGTTTTCCAAACGAATGTTACTCAGAATATATCTCAATATTAAAAAGAAAATTTTCTTACACAATTGAGTATCTTGAGATATGTAATAAAGAAATATAAAGGAACACATTATGGAAGCTGAAGAGGCCTAAAAAAGAAATTAAAATAAAATCCATGAAAACATGGTTGGAAATTTTAAGAACATCAAATAATTGAACACCCCCAATGTGGAGTAACATCCTATTGAATGCGTTGTTCTAAAACATCAAATTTATTATGTTCTTAAAGTTGAATTATAGTTTAGGGTAAACCCTAGGTTATCTCTCAAGGAGCGTTGATTGGTTTAGAGTATGTGTTTTTATAAAAATTATTAATGGGGGGGGGGGGGTGGTTTAGAAAACAGTTTTATGAAAATAAATTAATTTAAATAGTTTAATTATTGATAAATAATGATGGTGTTTTAAGAATTATGAGATAAGGAGGTTATTTAATGTTAAATACACATATTTTATAGTACATTATTCTGAATTTTTCAAATGGTATAATGGAATACTTTGGTTGAGGGTTTTCAAGATCTCGATTCTCCTCTAGCCTCTAAAAACATTGCAAAAAGTACCAACCCTTAACACAAAAATCATGTTGTCAAGATTTAGACCTCAATAACAGAGTTAAGTATACCAAATAATACTAATATTTTATTTATGTGTGAGAGAAAGTGGATTCTTGTGTTTCCCAACAAGAACAATCCAAGATTCCCACTTGAAATTTCAACCAAATCGGTGTTGAAATGAAAAGTGTTTCATTTAATTAAACTGAAGTAATGAATTTATAGGAGTAGAATGTTAATATAAAACATAAATTAAATAATTCAAAAACAAGTTACAAAAAACCAATAGAGTCTCAAGTGCTGGAACTCCCTCTCAATTATGTGTAGCTTCCTCGAAATGACCGTCCACCATTTAGCTTGCCATCGAGAGGAGGAGAAGACTTGGGAGGAACTCCACCTTTATCCTTGATCCCCTTTATGAGAATAGGGGCCTCCATAACTTCCTGGATGAGGAGATTACTACTTTGGTACTCTAAAATGGTAGATCCTTTCTTATGGTTCGAACATTCAAATAGGGTTCCCAAGGTGCCAATTTATAGGAAATGTGGAAAGTGGTTTTGGGCACCCTAACTTCGAGAAAACACTTGGACCATGGTTTTCCATATTCATAAAATCTTATCTCACTTTTGAAAAAACTAAAAAGTTATATCCGCACCTCCTTAATATCCCCAATGAAAATTTGACCCCATTTGGATGATAACATTTGAATGTATAGACTAAATACAGAACCTAGTTTTTTGACTTTGAGCAGATTAGATCCCCTAGAAATACCAGTTAGGACGAGACCCTTAATGAATGAATGGTGTTTAGGTTTATTCATATGAAATTTAGAAAAATGAATTTTGGACCATTAAAAAAATATCATACCATTTTTATTAACTATTTATTAGATGCGTGTAGTTGAGTCCACTGGTGTGCTTGGATCCTATGCAGTTTTACCCATATTTATTGAAATTCATCATGGGACCTCCAAATCACCTCCACCTACAATGTAATTATCAAAAAAAGTAACATTTCAATTTTTAATAGTGATAGAAAAAAAATAATTGAATCAACCATGAAGTTAAATTTGTTCTTATTTTTATAATTTTCAATACAAAACAAGTTTATCATAGTTTTTTATGGGTAAAAATGAAACAGTGAATCACAGTGTGATCACACCCCTACACCCAAACATTTTCACTCATGGGAATAGTCACATTTCCAAAAATTATAAATAGAGATATTACAAAATTCATAAATACTTAACATTCAATGAAAATTTAAAATGTGATATAAATGTGATCAAATTAAAAATCACACGAAGGAGTTATTGTTAGTGATCATAGAAAAATACGCCTCAAAATTGTATCAGAATGAAATTATAAGAGATGCATGATACCAATAAAATAAAATAATTCAAAAAATAATATTTTCACTAATTCTTCACGTGTATGTGTGATTACCATTTTATGATATTCTTTCCACTTACTATCAAGTAAATATAAGTTATTTTAAAATTTGTTTTCTTATATGATCCATTCCAAGAAATATTCCCTACATACTTTGCAATAAAATTTCAACACCCACTCACCTAAGTATTCCCAGAATTCAAACTATATGATCCCAATATATCTATCCCCATATGTTGTAAATTTCAGCATTCCTTCAATGCTTATTTATTTTTTGGTTTTTTAGGGTGTACAATAATCAGATAACAGGTACACATGCATAGGTCAATCCGGTATAGTAATGAAATAAATCTAATAAGGAAAGAACATATGAAAAATCATTTTGGAAGGTAGATACAAATTAAAATATCTTATATTTACCTTCTATTAAGTAATAAAATTTCACACTTCATGGTTGTGTGAAAACATGTGTGGAGAAATTAAGTGAGACAAGTTTCCCTTAAACTATACACATAAAGGGTACCATTAATCTAAAAGGTTAAAAATTATACAAGCATTTATATCATTGACTAATGAATAAATTTCAAGAGAAAGTCACACCATATTATTGAATTTTTTCTGAATACAAATTTCATCCTATTTTTTTTGAATGTTAAAACAACATGAAATCTGTTAATTCCTCATGAAAATTTAATAACATCCATAATTAAGAAGACAAAATTTTCCATGATAAAGTGGGCATGAAAAAGTATCATTTCATCACAAAAG
This sequence comes from Viscum album, assembly GCA_963277665.1. Lineage (NCBI taxonomy): Eukaryota > Viridiplantae > Streptophyta > Magnoliopsida > Santalales > Viscaceae > Viscum > Viscum album. Next base: position 1,892,804,669 of record OY728165.1, read on the forward strand.
TGAGGGGGGAAGGGGGGCGGTAACAATACTATTCAGTAAGCTAAAAAAGGGAAAAAGAAGACAGATGATAAAAATTCCTAACTAAACTATAATGTACCCCCCACACCTCGAGTATGCTGTGTCTTCACAGTAATAAAAGAGAATATGGGAAGGAATGATAAAACCTAGTCGGTGTTATTCATATATTTCTTCTTGAACATGGATTTCCTCCATCGGGGACTCCAGAAGGGCTTTGTGAAAGTGATTAAGCCACAACCCATTGACAGTGAAGGTTTACTTTATTTCATCATTTTATACCAGAACGACACCAAATGGATAAAAACTAGTAATAGTGTATGGTCCAAACTAGTGGTAATGAAGCTTACTTGGATTCTAATTCATCCATGCTTTGAAAAGGAAGTCCTTCTACTCAATTTGGAACTGACGATGAAGGATGATGCGATTGTGGGAATCCTTGGTTCTCTCCTTATAAATTTGAGAGTTATCATATGAATCTCTTCTCATTTAATCCATCTCCTAAATCTATAATATTTTCTGAGAACCTACACCAGAAAGACTATAATTCCATTGTTTAATGGCCTAGTAGGCCTAGTGATCTATCTCAATAGGGAGTTGACAACTCTTTCCAAAAACAAGCCGATAGGGTGACATTCCAATGGGAGTTTTGAAAGTAGTACGGTAGGCCCATAATGAATCATCAAGTATAAGAATCAAATATTTTATATTGGATTGAACAGTTTTTTCAAGAATTTGGTTTACCTATCTATTTGACACCTCATATTGACCATCATTCGATGGGTGATATGCAGTAGACACTCGATGTGTGACCCCGTACTAATGAAAAAGAGATTTCATTGTTCGGTTGAAAAAATGATAACCCCGGTCACTGATGATGAACCTCGATAATCCAAACCTATAGAATATTTGGGTTTTAAAAAATTCCACAACTCTCTTGGAATCATATTTCCTTGTGGATCATGAATCTACCCAATTTGGCACAGAATAAACTTTTAGATGAATGTACAAGTTTCCATAGGAATTAGAAAATTTCCCCATAAATTCAATGTCCCAAAAATCATAATTCCCTGAAAGAGAAAGGGTTGTTGTGGAATTTCATTTATTTTAGAGACATTACGAATTCTTTTACAATGAGGAAAAAACTTATAGAAATCATGGTCATTTTGAAATAATGTTGGCAAAAGGAGACTAGAATCAAGAACCTTGCAAGCAGTCTGCTAGGGACCAAGTGGACCCCATAAGAAAGAGTGTGGAAAAACCTAAGGACGGACTTAAACTCACTATCAGGAACAAAAATATTGAGGACCTGATCACTAAATTTGTTCCAAAGGTAGAGGAAATTCCAAATATATCTATGAGACTCATTTTTTAGATGATCATCTTGGTTTTTTTTAAACCAATAGGAATGAAAGATGCTACAAAATAATTTATAATTTCTAAATACCAAGGAATATCATCTTGCACTCGATAGAACTTATCACTAGGAAAGATGTCATTTATGGGAATAAATGGGGATTATTCAATGTCTAGGAATGGGAGGATACTACTTATATGGTCAGCCACTACATTTTATGCTCTTTTTTTATCTCTGATTTCTATATTGAATTCCAGATGGAGGAGCATCGAGTGAATGAGATGTGGTTTGGATTTTGGTTTCTTAAGGAGATACCAGAGAGATGAATGGTCTGAGAACATAATGAATTTGGATCCTAAAAGGTATGACCTGAATTTATCCAAGGAAAACACAATGGAAAGGAATTATTTTTCAGTTGTGGTGTAGTTTGGTTGGGTAAGGTCCAAAGTAAGTGAGACATAGGTTATGCAATGCGGATCTCGATCGACCCTTTGTGATAATACTACCCCAAATGTATAGTTAGAGGAATTACGCATGAGATCAAATGGTAAATACCATAGAGGTGGTTGGATTACCAGGGGTGATGTTAGAATCAAATTCAGTTTATTAAAAGCATCCTCACATTCTTTATCAAAAAATGTTCTTTTTCTTTTTGAAGTAAGCAGTTAAGGTGGAGTGAAATTTCACTAAATTCATGAATTAAATGATGGTAAAATATAGCATGACCTAATAAATACCAAACATTCCACAAATTTTTGGGGAATGGTAGGGAAGAAATGACATATACTTTTGATTTATCTACTTGGATACCCTCCATAGAACTGAAATGTCCTAATACTATACGTTGTCTCACCATGAAATAGAATTTCTCATAATTTAATTCAAGATTATTTTCAATACAGTGACATAGGACTGAACCAAGATTACTCAAACATTCCTCAAAAGATGATCCATAAATAGTGAAATTATCCACGAATAATTCCATGAAATTATCCAGGTAATCTAAAAAAATATAAACCATGCATCATTGGAAATCACCTAAAGCATTGAACATACCAAATGTAATCCTCCTATAGAAAAATTTTCCAAAGGGGAAATTGAAGGAAATCATTTCTTGATCCTCGGGGGGAATATGGATTTGAAAATATCTAGAATACCCATCAAGGAAACAGAATTGGGACTTCCTTACTATCCTCTCTATAATATGAATAATTAATGGAAATGGGAAATAGTCATTTCTAGTCTGTAGGTTTAGTCAGCTATAGTCTATGAAGACACACCAACTATTCTACACATGAGTTGGAACCAATTCATTATTTTCATTTTCAATTACTATAAGACCAATTTTCTTTGGAACTAATTAGATTGGACTAACCCATTTGTTGGAAGATATGGGGTAAATGATTACAGCAACCAATAAATTTGTTACCTCCTTTTTAAAAACATATAAGAGGTTTGGTTTTAGTCGACGTTGTGCCTACCTCACTGGTTTAGCCTCATTATATAAAAATATATGATATGTGCAAATTGGTGGGATAATACTATGAATGTTAGAAAGTGTCAATCACAAATATTGATTATACTCCCTCAAAAGTTCAATTAGTTGTAATTCATGCTTAGGAAGGAGTGAACTAGCAATGATGAGAGGAGAATTGTTTTCATTATCAAGATAAGAATATTTTAAATCTTCAGATAGTTGTTTTAGTTTCAATTTAGGGGGATTTTGGATTGATGGTTGTTTGTTTGAAAGTGAGAGGTTACTAATAACATCTAACAACTCAATATTATCATCCTCATATAAGGAATGATATTTCACAAGATTAGAAGTATCATCGATAGTTATGTGATCCTCAGTGTTCAAAAAATCATCAATTAACAAACATGCATGAAATTTTTCTATACCACTAAAAAAATAAATGCATGATTCATTACCTAGAATTTTAATCAAGGATAAAAAATCAGAAATCAGATTAGGGGAAAGAAAATATATTTTCGTAGGGGAAGGGAGTACATCAATTGAATTAATTGAGAGATGAATGTTCTTCTGAGGGGTGATTCATGGTATCAAGGATGTTGAAGTGGGAAATTTCACCACCAAACTCCATAGATAATGTACCATTATGGAAATTAATTATGTTTTTGGTGGTTTTCAAGAAAGGCCTTCACAATATAATTGGGGAATGTCCATTCATCCTATCATCTTCCATTTTTAGAACATAAAAATCAGAAGGAAAAATAAAATTTTGTTACATCACAAGAACATCCTTTAACACACCAGTGGGGTGTGATGTACTCTAGTTTACAATTTTAACAAAAATTAATTTGGGATTCAATTTCCCAACCTGAAATGAAGAGTAAATGGGGGTGAGGCATCCCATTTACAAAATCACTTAAAGAAAGCATAGCATTGGAAGAAGAATACCCCCTATAGTTCACAGAATTGAGAATGTTCTCAGATCATTTCATTTGGTGGGAAATGATGGCTCTATCAATGATGATACATTCCTCCATAATCTCACCTTCTCATCACCTCAAATTCACCTTCGTTATGTACACATATCCTTTAGAAACTTGGGGTATCTTGGAATTTTCTTCATGAAATCAATCAAGGGAATGTTAACCTTAAATTTTTTAAAAGTTTCCAAAGTTTCTTTATCAAGTTCAGTTTCCTTTTATTTTATTGGTTGGGTGGAACTTTGGGGAAATGGAAGAGGAATGGTTGGTCTAGGTGACTCATCAACATACACACTCATTCCTTTAGAAGGGATTCCCTCAGGACAAGGTTTTTCAATATTTGGACCAATTAAAATGGTTGGTATTTTTGTTTCCTCTGGACATGATGAAACTAATAGAGGATTTATTTGTCTTAAAAGTTGAGTTCCACTCTAAAGGTTTATGGCACTAACATTTCCATTATCCCTATAGTTGAATGGCTATTGAGAGGGTTGTTTACCCGACCCATGACTTTGAATTTCCCCCAACAAGTTTTCTAGTTGGCCTAATTGGGTTTTTAGGTATTTTATGGTATCTTGGGTGGTTTTTTAGAATTATATTTTATTAGAATCCATTTGTTTCATCATGTATTCTAGGATAGTCTATATTTTTGGAGGGGTTTGTTGGAAAGGCCTTTGTAGAGGTTGAGGATTTCCAGGTGTTGGTGGATGGATACGTAACCCCGGTTGGTTCCATGGTTATTAAGGTTGGTTAAAATACCCCCTTTAATATAATATTGGTTTTATTTATACCCAATGTTGGATGGATAGTATGGTTCTTTATTAAAGGGTTGGTTATAGGGGAAACCTGTAAATATTACCTCACAACTCTTTTAAGATTCTCTCAGTTGAGGGAGTTGGTCAAAATAGTGGGTGTCAGAATAACATATTCCACAGTGTATGGGAGTAGGAGATTTTTATTTCCATTGAGAAAGATAAAGTTTTTAAATAAGGGTACTTACCTCTTCAAACTTTATTTCCACCTTCTTCTCAAATTCAGTACATTTTACATCATGGACACCTCGAATGGGTACACTGGACCATGAACCGAATTTTTGAGTGTTCCACACCATGTTCTCAATTAGGTTTCTTGTAGAATTTGGGGTCTTATTAACTATCACACCACCTGTAGTAGCATCAATCATATTTTGATCAATAAGAATTGAACCTTCAAAAAAATACTGAATTAAAAGTTTATCATTTATTTAGTGGTGCAGGAAACTTGAACAAAGGCTTTTAAATATTTTTTAGTATTCATGAAGAATTTCCCCTTAATATTTCTTTATACCACATATTTTTTTCCTTATTTTTTCAGTTCTAGAGGTTTGGATGTATTTTTCAATAAAAAATCATTTCATTTCCACCCAATATCTAATTGGGGAATTAACATAATATAGCCAATATTTTGTAGTATCTTCTATTGAAAAAGGTAATTCCCTCAACATTACATTTTCTTCATCCACATTACCAGTTTTTAAGGTTGAATACATAATTTTAACTTATTTTAAATATGTATGTGGGTCTTCTCCAACGAGTCCGTGTAATCTTGGTAATAAATAAATTAAATCGGATTTAAGTTCAAAATTTTATACCTCACCTTGCATTTGGATATATGTGGGTTGGATATAAATATTTGGTGAGGTTAGTTCTTTTAGTATTTTATTATTTTCAACAATTTTATTCAAGTTTATTTTAGTTTTGATGTTGGTTCAAGAATAAGAAGAAATATCAAGAAGTGTTCCACGATATTATGTTTTCTACTTCAAAGGGTTGTCTCTTTTGTCACGGTGTCGCTGACATAAGATCCTCTTCGGTTCAGGTTAAAAGGTTGTAAATCTACTGGATTAGAATTTATAATACACAGAACCTACACAATAGGAATATTTTAGAAATCAACTAAAAATTAAGGAAATAAAAAGTAAAGAAAAAGTTGAAAAATTAATAATATATTTATAAAACATGCACACTAAAAACAAAAGCGCTCCCTAATAACAACGAAAAAATTTGAATACATTTTCATGAAACATCAGATTTATTATATTTCTAAAGTTTATTTATAGTCTAGGGAAGAACCTAATAAATCAATCAAGGCACGTTGATAGGTTTAGAGTATGAATTTTTAATAAAAAGTTCTAAAAAGCGGGGTTGTTAAGAAAACAGTTTTAAACAAATATCTTAATTTAAAGAGTTTAATAGTTGATAAATAAAGGTTTTGTTTTAAGAATTATTATATTATAAGGTCATTTAAAGATCAATTCACATCTTGTATAGTTCATTGTTCTGAAATGTGCATATGGTTTAATGGATTTTTTTGGTTGAGGGTTATCAGGATCTCAATTCCCCTCTTACCTCTTAAAACATTTCAAAAAGTACCGAAACTTGACATAAAAATTGTTCTGTCAATGTTTGGACCTCAATAATAGAGAGAATGCTACCAAATTACAATAATATCTTATACATATGTGAAATAAATGGGATTCTTGTTTTCCCCAATTAGAAAAACAAAATATTCCCACTGGAAATTTCAACACAATCAGTGTTGAAATGAAAAGTGTTTCACTTAATTAAAACCAAGAAATGAATTTAGAGGAGAAAAATGTTAAGACAAATAATAAGTGAAATAATTCACACACAAATTACAAAAAATATGTATAGTATCAAGTTTCAAAGACTCGGGTGGAACTTCACCTTCATCCTTGATCCAAAAATGAGGATAGGGGAATCAAAAAATTATTGGATGAGGAGATGAATCCTTTGGGACTCCAAAATGTCATATCATTTCTTCTGGTTCGAACTTTCAAATGGGGTTCCCAATATTCTAATTTATAAGAAATTTGGAAGGTTGTTTTGGGAACCCTGATTTCTATAAACCACTTGGACCATGGATTTCAATATCCAAACTGTATTATCTCAATTTTTTTAAAAATAACTTTTTTTATCCCCACATCCTTAATATCTCCACCTAAAATGTGGAACAATTTGGATAATCATATCTAGATATATGGATAAAATACAAAACCAACTTTTTGACTTTGAGTAGATTCCATCCCTTGGACAAATTAGTTCAGATAGGACCCTTAATTATTAAATGAGGATTGTATTTATTCAAATTAAATGCATCCAATTAAATTTTGGACCATACCAAAAAATATAATTATATTTGGATGCATAGTTTAGTAGCAGTGTGTGGTTGAGTCCACTGGTGTTCTTGGATCCTGCATAATTTGGTCCATTTTTATTAAACTTAATCATGGGCCCTCCAAATCACCTCCATCTACAATATAATTATCAAAATAAGTAAAATTTACATTTTTAATAGTGATAATGAAAAAATAATTTAATCAAACATGAAGTGAAATTTGTTATTATTTTTATAATTTTCAATACAAAACTAGTTGAGCACAGAGGTGTGAGGGTAAAAAGAAAAAATGAATCATGGTATGATCACCAATTTACATCCAATATCCACAAAAGACTATAAACTTTTAACTTAGTTATATTATTATACATATCCTACCCAAATTTCATAGTCTTAATTTCAAGGAATGACAAAAACATATCAAGGATTTTCATAAAGTGTTCTCCAATATGAAGATTTAGGGTGTTTCTAAGGACCTCATAAAACATAAGGTCTTTCATTTCTCCCTTGATGACATATACTATAAAATTATATACTTTTAAGGTAATTTTTTAAAATTACAAATTATATTAGGTCTTTTTTCTCTCATCGAGGAATTTCTTATGGGTTAAGGGTTTTGATGTTAATGTTTTTTGAGGAATAAAATTATATTAGGAGTTTGGGTTGAGAATATGGTGTGTTGGGAGAAATATGCCAGGTATATGGTATACATATAGTTAATAGTAACCATGTGGTAATCATGAAATATAAGTCTATCAACTATAGTAGAGATTTTCATGGATTGATAATGCTTTGTATAACCATGACAGGATCCATGAAAAGCATGTGATTAGTTTGGATTAGGATCACAACTTTCATATGGTTTGACTAACCATGTGGATTTTTCTAGATAATACTGTGGTTTGATTTTCAAGGGATAATAAGGACCATAGGGTTGATGCATGTTTTCTCTAACCATGTTTCTTAACCACGTGACCTATACAGGTTTCATAAAATTTTAAAATTACCCTAATAATGTTTCTCATTTAAAGCTTTAATCTCTTCATAATCTCTCATTATCTCAACCTAACCATTTCTTAATGTTATTAGAGTTTCTATCCCTTAGTGAATCAGGTTTCGTCCTCCTCTTCTCTTATGCTCTTAATCTAGATTGATATTTTGGCATCAATTAAATAAATATTTATCCATTATAAGCCTAATCCACCTTATTCTTCTAGAATTTATTATATATAAAATCTATGTTGGTTAGATATATGAATCCCCATATAGATATAATGCAGAATTCATGATTTAATGATAAATAGGTGTTGGAGTACGAGAATTGGTGGCCTCTCCTTGACCGATCCTAGATTTTTGTTTATAAATGAATCTTTTTTGGTATGTTTATGTGGATTTCATCTATTTCTTTAATCCCCATTATAGAGACTATATTATGATGGATTGGGTTTTGTAATTGTGAATTTTGTTTCACAAACATGATCTAGGTATCAACCTTTGATGGATCATAGAAATTGGAATCAATGTGCTAATGGTAGAAATTCCTTATCATCTGGGGAATTTTTCTATTTTTTAGAATACTTGGACTGTGTGTATTTTACTTTTATAGTACCCATAAATGGAATGTATGTTTGGAATACGTGGGTGGAAAATGATACCATTTCTTAGTATGGCTTGTGTGTTCCATGCCATGATGAACCTTATATGTGGTTAGTTCCTAGCTATGGAATGATTGACATATCATGTTTGTTACTTATTATTATATGCCTTACTTGGGTAGTATTTCATAGATCATGGAATAATTTTGTGATATATTTATCCTTTATATGTTATTCCTTACATATTAATTTTTATATATCCAGTGGAACCTTATCACAATGTTCAGTTTGATAGATGGCCCCGATAGACATAGATAGATCCTTAGAGGGGAGATGTGATGACCAGAATCATTGGTAGTAGCTCTGGATGTAGGATGGAAAGCTCTAGATATTGAGATGGGATTAAAACATGGTAGGATAACACCATATGCTTTTGTAAGAGGGTATTTTGGATGATATTCTATTTTTATGGGAACCATCCTTGTATATGTGTGTAGTTCCATTATTGCGGCCATGCCAAGCATGTGTACCATTGGAGGACAATCAAGGTTTATGGGTGTGACTTACTTAAAAGTTCGGTTTATACTTATTCTATTAAGGTAGAATGTGTGTTGTCATTAATGGATGAAAATACTCATATAGCATGGTATAAGACATGTGGAAACCACTTGTGACCTTCTGTCTTGGCATTGAAGCTAGTACGACTAGGGTTCTCGGTAACTTGGTTAGCACATGATCTCTTGGTATGTGATTAGTTTTATTCTTGTATGTACATTTACCTTTCCATAATTGAATAGACCTCTATATACATGTGATCTTATGTCATGAAAATTTTGTTGGTGTAAAAATATGTTTATACTCACGCCCTATATGGTAAAAACTACATATGTTTGCATCCACACTAAGGGTATTGTGTTCTGAAGTCACCATTAGACCCTTATCGGTGGTCGTAAAACTATTACATATGGGGAGGAATTCTTGAGGTCATGTGGAACATCAGATTAGACCTAGTGATTTAGGTTGGGGTGTTATAAAACAACATCAAAATTTCATTTACTTTTACTCTTCTGGGTTATCATGGGATATGGTAGAAAAGAGATAGGCTATGTAGAAATCATGTAGGGGAGTTTTCATGTTCTTGAAAAGCTCAAGTGTAGTGGACCTCCAAGTTACCATAGTGAAATTTCTGTTAGAGTTTATGGGATTTGGGTGAATTCATGCATCATGAATAGGCATGTAGGATAAAATGTTATGAATATACCTATTGTTTGATGGATAATGTTTTTTTGATTAAATTTCATTGATTAGTGTTATATGTTTGCTGATATATCCATAGTCCTTGTGATATATCTTTTCTAGAACTAGTTAGTTGAACATATGTATGTTGTGATGATGTATATAGATTATTTTGACTAACATGTAGGTATTAAGTCCTAGGTTTGATCCTTGGTTTGAAATATAAGGGTTATACCTTGAGTGTGGGTATCTCCTAAGACATGCCTTATGATAGAAATCCTATATGTGTGCCTTATTGATACCTAGGTTTAGTTCATAATAATATTTCATAGGCATTCTAATTTTTCATTTTGAATTTCATAAGAATAACACCTTATAGATTCTTAATGGGGCTGCTTAGAGAAGAAATCCAGAATGATCCTACTAAAAAGGATGTGATAGTTCCACCACAGTCTATATTGGAGGATGCACATGAAAATTCTCTCATATTCACTCTTGTGGTTTGGGTAGAAAACCCAACCCATCATGGAGTTATCCATATTATTTATACTCAGGGATGAGGGGTACAAAGGATGATGGAAAACTATGCTTGAGATTTATAACTACAACATCCACTAATATACAAGGAATTGTTGGTCTTTAGGATGCTAAGAACTAGGATAAAAATATCTAGGGAATATTTGATATAGTAGATACTCTTAAGGATACAGGGGTGAATATGTGTACCTTTATACTTTATGGACTTTCCAGGAGTTTGTGGAATTATGGTATAGACATACATATGTGGTGGCATTACTTGATAGGAATTCAAGGAGCTATTATTTGAGGAGTTATTTCCCAACACGTTTAAATTGGATCAAGAATAGGGGTGTTTGGAGATTTCATTATGATTTCTCTACTCACTTTGTAGACATTCTGATCTTTTATCCTATCTTGGATGGGAACGAGGTACATAAGGATAAAATGTTTGATATTAGACTTTATCCAGAGCATATATTTAAGTTTAGTGGATTTGAATTTATGAAATATACTGATATTATTCAAAAGGACCGACCTTTTGAGAGGGGGCCAGAGGTGGAAATGCTTATAGGTTTTCTTGTAACTTACAATATGAAAACAATCAGACTCCCTTGTTTTTCAGCATATGATACTTCTGGTAGTTTGAAGTGGATATATGGGGAGGTACAAAAGGGTGATAGGAAAGTGGAGTAGAGTATGAATTCCTCCACTCCTTCTATGGTAAGAGATTTTACCAGATGTTACAACTATTTTTGAAAGGTATATTTTAATAAATTATTTGTGAATACACCCATGAAATATCAATGATGTTGGTCATCTACAATTATTTTGTTTTATGGTGTCACATCCTGATTCTAGGAGCTTAGGTAAGGGTGTAGGTAAGGGTATTCCACACCAGAACCATGCACCATAGACTTTGGAGACTCATGTGAGTTTTACACCACAAAGGAAAGGCATTTCTCTATAGATGTGAATGATATATATGGTGGATGAGTTTCCAACTGTTAGTTGAGAGGGATCTTCTACAGTTAGAGGTATAATCATACCAATATTTTATCTAATTATTTTTTTAATACATTATCTTCTCTTTATTTAATATATTCTCAATTTTTTACTTTCTTAGATTTACTAGTTATGTTATCTTCTGAGTTACTCTCACTTGAAAAACCCTTAGGAAAGAAAGTAGTCTTTCCCAGGATATTTCCTAAGTGTCCTATAGTTATTATCAACTATGGTTATTTATAGGACTTCATGATATTATTAATTACTAGTTTCAATGTGGTATTTAGAATGAACTAGTTGAAATGTTATCAAGATCATATCTAATAGTATAAGAGATTTATATCTTTTACCATTAATAGAGAATAGATTTTCATATTGATCAGTGATTGGGATGTTAGAGAAAGAAGGATGGAATCAGGCATATGTATGATTAGAGATATCATGATCCATGTAGTAAGGTTATATCCTATAGTATAATTGGCAGTATCCCCCACTGTGATTCCTTCACTGGTTAATAATTATCATGATGTTTTCCCAAATGACATCTTTGGTATTCCTCCAGAGAAAGAAATTGCATTGATATTGAACTTATAACCAGGGAACTACTAATATCGATTTATCCTTATTATATGGAACCAGTTTAGTTGAGAGAGTTGAAGGTTTAGTAAGAGGATTTGGAGGTGAAGGGATTTATTTAATCGAGAATATATCTTTGGGGTTCTCTAGTGTTATTTTCCATGAAAGTGGAAAATAGTCTATGGATATGTGTGAACTACATGAATTTGAATCAGGAAATGCTAAATAACATATATCCTTCACCTTGTATTGATGATCAGTTCAATTAGATATGGGGATCCCGATGGTTTTTTTAAGATTGATCTTTATTTAGGATACGATCAGTGATTATTTAGAGAAGTGTACATTCCCAGGAAATTATTTAGGAGTTGATATAGACCGTATCAATATATTTTCTTTTAAATTTGGGTTAAAAAATTATCCACTACTATTTATGTCACCTTTGAATAGAATTTTGCATCCATATATTGACACCTTATTTATAGTGTTCATGGATGATATTCCAATATATTCAAGGACTTCAGATATGCATGCTATATACCATGAGGTTTTATTGAATAAAAAATTATCAATGTAAATGATGGCACCCAATACATAGAATTCATTGGTGGCATTGGGAATTTTATTACATTAGAAACAATTAAACACACCTTGTAGGATCAATAAACCTTCTCAGTTAAAAATATTGATGTGATCCCAGAATATTTTCCAATTCTAAATTGATCTTATGATCCCCACTCATTTTTTTCTTATCTTTTTTATATTTTAGGTGATAGGTTTTTAATATATTTTTTAATTTTTGTCAAAAAATTCAATGAATGCATGTATAATGATGATTTATACATTTTTGGAGTTTTGAAACCATTAATGATTTTATAATTTCACATGAATTGAATTTAATATTGAGGATAGAAACATCAAGAAGATAAATGTTATACATGAGATTCAACCCACAAAATCATTTCTTTTTATTCTAAACCAACCAAATCATGAATTGAAACCACATAAAAACAATCTATTTTTTTTATTTCTTGAGGGTTTCAACTAATTACCTATAATTATTTAAAATAATATCTCTCTAGTGGATGAATTAAAAATTATTGACCTTTATGAGAGTGAAAAAAGTAGATTGGTTGGAAATTAGATAATATCCCTAGTATTAGCCTATCCATTTTTATACATAAAATCCACATTGAGTATAAGAATAAACCGGTATAAAAAACACAATGTTAACAACACCCCACCCACCTTCATCTTTTTGAAAAAAGTGAAAATAAAAATATAAAAATATGGGATTATATATCCCATATCTTATAGTAACTAGGATAGTATAATAGAATTTATGCCTAAAATTCATGTTCTTGTAGTGGTCTATAGTGAGTATAATAATTTATTTACAACTCGAGTATAAACTAGATAGATTTTCAACATAGATTACTATAAGATTAATCATTTCATTCAAAATGATCATTTCCCATTACCATTCATCAACAAAATATTGGAAAGTTTGATGGTAAAACCCTATTACTATTTCTATGATGGATTATATGGATATATATAGAATCAAATATTCCATGAGGATCAGGAAAATACCACACTCACATAACCATTTTTTACATTTTCATATAGGATGAATCCACTCATCCCATGTAAAGATTTATGTACTTTCCAGTGTTACATTATTAGCATTTTCTTAGATTACCTAGATCATTACATTGAGGTATTTGTAGACAATTTATCTATTTTGGATCACATTTTGATGATTTTTTTTATAATATATGATCTATACTTCAATGATGTATCAACACTAACATTGATTTGCATTATGAAAACTGTCATTTCATGGTGAAATAGGGAATTGTTTTGGGCATTATTGTTTCTAGGGAGGGTATCCAGGTTGTTATGTCAAAAATTAATATTATATATTCTTTAAACAACCCTAATTGTGTTTAAGATATGCATTTGTTTTTGGGACATTATTCTTTATATCATTAATTTATAAAATAATTTTTTAATATTACACTACTATTGTCCTATCAATTTCAAAAATATCTGACCTTTATTTTTGATGAAACTTATAAAATGGAGTTTAATGAATTGAAAATGAGTCTAACTTTACCACCAATTATCTAACCACCAAGGCGGGATATACGCTTTGAAATAATGTTGGATGTATCCAATTATGCAGTTTTGAATTACCTTTCATAATTTGTAGATCACACCTCTCATTTCATTATGTATGCATATTGATCTTTTCACCCATTACAATAGAACTACTACACAACTGAAAAGTAATTCCTTCCCATAATGTTCACTTAGAATTTTTTTCTCTTGTATCCTTGGGTTTAATGTCATGCTGTTTTATAACCATGATTCCATTAAATATTTATTAATGAATTTAAATTCTAAACAACACTTAATTTGATGGATACTAATACTTTAAGATTTTGATGTCAAATTTTAAGATAAATGGGGATACAAAATTTACTCTATAACTATATTAGGCACATTCCCACTAACTTCAACCGTTTCCAATATAATAAATAACCAATTATGGAAACATTCTGTAATGAAAATTTATTCCTTATTCATGGTACCATTCTATGTATTTATGACTTGTTGAAATTTTGGGTTGCCTCATAGGCTCTTTATGGATCTATTAATGAAAATTTGGATAGACTTAGGAGTGATTATTTGTATTATATTTGGGATAAACCCTATTTATAGAATATTTATAGTTAAAAATTCATATGATAATGTGTGTCTGATCATGAGTTCACATATACACTCATATTATGTAACACTCTTACACGAGAGAGTCACCTTGGACCCCAGAGAACCACATGGAAAGTCTTTAACTTTGGTCTATATTTCTTCATATTATTTCATGATGATCATAAATTTTGTAAGACATATAAAGAGTATCAATTTATGATAAATATGTATAATTAGAATGAGATACCCCAATAACCCATTCTCTTCACCCTCGACACCTTCATCCTCTTACCTTCTCCTCCGCAAGAAGGTTCTCTCCCTAATCTCATTGGTCTATCCCTCTTCCATCCATAAAATCCCTACAACCTTGTCCCCCTCTCAAAGATGTACCCCTCTAGCATTCACCCTCCCCTCCTTCAACTCCCCTAGCTTTTATTGATATTACCGTGGAACTTATCAATCCATCTTCAATATAGGGTTCACATGTGATCATTTTCTTAGCCATAAAAATTATGGAAGCTTCAGTTATACATTAGTGGACTATAAATTCTGGATTTAGTATCGATAGATCACCCTTTTGGTTCTACAAGATCTTATAGGGTCATGAGGGTTTTATTCACCAGTATGGGTCTCATACTTTAATTAAAAATAATTTTATATGATTCTCTCCTCCAAGGAAAACTTCTTGAAGGTGTGGAACTAAAGCTATAGATCTTATGGTAAGTGGTGTTTTAATATTTTTACGTGATCGATGGACGTTCACTCTAGTTATGAACCTACCATGGTAGTGGTCTAGATTAACTTTCTATATCTCCCTCTTCCCTTACATAATTTTTCATTTTTTTATAATATCGGTGATGATACAAGTTCCTTTTTTTGTGTTGATGATTTCACAATTTGGATACTTAATGATTAGGTGGATCATATTTTCCTGGATATGGACATCTCCAATACTATTTTAGAGAACATATTTATACAGGATGGTGACTTGATATCTTGGTGGTAGAATATTTTTTATTCCTCACTGACTCATTTATTATCTGTTTTCCAGCTCCAGGTT